>LPNX010529391.1:94896-170245 GCA_001517045.1 Pseudotsuga menziesii | reverse complement strand
ATATGGTAAAATGATGTGAAGTTTTAAATAAATTAAAAACACTGTAAAATTGACAAAATCTAGTTTCCCAAAAATATATATAGATTTTTCTATAAAAATAACTAAATTTACATTAAAAAAACATACATATACATGACATAATGGCCAAACTTATTTTAATATTTGTGAAGATTTTCAATTCTTTTATGGTAATGAAAGCCTTTAAAAATTTAAATTATTTTCATTCAATAAAATACATTTAAAAACATTAAGATAATTTCATTTAAATAAAAAAATTAATCAGACCGTATTTGATTGAAATGTACATTCAGCAGGTTCATAAAGGAAAAAACAATAAGTTGAATCATACCTAATCCAATGGAGCAAAGCCATTATCTTCCAAAGCCAATATCCCGCATCAAAAATAAGTCTGAAAGAAAAAGCCCTAAGTTTCGAAGTATCACGGGTTAAAGAATAAAAGGAAGAATGAATTTATTGGATTATTAGATAATTTCATTTAAATAAAAACTTAGTGTATTCATCGGGCTCGAATCATACCTAATCCATCGAGGCAAGTAGTTGCCATAAAAAGAAGTTTAGAAGAATAAGCCCTCAAGAATATTTATTAAAATTTATGACTGGTTATGTAACTTAGTACCCATCAAATTGAGGGTTTGATATTTTTCTAGAAAGTATTTGTTGATGTTTCAACAAAAATTTAACCTATCAAATACATTTTTAAAATGAAAATAAGTCTTGTAGGCCGTCAAATTCTAGGCCTCATTCTCCTACACTAGTATACACCTTTAACAAAACAACCAAAATTGCACGCCCATACTTGGGCCCTCTGCCCGAAGAACCTTATTTTATTACACCATTTTCTCTGCTAGAGCTGTAGAACAAGGCCTTAGAGACAACCTACTAAAGAGTCTTTGCAATCAGTACTACAATGGCATACAAAAAAGAAATACCCCATCATGAAACAATGACAACACAGAAAGTACATAGTGAACCTATCTGCTGATCAATCGAACTTATTGCTTACCGAACGTAGGTGGACTCCTGCTTTCCCTAGAGATCAATAACTTTACATCATTCACTTGCATTGTCATTTCCCAAATATCTAAACAAAGGGGGAAGAAAAGGAAAGAGGGAGCCGAAAGCATGCGGGGATGGAATGTCTCCCTCACTTGGGTTTAATGCAACGTGACCTTATGTAAAAAGGGGCGGGTAGAGGGGCCCCTCTAGTGTCTTGTCCTTCAATACTCTATGAGGACAATTGTTTAAAATATACATGGTTTTATTAAAATCCTCCACACAATGACATATGGGAAAATCTATGTCACGAATCAAAGACTTCACAGTTTCAACAATAGACCCTCCTCGGGTGTTTGTCTCTCCAATATCTTCCATAACCAAAGGAACTATTCTAATTTAATTCTACGCAAGCACTGATTGATCCCACCTAAGCACACCTACCCAAGCTCTGACCAGCGGTGGATAAAAGCATGTCAATATCTCACTCAATGTCATTTTATAAATAGGAGTGTTGGAGAGCGTGAAGATCCCAATTTTTAACTACTTAGTAACAAGCTTAAAAGCTAGAACTTTAACAAGTGAAACAACTGCGGGTGTTTAATTAATGACTTAATCAATCTAATAAATTCCTTGCCCCTTTCATTTAATAAATAAGTTGTGCAAGACCTCCAGAGTTTATGAAATGGGTTATAAAACTGGGTTATGAACTGGCTAAGATGAAGGCTGAGATGCTACTGAGACTTTTGGGGAGATGCAACAACACTCTTACTGAGACATGCCCCCCTTTGGAGTGGGGAAAAATCATCTGACGAGAGTGACTTTCTGCTTAAGCATAGTATTGTTTTTGGATCAACTTCCCAAACATCAAAACTCATTCCCGGCGTTTGCGACCCGTGGTGATAGTAGATTTCCCACTCATAACTTACAAGGGAATTTTACTTTGCCTCTCTTTCCCCACCCTTATTTTCACTGGTTGAGGGGTTGTCACTAGCATGACTTGCATAGGCTGGTGACATGGGTTGTTTGGAAACCATGGATAATTCAGGAGGGTGTGGAAAGTCTCGGTAATACCAACTGCTAATTGTCTTTTCTCATTTAGCCATTCATTGTGGGAGGTAATTGGATGGTATCTCCTGGAGAACCTACCTTCATATATCACTCTATGGTGGGTTGGATCATAAGCTAGTTACTATTTACAAGTCACTTCGAACTCCTATGCTAGGATTATTCAACAATTAATTGTCCAGGACTAAATTATATGCCTAAAGAAGTTCTAGACCTAAATGACCTCATGCATCACGCCCGTGATTCCCTCACTAACTACCTAACTTACCTCAATGTTGCATATCGTTGTAGAACCATATTTGGGTTAGCAAGGATAACTTGTTATATAGATTCACTCACACATCCATCGGTTCATACGTTTTAGACCATATTGATGCTACGGTGCTTTTGCTTATCTACTACAATGCCTGAAATAAATTAGACAATGGACCTTGGTGCTCCATATTCTTTGCCAGAGGATATGGAGAGATGGATCACATCATGGGAGTTCATCACTCACTCTGGTAGGTTGGTCAGTTGGATTGTCATCTCGTGTAGTTTTTAGACTAAATGAGTGAATCTAGTCTTATTATGTATATAGAGATTGGGCGAATAACGTTTGGGGTTCGAAGAAATCCTTATTCTACTAGGGGAGGCGTTATTTTCTCCAAACTTAGATCTTGCCCTTATTATATGAAGAAAATGTAGAAATGTAACTTGTTGCTAAGAAGGGAAGTTGCCCCTCACATCAGTAATATACCTCACTTCCTTCCAGATACTTGTTATGAATTAAAATGACATCGAAACTTTAGATGCGTTACTCTGATCGTGGGGTCCCTAACCAAAGGGGGGCACTAATACATGATCTCCTCAATAGTCTATTTTACTGGTCTGTATCATGCATAGTACAATGGCATAGAATTACTTTCCCTTTAGGCATAGGCCACCTTAATTTCCATATTGCATTCACTAGTAGATGGGGTTGGAATCCTTACCTCCTACGCTAAGTGGCTTAACATAAAAAAACAAAGTACCCTCTTGAAACTGGGTTCTCAACCTGCATTAGGAAATGGAAAGTTGGAAAAACTCCGACAGGGAAAAAGTGAGTTGACAGAGGGTAAAAGGTTCGATCTAAAGTATAGTCTTATTGTGTATATTGTAATTCTGACACTTTTTGTTATTAGATTCTCTATCTAACTTGATGAAGGAATCCCCAACCAGATGAGGTGCCGGACTGGGCACTAGTTAGTGTTGGAGTTTGGACAACTTCATAAGCTATTCTCATTGTTCTTGTATTATACCTCCTACAGGAGATGAACTTCTTGCAATCAATCATACAAACCCTATAATAACAATGTAGACATTGGGGAGAAAAGCAAGCAAAAGAAAAGACAAAATATAAATTGTAAAATATAAATTATATTGCTCCCCCAAGTGAATTCGGCCTAGTTAAATTATTAGTGGAAAAAATGTATAAATAGGAGCCGCCCCTCCTTATTATTCCACACAGTAGCAACAAAACAACATAGTGAAGTTCACAATTTTCTGGGAGAGAGAGAAGTTCACATATACTACAAAAGAAGACTGTTTTTCAGGGTTTCTATCTTTGGAAATCTTTTCCATATTTTCTCTTTCTTCTCATTGTACTATGATTTGAGAATTATCATCTCTAAACGAAGGTTGCTGGGTTTTCTCCCATTTGGGTTTCTTAGGATAAAAATACTCGTGTTATTGTTATGTGCTTTGTCTATCTTCTAGTGATCCTATTGATAAATACAATTAATATATGCTGCTATAATCTTATGAAAATCTAACATCGTATCATAGTAGTGCTAGAAGAAGCTATTGCCGGAACTCTGTCGGAAATAGGGTTTCATATTTCAAGGTCTTCACTCAACATTTTGGCAGAAAAAGAGCCTTGGGAATTTCTCTCTAAGGAGGGCACATATTTTGGTGAAGACATAATTCAATTCTGAGAATTTTGAATTTTGAGCTAATTCTGCAGTTGCAATAGAAATTAGGGTTTCAATTTTTGACAAACTCCCTCCACAGTTTTGGCTCGACTCTACCCTTTCTCAACTCACCTTTATAGGGTGCATTTATCTGTGGAGTCAATTTTCTAAAACTCCAACATTCATTTTTGACCTAGTCTCTGCTAGGGTTTCAGATCCAAATCTACAGTCAAGAAGATCAGCACGAAGGTTGATGACAGTCTGGAAGGAGCTTCCAACTTCATCCCCTGGAAGTCTAGGGTTCTTCTCCTAATAGAAGAAAATGACCTATTACAGTGTGTATATGAAAAGGTCCTAGAACCAGAAGTCAGAGAAGACAAACCTTGCTGGAGGAAGGATGATCCCAAAGAAAGAAGGCTTTTGGTGGACTTAGTTAGAGACCACTTGGTTCCTCAGATATCGGAAAAGACGACAATAGGGAATATGTTCAAAACCTTAAAGAATATTTTTGAACACAGCAGCATCAATGTGACACTCAAATTGAGGAATAAACTATTGAATATGAAGATAACGATGTGCGAGAATATTGCATCATATTTCATGAGGATCACCGATCTGTGAGACAAATTAAAGTCCAGTGCAGACAATATTGAAGAAAAGGATATCGTTATGACCACCTTAAATGGTCTCCCACCTTCTTGGGATTTGTTTATTCAAACTATAAGTGGTCGAACCAAGCTACCCAAATTTGATAAGCTATGGGAATAATGCACTCAGGAAGAGATGAGAATAGAAGCATGCCAAAGAATTCATGGTGCTCAACTTAAGGAAAATAAAGCGCTCATATCTCATGCCACGAAAGGAAAGGGAAGTGGAAGGAAGTCCTTCAATCACAAGAACCAAGATAAGATATCAAGTCCTCCCCCAGATTAGAAGAAATAAGAGAAGAAGGGTTTATCTCAGATACAGCGCTACAGGTGCAAGAAATACGATCATTATGCCAGTAGCTATCGAAGTTCAAACAAAAGGAAGCATGAAGCTTCAAATGTTTATGTAGAAGAAGATCGTCCTCACAAGGAGCTAAGGAATGATGATCGTTCGGAGTTCTTCTTCTCAGAAATTATATAAAGATCCATACTATGCCAATCGTCAAGCAAGCATATGAAGATCAGTGGACTCTAACAATGGGATCCCACCCACAAAACTACAAAGGATAAGTATTTGATTTTATATACTCTAGTCGATTAGGTCTGGTTGGTTTTAATATGTTTTACATAGATATTCATTTCTAAATTCAAGTAGTAAACAAGTAGGATTATGTAGTATTTGATATTCACATGATTGTTTAAATAGCTTGTCATGCTGCACAATCCATCTAGGATGACAAATTCCTTTATAACATACTTGGAGTAGTACACACTCTTAATGGTATGATATAATGAATACCATAAGCATCCATTAATGAGCTTATGTGTGTTGTGTCGAAGAATTGACTAAAATTTGCCTACATTATTTTTACATTGATTATGAAATATTGCTAACCATATGACAGGATTTGATTTCTAGGGAATTCCATGATCTACAAGGACAAGTGATCCCATTGATATATGATGGACTGAAAGTAGAAAGAGTCTAGAAGCATGAATTATGAATTTCAGACCGAGAATGATCTCATGTGGAGATTTGGTGATCAGAAGCGAAAGAATTCTACGAATGTCAGCCTATCTGTTGCTTCAACATGATTTACTCAACTGACTCCTGAGAGGCAAAGGTAGTTATCTGTCAAAGACAAGTATTCGAGTCTATTACATATGATAGAAATGTGACAAAACTGTTGTCGTGACTCAAAGGATCCTTGATGAACTTGGTCGTCACAAAAATGGATAATTACTTTTCAGTCTACATTCATTTTCCCACGTTAGAATCTTCATGCAAGAAGGGAACATTTGTGGGATTGCAAGTATTCAAAGGATCATAAAATATACTTCCCAAAATCAAGTCAAATTGGCCGGGATGTAATTTTTTAAGAAGAAATGGCTATTCAAAAAGGAAGAGGATCAAATATGGAGATCGATGATGATGAAGAGATGAAATCATCTCCCCCTCCAAACATTAAGAGGGATTCTAAAGAAAGGAATAAAATGATCAGTTCCATTGATCTACTTGATGCAAATGATGCTCCCACAGATATGGAAGTAAGCCAAAAACTACCCATATGGGAACGAGAGATTTTGCAGAATGAATAGGAGCATGAAACTCCGCATGGAGCAGATGGGAGCATTGAAAATATACAAGGCCATATTTGTTTCCAGAGGCTAGGGAGTCGATTATGATGAGACATTTTCTCCTATGGCTTGATATACTTCCATCAGATCGATCATTTCTATTACTTCATCTATGGGATGGAAGTTGTATCAGATGGATGTCAAGACATCCTTTCTCAATGACATTGTTGATACACTACTTATTGAGATTAGAAGTATGGTAAAGGAAAAATAATATTTTCCTAGGACAAGGAAATTACACCATAGATATCCTGAAGAAAATCGACATATTGAATTGAAAGTCCATGGCTACTTTGATGGATGAAAATTTGAAGAAGCTGAGAGATTCTTCTTCAGATTCAAATTTGATTGATCCCACTATGTATCGCTAGTTGATTAGGTCCTTTATGTATCTTATGAACACCAAACCAGTTAGTTCATGTGTGAACTGAGGCAGATTCACTAGACTGCAGAGGCCGAATATATGGTTTCTACTTCAGCAACCTGAGAATTTGTTTCTCTTTGTAAACTTCTTGCAGGATTGTTTGGCTAGATTCCAGAGCCAACCATGATTCACCATGATATCTAGAGTTGTGTGTAGATGTCAGTGAATCCTGTATTTCATGACAAGTAGAAGAACATAGAGATTCAATATCACTTCATACATGATATGATCTAGAAAGGTGCAATTGAGCTCCAATATATTCTAACAGACGACTAAACTGCATATTCTCACACCAAGGCTCTTCCCAGGATGAAGCTTGAATACTTTCGCAGAAGACTTGGAGTAGAAGAGAACGTATTCCTCCTTGAGAGGGAGAGATGATTGAGAGGCATTTATCATAATTTTGACCTAGATACCTCTGCTCATCCAGGTTCTTAGCAAGGTATGGGAGAAATCCCATCGCTAGATGAGATGGACAGGTAGTAGATGGTCGGGTTCACATAGGTGCCTATTCTTGTCTAGGTGCTCAACCATATATGGGAGAAATCCCATTGGCAGATGAGTCAAATGGGCATCATATAGGCATGTGATTTCATAGACACCACTACTTGTTTTGGTTCTCAGCTACGTATGGAAGTAACCCATTGATAGATGAGACGAACATGCAATATATGGTTGTTCACATTCACTCGTTCAGGTTCTCAACTAGGTATGGGAGTAACCCATCGGTATATAAGACAAACATGCATTAGATGGTTGTGCACATTTACTCATTTAGGTTCTCATCCAGGTATGGGAGTAACTCATCGGCATATGAGACAAACATGTAGTAAATGGTCATACATATTTTCTCATCTAGGATCTTTAGCTAGGCATGGAAGTATTCCATTAGTAGTAGAGACAGATAGGTAGCAGAAAATTTTCTCTTAGACATCCAGATAGAAAAAATTCATAAAGACAATCTTCAGTATGTTTAGAGAGGATAGAGACAGTATAGATGTACAGATGAAACCCACATGATCGTGATGTTGATGAAGACCGAAGAATACCTTCCTTGTTGAGAGGGAGTGTTGGAGTTTGCACAACTTCAGAAGCTATTCTTATTGTTCTTGTATTGTACCTCCTATGAGAGATGACCTTATTGTAGTCAATCATACAAACCTTAGAAGAACAATGTAGACCTTGGGGAGAAAAACAAACAAAAGAAAAGACAAAATATAAATTGTAAAATTTAAATTATATTGCTCCCACAAGTGAAGTTGGTCCTAGTTAAAATATTAGTGGAAAATATGTATAAAAGGAGGCACCCCACCTCATTATTCCACACAACAGCAACACAACATCACAATGAAGTTCATAGTTTTCTGGGAGAGAGAGAAGTTCACATATGCTACAAAAGAAGATCGTTTTTTCAGGGTTTCTATATTTGGAAATCTTTTCCATATTTTCTCTTTCTTCTTAATTGTAATCTGATCTCAGAATTAACATCACTATACAAAGGTTGCTGGGTTTTCTCCCATTTGGGTTTTCCACGATAAAAATACTCGTGTTATTGTTCTGTGCTTTGTCTATCTTATAGTGATCCTATTGATAAATATAATTAATATATACTTCTATAATATTATGAAAATATAACAGTTAGCGTGCAAGGTAGAAGGTAGAGTACCTTCTGTATGTCATTTGGTGATACCCAGATGCCAAGAGGCAAAGGTGGCCCGATTTCCAATAGTCCACACAGAGGTTAAACTAAGGTAATTTAATTTATGATTGATTCCATGAGGTAAATTACCTTCAACTTTTCTTTCTCATTTGATTGATTATGGACAATCCATGATGGTACCAACCAAAAATAAATTTAGCTAATTTTCCTGAGTATTTTTAAGAAAAAATGTAATATAAGGTCGAATACAAAATCGTATCATCGGGTCATTCAAATGGATTTTTTCTTACTTAACATGAACCATTTCCATGAGTTTCATAGGGAAGTATTACATATCATATATAGTAGGAGTCTTCTTTTTCTTAGGACGAATGAGCTAGCTAAACTAGAATTAAAATTGTTATTGGCTAACTAGAAATAACTTAAGATAGGTATTACAAGAACCAACAAGAGGGAGGGGAAGGGTTCCACAGGTAGACAAGGTCAGTAAATCTAGACTCATCCAAAGCGCCTCTGATGGGGAAACACTCTGGAATTCCCTCTTTTCTCTCTTGTTGGTAAATCTAGTTCCTTCCTCACCTTCCTTACCAGAGCCGTGAGGTTCTCTCTCACGTGTAGCACCTACCCGCCCAGGACAAGATGGTATTTGAGTGAGTTCCATCTAGTTAAGCGAAAATCCAGTCGTTCATTTTGTTTTTCTCTACAAATTGGAGGGCAGAGGAGGGGGTAAAGTGGAGGGTGAGGTGCCCCCTAGTTGGTAGATATTTTATTAAGCATGGAGTTATATGCAGGTCTTAAACTATGATTCATATACGATCACCAATATAAATGTTATACTTGTCATGTAATTAGTTATCTATCAGGCGGGCACCCTATTCAAATTTTTTATTTGAAAGCTACAACCATACAACTTCAAGGGGTTTAAGCATTGCTTATTGTTCCTAGGAGTAATAATTTGGAAGAATTTAGTATTACTACTATTGATGTTTAGGTATTTTCTGTTGGATCTAGACAAAAATCTAGGTACTTGTTTATGTTCCATTTTAGTGCATTTTTACTGGTCATATGCCATCACAATATAAGGGGGTCATTGTTTGGGAAAAGAAACACATTTGGTCTATTCTTAGCAACGGGGTTATAATAATTAGTCAGTCGTATCCTAGGAAAGGCTCAACCAAAAAAATAGTAATTCTGGGAAGCCATCCATTCTAGCATCAAATTGGCTTAGGAGAAGGGAATGATAATAAAGCTAGACATGGACAATGCATTAGATAAAGTAAGAAATAAATTTCTCTTTGTTATTCTAAAATCCTGTTAAAGTAAATATAAATCCCAATACTAGTTTTTCCTTGTGCCAACCCACTCACTAAACTTCCATTCATGAAGTAGGAATAGAAAGGGTTCAAGTAGTATTGAATGCAAGAGGGCGAGGGATAGATGGTTTCACTTGAAGATAAAGTAGTATAGTGGTGAAATGCTTCCCTCCTCATCTCTGTTGGGATCTCTGTTGTCATCTCCTCCTGTACGGTATCCTTTCTTCTGCAAGAAAGTTATCGGATTTGCTATCCTTGAAAATCCTTCAATGAACCTCTGGTAATAACCGGTAATGCCCATGAAAGATCTAACATCCGTCACATCCTTAGGAACCGACCAATATTCGATTTCCCATATCTTTTAAGGATCTACAAAAATTCATTCCTTGGTCACTACGTGACCTAAATACTGAATCTTATCCTTGAAGAATTCACACTTACTAAACTTTGCGAAGAGTTGATGTTCTCGCAACTCTTGCAAAACAATTTTTAAATGTTCTTTATGTTCTTCTTCAGTTTTTGAATAGATTAGAATGGCATCGATAAACACAACCACAAAATTATCTAAATACTTATGCATTATGTTGTTCATTAAACACATGAAGACAGTTGGGGCGTTAGTAAGCCCGAATGGAATTATGACAAATTCGTAATGACCATATCTTGTTCTAAAGGCTGTCTTGAAGATGTCTTCATCTTTAATCCTCACTTGATGATATCCAGACCTTAAATCTATTTTCGAAAAAACCATGGCTCCATGTAGTTGATCAAACAGATAATCTACGTGGGGCAAAGGATATCGATTTTTAATGGTCATCTTGTTTAACTCACTGTAATCTATGCAAATTCGCATAGTTCCATCCTTCTTCTTGACGAAGATGACAACTTCCCCCTAAGGAGACACACTTGGTCAAATATACTTTTTATCAATTAACTCTTTTAATTGCGATTTTAATTCATTAAGTTCCAATATGTTCATTCGATAAGGGTCCTTTGAGCGAGGCACTACACTTGGTACCATCTCAATGGTGAAATCCAATTCCCTTTTCGGAGGTAATCCTAGAATTTCTTCTGGGAATACATCAGCATATTCTTTTAAGATTGGGATGTCTTCTACTTTTAACTTATCTGTTTTAATTTTACTTTCCTCATTAGTAATTGTTACTGCGTAAGCTTTACATCCTTTTCTAACAGCTCTTTTAAGTTGTAAAGCAGAAATCTTCTTATAGTAGTTTTTCTAGGAATACCTTTAACACTTACTGGTTTTTCATTACTGTTTAAACATGTGAAAGTTTTATCATAACAGTTTAGAATTACTCTATGTTGTTCTAACCAGTCCATACCAATCAACAAATCATAAGAGCCAAGTGGAAAAAAATTAAGTTTGACAACAGTTTCAAACTTATCCATAAGTAAAGCACATTCTTTCATAAAACAAGTTACTTTTCTTTTAGCACCAGTGTCTAACTGAACTAACCATGAATTCTCAAACTTATCGACAGATAACTTACATTTTTCCACTATCTGAGGTGCAATATAACTGAGACTAGCTCCTCGATCAATTAAAATAGTTACAGGGGTCTGATTTATCATACCTTCTACTTCCACCATGGAAGTTTGGTATTCAGCTTGTCGGTTCTCGAAGGATGCGTTGATTCTGGGCATGCTCCTTGCTAGTTCCCCAAAGGTCATCTCCTCCTGTACGGTATGAATGTTGCTAACAGTCTTCTTCATTTTTGAACAAAATGAAGCATAGTGCGTGCCATTACATTCCCAGCACTTGACAGGCTCTTTACGCTCAAAATTCTTGGTAAAGTTTCCATGATTACTTGGAGTTTCCTTACCTTTAAAATTGTTATGATTGTTGGGTGTACTATTCCTATTTCCTTGGAAATTTTTGTTATTAGAATAGTTTTTGGCCTTATTGTTCTTAAAATTTTTGTTAGGCACAAAATCCTTCTTCTTAGATTCAAATTGATTGTTATTTTTCTTAGCCTTCCAGTTGGCCAGGCTTTCTTTCTTCCGATTCTTCTCAAAACAAAAATTAGCCTTTCTCATAACTTCCTCCAAGGTCTTTGGGTTATCATATTCAATTCTATCTTTAATATGATAAGGTAGACAGCTAAGGAATTGCCGAACTTTTGGTTTCTCTTCTACAAGGTAGGGTACATACCTAAGTAGACTTAAAAACTCGCTGTTCAGATCCTTCATTGTCATTGAACCTAACTTCAGTTCATAAAAATATTTAGCTCTCTCCTCATAATACTGCTCAGACAGGAATTTCTTTTTCAAATACCTCCTAAAGGTACTCCAGTTAACTTATTTCTCTTTTATACTCTTAACTCTCTTCAAGTCCTGCCACCAAATGTCAGCCTTTCCTGAGAGGTTATATATAGCCATCCTAGCCTTTAACTGGTTAGAATAATTATATATTTGGAAGTACTTCTTCATCCCAGATAACTAGGACTCAACTTGATCCCCCTTCTCAGTCTCTCCATTAAAAGTTGGTGGTTTTATCTTTTTGAATTCCTCGAAAATTTCCTCATAAGGTTTGTATTTCCTCTTCTTAGTGTACAGATTATCATCACTACTGTCACTAGTAGTATGATAATTTTGTTGTTCACCAAACACTTTAGACGACGAACTACTTTCAGTTTTTGTATGCTTCATCTTTTTAGATTTTCGTTGATGATTGACATCTTCAGATTCTGACCTTCTTCCCCTACGCTCAGTTTGAAACTTTTCAATTAGGATCTGATTCAGCTCTTCTTGAGCCCTCAAAATCCTTTCATTCTCTCGCTTTACAGACTCCATTTCAGTTTTTAAGTCTTTTACAGTTTGTAACAATGCTGAGGAATTGGTAGTTAAATCCTCTGGTATAGGATCTCTTGGTAAATTCCCTGTTTCAGTAGCTGGAGACTCCTCCTATGCATACTCTTCCAGCGTTTCCATACCTACCTGTTAAACTTCAGAAAAACAATTCTCTGTGGAATAACATTTAAAAATAAAATACATCAGCGTAATAATTTAATTTACTGTTTTATGAAAGTTAGTTGGGCTTCATCAAGGCCTAGTGTTTGAACCTTGTGCCTTGATACCACATGTCAAAACCCCAAATTTTCACAAAAATTTAAAATTTTGAGATAACAATAAATGCTAAAACTTGCGGTCTACTAACAGCTAACGGTTTGCATAAAAAGAAACAATCAAGTAATTAGTTTCACTAAATTCTAATTTAATAACTTAACAGTTCATTTTTGTAACGAGAATAAAGTCTTCTTGTGTGTTTTTTTACTTCAGTTTTTTGATTAGTCTTTTCATGTCAAGTAGGTGGAATCTACTTTTGAATCCAGGGCTTACTTAGCAATCGTGCTAATGCAGATGAATACCGATTCTTACAGGTTTACAGGTATGATCAAACGAGTACATATTAAAAGTTCTTTAAAGTGTCAACAGTATTTTATTTACAATTTAAAAGCTTAGTAATTAAGCTGCTAAACTATAGATAGCTCCTGTAAGGTAAAATCATTTGGATTTCTTCAGTTTTTCTAGTAGTCACATTCAGAAGTAAGTAACGACAGTAAGATATGGTTGCGACTTTAAGCTTTAGAATCTCAGTTACAAAGTATTTCTACTTTTGTCTATGTAATTTGTAATGTTATAATGATTGCTTTTATCAGTGTTTAAGTAATACTACATTATCTTGACTAAGTAACAATTATCCCATGATTCGTTTCTGCAATTAAACTTACAGTCTGATAAACTTGGATTGTATAAGTTCGATTGTATAAGCTGGAAGCCATCAAGATATCCTACATAAGATCATTGTTTTACCTATACTTTAATTTTTTCATATTAAACCATGAGGTTCTAATAACTTTTGGAGTCAAAAGCATTAGAGAGAATTTGAAGTAAAAAATGGGCCTCCTAAGAGATGTACTACAAAAATATAAGATATATTAAAATATTGTGAGTTAGGGGTTTTATGGGGTAGGTATACATGACAACTCACCTCCTACACTACTTTTTATGCACAATATAAATAACCATGGTTGAGTTACTTTTCTAAATTGACTATAAATAAAATTAATAAAATAACTCTACAATGATGTGACTAAGATTCATTGTAAATTTCCAAAAATTTATTGTCCTTTAGCATTTATTTGTCTTGAAGTTGTAAATGAAATTAAACAAAAAAAAATGCTTAGGAGTTATTTTTTTAATTTATGTTGACTTTTTATATTTAATACATTCCTCATAAATTTATTTTTAATGTGATTTAATTGAGATTTATTTACATGTAAAATTTTAACAATATTATTATAATATTTATTACATTATTAGAATAAATTAATATCAAAATCATAATTTTTTTGATATATTTATTTTATTGTAAATGAATGTTATAGTTAAATCTCTTATAAAAAATAATATAAGACTTAATTTATTATTAAATAAATTACTAAAAAGATATTTATACATTATGAAAATATGTCATATTAGTATATAAGATTTGAGTGTATATTGTTTTTTAGCAATAAAATAGTTATGTATATTGTTTTTTAGCAATAAAAAAATTACAAGTAAATAATATATCCTATTAATTGATTAAGTCAACTCTGGTGTATAAATTCTTTTAATTTATTAGTTGATTTTAATGTATATTAATTTTTAGCAATAAAAAAATTGTGATATTCATATTAACTTAATAAGTGAATGGTGGTGCATAAATTCTATTAATTTATTAGTTGAAGCATAAATTATTCTAATTCTTTTTTATAGACAAAAATAAATTATTAAAAAAATATTTATACATTTTGAAAATATTTTTATAATATAAATACTTATTTGAGAAAATCATTTCCCCTCCTTGCAACTAAAAAAATTATAAATACAAAATATACATGTAAAAAATCAAAGTTACTAATTTGTTAAAAAAAATGAGTCGTAATATAGTTTTCACATTATGTTATAATTTCAAATTAAATATAAATGACTTAATTAATTTTATTAATTTTTTAATCATTAAAATTTTAAAATATTTTTATTATTAAAACTAACATAATAACATTTATTATAATTATTATCATAATAACATTATTATTAATTAATATTTAACAAGTTATCATAATTTGCATATTATTCTATAAAATTAACTATTAAAAAATTATAATAATATTTTTGTCAAAAAAATCATAATAAAGTTATAATCATATAAACATTTATCATATCGACATGTTGTTTTATACATTTAAACATGATATAAATGACTGCGTATGATTCACTATATATAAATAACTCATCCATAATTAACATACATCTTCCATATTAATATTATTCATAAATTTAATTTATATGCATAACTAACATATTTTTTTCATATAAATATTATTCATGAATTTAATTTATTTTAAAAGTACAAGATTATATATATATATTAGTTTGACATTATGATATTAAATAAAATTGAGTGAATATATAATTTAAAGTTAAAAAACATGAAAAATGACAATATATTATTTTATAAAAAAATGTGCAAAGACATTTTTATGAATTATGAGTACTTTACTTGAAAATGACAATAATATTATTTTACGAGAGAGTGAATTGTGAGTACTTTACTTGAAAATAACAATAATATTATTTTAAGAGAAAGTATGAATGACTTTTATGGTGAGTACTTTACTTTATGACTTAAAAGTAATTTTATGAGAAAGTGAATTGTGAGTACTTTATTTGAAAATAACAAAATATTATTTTATGAGAAAATAAATTTTGAGTATTTTACTTGAAAATAACAATAATATTATTTTATGAGAAAGTATGAAATGACTTTTATTGTGAGTACTTTACTTTATGACTTAAAAGTACTTGTACCACTACCTTGGTTAACTATGGGTTTTCATCCACCATAGAAAATGTGACAAATAAGCATTCTTAACTCATGCGATGCCACCTCAACCATGGGGGATGATGCCATCTACTAGAATGTAATTGGTTGATTTTTATAGTGCATTTTGGTCATTTTGAGGCCCATTTTTGACCTCAAATTCTCTCTAATGGATGTTGGAGACATTTACCATCATACACACTCTTTCGGTCAAATTGGCCTAGTTAAACCATTATTCTAAGTTTAATTGACATCAGTGGAGCATTAATTGCCATCATCCAGTCACACCCATGCCTACCTATAGTCAAGGAGGCTAACTTAGCCTTCTCCTACAGTCAAGGAGGCTAACTGGAGCACTCCGGGGGTGATCTGAGTGATATTAATGCACCTAATTGCTAACTGGTGGTTACAATCAGTTCAACCAGTCAGTTACAGTCAGTTAAGGCGCCTCCAGTCATTAAATATATTATTTAATGATTATTTATTATTATTTAATGATCTGGAGTCAACAAGGCGCCTCCACCAACTTCTGATGGTCAGTTCAGCTTCAGTTAACCTCACCGGGGTTCATTGGAGTCATGGAGCACTAGCACTTGATGGTTGGATTGCTATGACATGTGTTTGATCTCCTTCAGTTGAGATTTAGTCATTTATTGCACTCCAACTTCAGTTAGGGTTTGGTGAGTCAATTAGGGTTTTGGTCAAGTGCACACTCTACTCTACAGTAATCTGCTGCTATTTTCTTTTTTCTAATTGGTCCATGACAATCAACTGACTATTAGCTACGAATTTATTTCAATGATTGGCTCTTGGCTGACCAGCTGGAAATGACAATTGGCAATGAGATTGGTTATTGACGACCTCCTAGTCCGGTGGGTATGGGCTCCCGGGTATTGGTTATGAGGAATTTGAATCATCTTTCTTATTTGTCTCTATCAAATTAAATAGGCATAGACTTGGACAGAAAAAAATATTGTAGAGTGTTCATCTTGATAGTAAGTAGAGGTGGCAACCGATTACTGTAGAGTAGAGTGTGCACCGAGATACTACCTGATAGGGAACATGCTTTCCTGGATGTATTCCCAAATATTCTTAAGTGAGCGTTTTAGCTCGACTTACACAAAAAAAAACAAACTATTGAAAACACAACATACACAACATATATATTTGAAAAAAAACAGAGATTTTATTTTACTTTACCAATAGTAGTTGAGTGACCTACCCCACCACGACGTCGTCGGGGTATTATGACTATTGAGGGCTCTCACCGCAGACCATTATTGATGGCCCATATGTAAATAAGTTGAATTGATTAGGGCCTAGTTCTGGGCTACCGGGATTTGGATAGTGCTTGGCTTGCTCTCTGTATCCACAATTATTGCCTTAAATGAAGCTCTAAGTGAATAAGGTGTTTCTATTTCTTGGTGGGTGGGTAAGTTGGGTATTGATTAGGTCCTAAAATTAAAGGCTCTAAGGACTCTTCTCTTCCTAAGACTATTTTTAGAATTACTAGTATTTGTTCGATACAACAATAATAGTGATACCCAATGGAGAACCTACTGGGCAGATTTGGGGGTGAGAATCCTAGGAACAATAAGGTGATCACGAATAGTTCCCATCCATCAGATATTAAACTAAAAGCAAGGTGGAGCCATCACCCCATAATAATAAACCCGAGGATGCGCAATGGATCAAATCCTTGTGTTGTTCATGTAATAACTATAATTCAATTTATGGGTTATGATCTCAAGCAGGATTCCCCATACGTTTTCCCTTCTGTGTTTTTGGATTTCTATGAGTTTGATGTGAGTATGTATTGTATTTGACTCGATGTTAGCAGGTATGGTCTAAAACATTATGGGGATGGCTCCCCTCAACCAATCTTGTCATGTGTATAAGAACTGCAATTTGGTTTAAGCTATAAAGGTCCGACTAAACCGATCAGCTTCGCTCCTCACCTCACTTTTGGGTTATTCTTTATAGATGTTATATGGATATTTATTAGGAATCAACTTTTGAATATGCCATATCTTCTCTACGAGCCTTCTTTTTGGTATGATTTAGAAACTGCACTCAGCCTCTTTAGACTACGATTAAGATTGTTCAGTGCTTCCTAAATAAAAGCACTTCAGCCAACATGCCTTACCTTATTTCTTTGAGGGATCAGTGGGATGTGTAAGTCACCCATAGATTGTGTAGTCTTCCTTTAACTGAGATAGTGGAACTTCCAAAACTGATGACACAAAAATATTGATGGATTTATTTATTTTTTGTAAGTCTGGAACACTTGAGTAGAAGTCAGGTATGGTCTACCCCTTCTTTTACTCTTTCACCTACTAATTAGACCTGGAACCTTAGAACTGCTGGATTCACGTAGTGTTGTAGGATTTATAGAACTTACCTTGGAAACAAACCCACCTGTAAGATATACTTATTTACTGGATCTACAACATTAGGAATTTGGAGGGATTGTTCCTCAACTCATTACCTTCTACCTGCACGAACTAGTACATCTTGAACCCCAGACCATTAAGAGGTAGTTAGTGAGTCGGGTAGCCCTTAGAATCATAGAATAGAATGAGCTTTGGGATTGGAATTACGAGGATGGGTTAAGTCATTATCCCTTACCTTAGACACCTTTTAGACCTTGGAGAATCATCATGCTTGCCATATCTCTTATATTTAGACCTAATCCTAGGACCATTAAATGAGTTATGCCTAACCTCTTAGGAACCGAAGATGGAATCTCAGTTTAGTACCATGATCAGAAACTTAAATTTATTTTTCACCTGCCAGATATACCTTCTATGTTTAAGCCCTAGATCATCAGGTCTTCCAAGCTTGAGGAGGCACTGCTGCAAGAACTTACCTTATAAATTCCCCTTAGTTGGTTGACCCGTTGTTGTATTAGTATAAGTAAGTATAATTCCTTATCTAAGCATGTATAGGAGCTGAAGGTGAAATAAAATTATTTCATTATGCGGTACATGTTGCTTTGGAGGTGGCCGCAAATATGTATGGTATCTAATACGGCCACCACGACACATTGATGGACTACAACAGCGCACATCGGTAGAGGTAGGCACTGAAACATATTTAACTTGATCAACAACATCTTTTGGGGTGGGATGCTTCGCGAGCAAGTCACCGAAGCTTGATTTTAATTGATTCTCCTCAAGGCTGGAATTTCACATGCTACCCATCGAATCAAAATTTCATGACAGTTTTGTGTTTTCCATACCCTTCAGTTTACATTTTCATCAAATCATTGCTTGTCAATTTTTTTATTATCTTATTATATATTAATTTATAATATATATTATTTTACAAAATATAAAAATTTTGATACTTATTTATGAACTAATTAAAAGTTTTATTATAAATAAAATTTCACAATAATTACCAAAATATATTTTTGACTAAAAAGCATATGTAAAATTTTATATGAGAAAGCATTTCAAAACTTTGGAAAAAATTAGAAAATTCATTTAATATGGTAAAATGATGTGAAGTTTTAAATAAATTAAAAACACTGTAAAATTGACAAAATCTAGTTTCCCAAAAATATATATAGATTTTTCTATAAAAATAACAAAATTTACATTAAAAAAAACATACATATACATGACATAATGGCCAAACTTATTTTAATATTTGTGAAGATTTTCAATTCTTTTATGGTAACAAAAGCCTTTAAAAATTTAAATTATTTTCATTCAATAAAATACATTTAAAAACATTAAGATAATTTCATTTAAATAAAAAAATTAATCAGACCGTATTTGATTGAAATGTACATTCAGCAGTATCATAAAGGAAAAAACAATAAGTTGAATCATACCTAATCCACTGGAGCAAAGCCATTATCTGCCAAAGCCAATATCCCGCATCAAAAAGAAGTCTGAAAGAAAAAGCCCTAAGTTTCGAAGTATCACGGGTTAAAGAATAAAAGGAAGAATGAATTTATTGGATTATTAGATAATTTCATTTAAATAAAAACTTAGTGTATTAATCGGGCTCGAATCATACCTAATCCATCGAGGCAAGTAGTTGCCATAAAAAGAAGTTTAGAAGAAGAAGCCCTCAAGAATATTTATTAAAATTTATGACCGGTTATGTAACTTAGTACCCATCAAATTGAGGGTTTGATATTTTTGTAGAAAGTATTTGTTGATGTTTCAACAAAAATTTAACCTATCAAATACATTTTTAAAATGAAAATAAGTCTTGTAGGCCGTCAAATTCTAGGCCTCATTCTCCTGCACTAGTATACACCTTTAACATAACAACCAAAATTGCACGCCCATACTTGGGCCCTCTACCCGAAGAACCTTATTTTATTACACTGTTGTCTCTGCTAGAGCTGTAGAAAAAGGCCTTAGAGACAACCTACTAAAGAGTCTCTGCAATCAGTACTACAACGGCATACGAAAAAGAAATACCCCATCATGAAACAATGACAACACAGAAAGTACATAGTGAACCTATCCGCTGATCAATCGAACTTGTTGCTTACCGAACGTAGGTGGACTCCTGCTTTCCCTGGAGATCAATAAATTTACATCGTTCACTTGCATTGTCATTTCCCAAATATCTAAACAAATGGGGAAGAAAAGGAAAGAGGGAGCCGAAAGCATGCGGGGATGGAATGTCTCCCTCACTTGGGTTTAATGCAACGTGACCTTATGTAAAAAGGGGCGGGTAGAGGTGCCCCTCTAGTGTCTTGTCCTTCAATATTCTATGAGGACAATTGTTTAAAATATACATGGTTTTATTAAAATCCTCCACACAATGACATATGGGAAAATCTATGTCACGAATCAAAGACTTCACAGTTTCATCAATAGACCCTCCTTGGGTGTTTGTCTCTCCAATATCTTCCATAACCAAAGGAACTATTCTAATTTAATTCTACGCAAGCACTGATTGATCCCACCTACGCACACCTACCCAAGCTCTGACCAGCGGTGGATAAAAGCATGTCAATATCTCACTCAATGTCATTTTATAAATAGGAGTGTTGGAGAGTGTGAAGACCCCAATTTTTAACTACTTAGTAACAAGCTTAAAAGCTGTAACTTTAACAAGTGAAACAACTGCGGGTGTTTAATTAACGACTTAATCAATCTAATAAATTCCTTGCCCCTTTCATTTAATAAATAAGTTGTGCAAGACCTCCAGAGTTTATGAAATGGGTTATAAAACTGGGTTATGAACTGGCTAAGATGAAGGCTTAGATGCTATTGAGACTTTTGGGGAGATGCGACAACACTCTTACTGAGACATGGCCCCCTTTGGAGTGGGGAAAAATCATCTGACGAGAGTGACTTTCTGCTTAAGCATAGTATTGTTTTTGGATCAACTTCCCAAACATCAAAACTCATTCCCGGCGTTTACGACCCGTGGTGATAGTATATTTCCCACTCATAACTTACAAGGGAATTTTATTTTGCCTCTCTTTCCCCACCCTTATTTTCACTGGTTGAGGGGTTGTTACTAGCATGACTTGCATAGGCTGGTGACATGGGTTGTTTGGAAACCATGGATAATTCAGGAGGGTGTGGAAAGTCTCGGTAATACCAACTGCTAATTTTCTTTTCTCATTTAGCCATTCATTGTGGGAGGTAATTTTATGGTATCTCTTGGAGAACCTACCTTCATATATCACTCTATGGTGGGTTGGATCATAAGCTAGTTACTATTTCCAAGTCACTTCAAACTCCTATGCTAGGATTATTCAACAATTAATTGTCCAGGACTAAATTATATGCCTAAATAAGTTCTAGACCTAAACGACCTCATGCATCACGCCCGTGATTCCCTCACTAACTACCTAACTTACCTCAATGTTGCATATCATTGTAGAACCATATTTGGGTTAGCAAGGATAAATTGTTATATAGATTCACTCACACATCCATCGGTTCATACTTTTTAGACGATATCGATGCTACGGTGCTTTTGCTTATCCGCCACAATGCCTGAATTAAATTAGACAATGGACCTTGGTGCTCCATATTCTTTGCCAGAGGATATGGAGAGATGGATCACATCATGGGAGTTCATCACTCACTCTGGTAGGTTGGTCAGTTGGATTGTCATCTCGTGTAGTTTTTAGACTAAATGAGTGAATCTAGTCTTATTATGTATATAGATATTGGGCGAATAACGTTTGGGGTTCGAAGAAATCCTTATTCTACTAGGGGAGGCGTTATTTTCTCCAACCTTAGATCTTGCCCTTATTATATGAAGAAAATGTAGAAATGTAACTTGTTGCTAAGAAGGGAAGTTTCCCCTCAGATCAGTAATATACCTCACTTCCTTCTAGATACTTGTTATGAATTAAAATGACATCGAAACTTTAGATGCGTTACTCTGATCATGGGGTCCCTAACCAAAGGGGGGCACTAATACATGATCTCCTCAATAGTCTATTTTACTGGTCTGTATCATGCATAGTACAATGGCATAGAATTACTTTTCCTTTAGGCATAGGCCACCTTAATTTCCATATTGCATTCACTAGTAGATGGGGTTAGAATCCTTACCTCCTACGCTAAGTGGCTTAACCTAAAAAAACAAAGTACCCTCCTGAAACTGGGTTCTCAACCCGCATTAGGAAATGGAAAGTTGGAAAAACTCCGATAGGGAAAAAGTGAGTTGACAGAGGGTAAAAGGTTCGATCTAAAGTATAGACTTATTGTGTATATTGTAATTCCGACACTTTTTGTTATTAGATTCTCTATCTAACTTGATGAAGGAATCCCCAACCAGATGAGGTGTCGGACTGGGCACTAGTTAGTGTTGGAGTTTGGACAACTTCATAAGATATTCTTATTGTTCTTGTATTATACCTCTTACAGGAGATGAACTTCTTGCAATCAATCATACAAACCCTATAATAACAATGTAGACATTGGGGAGAAAAGCAAGCAAAAGAAAAGACAAAAATAAATTGTAAAATATTAATTATATTGCTCCCCCAAGTGAATTCAGCCTAGTTAAATTATTAGTGGAAAATATGTATAAATAGGAGCCGCCCCTCCTTATTATTCCACACAGTAGCAACAAAACAACATAGTGAAGTTCACAATTTTCTGGGAGAGAGAGAAGTTCACATATACTACAAAAGAAGACTGTTTTTCAGGGTTTCTATCTTTGGAAATCTTTTCCATATTTTCTCTTTCTTCTCATTGTACTATGATTTGAGAATTATCATCTCTAGACGAAGGTTGCTGGGTTTTCTCCCATTTGGGTTTCTTAGGATAAAAATACTCGTGTTATTGTCGTGTTATTGTTATGTGCTTTGTCTATCTTCTAGTAATCCTATTGATAAATACAATTAATATATGCTGCTATAATCTTATGAAAATATAACATCGTATCATAGTAGTGCTAGAAGAAGCTATTGCCGGAACTTTGTCGGAAATAGGGTTTCATATTTCAAGGTCTTCACTCAACCTTTTGGTAGAAAAAGAGCCTTGGGAGTTTCTCTCTAAGGAGGGCACATATTTTGGTGAAGACATAATTCAATTCTGAGAATTTTGAATTTTGAGCTAATTCTGCAGTTGCAATAGAAATTAGGGTTTCAATTTTTGACATACTCCCTCCATAGTTTTGGCTCGACTCTACCCTTTCTCAACTCACCTTTATAGGGTGCATTTATCTGTGGAGTCAATTTTCTAAAACTCCAACATTTAGTTTTGACCTAGTCTCTGCTAGGGTTTCAGATCCAAATCTACAGTCAAGAAGATCAGCATGAAGGTTGATGACAGTCTGGAAGGAGCTTCCAACTTCATCCCCTGGAAGTCTAGGGTTCTTCTCCTAATAGAAGAAAATGACCTATTACAGTGTGTATATGAAAAGGTCCTAGAACCAGAAGTCAAAGAAGACAAACCTTGCTGGAGGAAGGATGATCCCAAAGAAAGAAGGCTTTTGGTGGACTTAGTTAGAGACCACTTGGTTCCTCAGATCTCAGAAAAGACGACAATAGGGAATAGGTTCAAAAACTTAAAGAAGCTTTTTGAACACAACAGCATCAATGTGACACTCAAATTGAGGAATAAACTATTGAATATGAAGATGATGATGTCCGAGAATATTGCATCATATTTCATGAGGATCACCGATCTCTGAGACAAATTAAAGTCCAGTGCAGACAATATTGAAGAAAAGGATATCGTTATGACCACCTTAAATGGTCTCCCACCTTCTTGGGATTTGTTTATTCAAACTATAAGTGGTCGAACCAAGCTACCCAAATTTGATAAGCTATGGGAATAATGCACTCAGGAAGAGATGAGAATAGAAGCATGCCAAAGACTTCATGGTGCTCAACTTAAGGAAAATAAAGCGCTCATATCTCATGCCACGAAAGGAAAGGGAAGGAGAAGGAAGTCCTTCAATCACAAGAACCAAGATAAGATATCAATTCCTCCCCCATATTAGAAGAAATAAGAGAAGAAGGATTTATCTCAGATACAGCGCTACAGGTGCAAGAAATACGATCATTATGCCAGTAGCTATCGAAGTTCAAACAAAAGGAAGCATGAAGCTTCAAATGTTTATGTAGAAGAAGATCCTCCTCGCAAGGAGCTAAGGAATGATTATCGTTCGGAGTTCTTCTTCTAAGAAATTATATAAAGATCCATACTATGCCAATCGTCAAGCAAGCATATGAAGATCAGTGGACTCTAACAATGGGATCCCACCCACAAAACTACAAAGGATAAGTATTTGATTTTATATACTCTAGTCGATTAGGTCTGGTTGGTCTTTAATATGTTTTAAATAGATATTCATTTCTAAATTCAGGTAGTAAACAAGTAGGATTATGTAGTATTTGATATTCACATGATTGTTTAAATAGCCTGTCATGCTGCACAATCCATCTAGGATGACAAATTCCTTTATAACATACTTGGAGTAGTACACACTCTTAATGGTATGATATAATGAAGACCATAAGCATCCATTAATGAGCTTATGTGTGTTGTGTCGAAGAATTGACTAAAATTTGCCTACATTATTTTTACATTGATTATGAAATATTTCTAACCATATGACATGATTTGATTTCTAGGGAATTCCATGATCTACAAGGACAAGTGATCCCATTGATATATGATGGACTGAAAGTAGAAAGAGTCTAGAAGCATGAATTATGACTTTCAGACCCAGAATGATCTCATGTGGAGATTTGGTGATCAGAAGCGAAAGAATTCTATGAATGTCAGCCTATCTGTTGCTTCAACACAATTTACTCAACTGACTCTTGAGAGGCAAAGATAGTTATCCGTCAAAGACAAGTATTCGAGTCTATTACATATGATAGAAATGTGACGACACTGTTGTCGTGAATCAAAGGATCCTTGATGAACCTGGTCATCACCAAAATGGATAATTACTTTTCAGTCTACATTCATTTTCCCACGTTAGAATCTTCATGCAAGAAGGGAACATTTGTGGGATTGCAAGTATTCAAAGGATCACAAAATATACATCCCAGAATCGAGTCAAATTGGCTGGGATGTAATTTTTAAAGAAGAAATGGCTATTCAAAAAGGAAGAGGATCAAATATGGAGATCGATGATGATGAAGAGATGAAATCATCTCCCCCTCCAAACATTAAGAGGGATTCTAAAGAAAGGAATAAATTGATCAGTTCCATTGATCTACTTGATCCAAATGATGCTCCCACAGATATGGAAGTAAGCCAAAAAATACCCATATGGGAACGAGAGATTTTGCAGAATGAATAGGAGCATGAAACTCCGCATGGAGCAGATGGGAGCATTGAAAATATACAAGGCCATATTTGTTTCCAGAGGCTAGGGAGTCGATTATGATGAGACATTTTCTCCTATGGCTTGATATAATTCCATCAGATCGATCATTTCTATTACTTCATCTATGGGATGGAAGTTGTATCAGATGGATGTCAAGACATCCTTTCTCAATGACATTGTTGATACACTACTTATTGAGATTAGAAGTATGGTAAAGGAAAAAGAATATTTTCCTAGGATAAGGAAATTACATCATAGATATCCTGAAGAAAATTGACATATTGAATTGAAAGTCCATGGCTACTTTGATGGATGAAAATTTGAAGAAGCTGAGAGATTCTTCTTCAAATTCAAATTTGATCGATCCCACTATGTATCGCTAGTTGATTAGGTCCTTGATGTATCTGATGAACACCAAACCAGTTAGTTCATGTGTGAACTAAGGCAGATTCACTAGACTACAGAGGCCGAATATATGGTTTCTACTTCAGCAACCCGAGAATCTGTTTCTCTTTGTAAACTTCTTGCAGGATTGTTTGGCTAGATTCTAGAGCCAACCATGATTCACCATGATATATAGAGTTGTGTGTAGATGTCAGTGAATCCTGTATTTCACGACAAGTAGAAGAACATAGAGATTCAATATCACTTCATACATGATATGATCCAGAAAGGTGCAATCGAGCTCCAATATATTCTAACAGATGACTAGACTGCATATTTTCACACCAAGGCTCTTCCCAGGATGAAGCTTGAATACTTTCGCGGAAGACTTGGAGCAGAAGAGAATGTATTCCTCCTTGAGAGGGAGAGATGATTGAGAGGCATTTATCATAATTTTGACCTAGATACGTCTGCTCGTCCAGGTTCTTGCCAAGGTATGGGAGAAATCCCATCACCAGATGAGATGGACAGGTAGTAGATGGTCAGGTTCACATAGGTTCCTATTCTTGTCTAGGTTCTCAACCATATATGGGAGAAATCCCATTGGCAGATGAGTCAGATGGGCATCATATAGGCATGTGATTTCATAGACACCACTACTTGTTTTGGTTCTCAGCTACGTATGGAAGTAACCCATTGATAGATGAGACGAACATGCAATAGATGGTTGTTCACATTCACTCGTTCAGGTTCTCAACTAGGTATGGGAGTAACCGATCGGTATATGAGACAAACATGCATTAGATGGTTGTGCACATTTACTCGTTTAGGTTCTCATCCAGGTATGGGAGTAACTCATCGCCATATGAGACAAACATGTAGTAAATGGTCATACATATTTTCTCATCTAGGATCTTTAGCCAGGCATGGAAGTATTCCATTAGCAGTAGAGACAGATAGGTAGCAGAAAATTTTCTCTTAGACATCCAGATAGAAAAAATTCATAAAGACAACCTTCAATATGTTTAGAGAGGATAGAGACAGTATAGATGTACATATGAAACCCACATGATCGTGATGTTGATGAAGAACGAAGAATACCTTCCTTGTTGAGAGGGAGTGTTGGAGTCTGCACATATTCAGAAGCTATTCTTATTGTTCTTGTATTGTACCTCCTATGAGAGATGACCTTATTGTAGTCAATCATACAAACCATAGAAGAACAATGTAGACTTTGGGGAGAAAAACAAACAAAAGAAAAGACAAAATATAAATTGTAAAATTTAAATTATATTGCTCCCACAAGTGAAGTCAGTCCCAGTTAAAATATTAGTGGAAAATATGTATAAAAGGAGGCACCCCACCTCATTATTCCACACAACAGCAACACAGCATCACAATGAAGTTCATAGTTTTCTGGGAGAGAGAGAAGTTCACATATGCTACAAAAGAAGACCATTTTTTCAGGGTTTCTATATTTGGAAATCTTTTCCATATTTTCTCTTTCTTCTTAATTGTAATCTGATCTCAAAATTAACATCACTATACGAAGGTTGCTGGGTTTTCTCCCATTTGGGTTTTCCACGATAAAAATACTCGTGTTATTGTCGTGTTATTGTTCTATGCTTTGTCTATATTATAGTGATCCTATTGATAAATACAATTAATATATACTGCTATAATATTATGAAAATATAACAGTTAGCGTGCAAGGTAGAAGGTAGAGTACCTTCTGTATGTCATTTAGTGATACCCAGATGCCAAGAGGCAAAGGTGGCCCGGTTTCCAATAGTCCACACAGAGGTTAAACTAAGGTAATTTAATTTATGATTTATTCCATGAGGTAAATTACCTTCAACTTGTCTTTCTCATTTGATTGAGTATGGACAATCCATGATGGTACCAACCAAACATAAATTTAGCTAATTTTCCCAAGTATTTTTAAGAAAAATTGTAATATAAGGTCGAATACAAAATCGTATCATCGGGTCATTCAAATGGATTTTTTCTTACTGAACATGAACCATTTCCATAAGTTTCATAGGGAAGTATTACATATCATATATAGTAGGAGTCTTCTTTTTCTTAAGACGAATGAGCTAGCTAAACTAGAATCAAAATTGTTATTGGCTGACTAGAAATAACTTAAGATAGGTATTACAAGAACCAACAAGAGGGAGGGGAAGGGTTCCACAGGTAGACAAGGTCAGTAAATCTAGACTCATCCAAAGCGCCTCTGATGGGGAAACACTCTGGAATTCCCTCTTTTCTCTCTTGTTGGTAAATCTAGTTCCTTCCTCACCTTCCTTACCAGAGCCGTGAGGTTCTCTCTCACGTGTAGCACCTACCCGTCCAGGACAAGATGGTATTTGAGTGAGTTCCATCTAGTTAAGCAAAAATCCAGTCGTTCATTTTGTTTTTCTCTACAAATTGGAGGGCAGAGGAGGGGGTAAAGTGGAGGGTGAGGTGCCCCCTAGTTGGTAGAGATTTTATTAAGCATGGAGTTATATGTAGGTCTTAAACTATGATTCATATATGATCACCAATATAAATGTTATACTTGTCATGTAATTAGTTATCTATCAGGCGGGCACCCTATTCAAATTTTTTATTTGAAAGCTACAACCATACAACTTCAAGGGGTTTAAGCATTGCTTGTTGTTCCTAGGAGTAATAATTTGGAAGAATTTAGTATTACTACTATTGATGTTTAGGTATTTTCTGTTGGATCTAGACAAAAATCTATGGTACTTGTTTATATTCCATTTTAGTGCAATTTACTGGTCATATGCCATCACAATATAAGGGGTCATTGTTTGGGAAAAGAAACACATTTGGTCTATTATTAGCAATGGGGTTATAATAATTAATCAGTCGTATCCTAGGAAAGGCTCAACCAAAAAAATAGTAATTCTGGGAAGCCATCCATTCTAGCATCAAATTGGCTCAGGAGAAGGGAATGATAATAAAGCTAGACATGGACAATGCATTAGACAAAGTAAGAAATAAATTTCTCTTTGTTATTCTAAAATCCTGTTAAAGTAAATATAAAGCCCAATACTAGTTGTTCCTTGTGCCAACCCACTCACTAAACTTCCATTCAAGAAGTAGGAATAGAAAGGGTTCAGGTAGTACTGAATGCAAGAGGGCGAGGGATAGATGGTTTCACTTGAAGATAACGTAGTATAGTGGTGAACTGCTTCCCTCCTCATCTCTGTTGGGATCTCCTAAATATATAGTAGGTTGTTTCGATTTCCATAAGGTCATCTCCTCCTGTACGGTATCCTTTCTTTTGCAAGGAAGTTATCAGATTTGCTATCCTTGAAAAGCCTTCAATGAACCTCTGGTAATAACCGGTAATGTCCATAAAAGATCTAACATCCGTCACATCCTTAGGAACCGGCCAATCTTCAATTGCCCATATCTTTTCAGGATCTACGAAAATTCCTTCCTTGGTCACTACGTGACCTAAATACTGAATCTTATCCTTGAAGAAGTCACACTTACTAAACTTTGCGAAGAGTTGATGTTCTCGCAACTCTTGCAAAACAATTTTTAGATGTTCTTTATGTTCTTCTTTAGTTTTTGAATAGATTAGAATGTCATTGATAAACACGACCACAAACGTATCTAAATACTTATGCATTATGTTGTTCATTAAACACATAAAGATAGCTGGGGCGTTAGTAAGCCCGAACGGCATTATGACAAATTCGTAATGACCATATCTTGTTCTAAAGGCTGTCTTGAAGATGTCTTCATCTTTAATCCTCACTTGATGATATCCAGACCTTAAATCTATTTTCAAAAACACCATGGCTCCATGTAGTTGATCAAATAGATCATCTACGTGGGGCAACAGATATCAATTTTTAATGGTCATCTTGTTTAACTCATGGTAATCTATGCAAATTCGCATAGTTTCGTCCTTCTTCTTGATGAATATGACAACTGCCCCCTAAGGAGACACACTTGGTCAAATATACTTTTTATCAATTAACTCTTTTAATTGCGATTTTAATTCATTAAGTTCCAATATGTTCATTCGATAAGGGTCCTTTGAGCTAGGTACTGCACCTGGTACCATCTCAATGGTGAAATCCAATTCCCTCTTTGGAGGTTATCCTAGAATTTCTTCTGGGAATACATCAGCATATTCTTTTAAGACTGGGATGTCTTCTACTTTTAACTTATCTGTTTTAATTTTACTTTCCTCATTAGTAATTGTTACTGCGTAAGCTTTACATCCTTTTCTAACAACTCTTTTAAGTTGTAAAGTAGAAATCTTCCTTACAGTAGTTTTTCTAGGAATACCTTTAACACTTACTGGTTTTTCATTACTGTTTAAGCATGTGAAAGTTTTATCATAACAGTTTAGAATTACTCTATGTTGTTCTAACCAGTCCATACCAATCAGCAAATCATAAGAGCCAAGTGGAAAAAAATTAAGTTTAACAACAGTTTCAAACTTATCCATAAGTAAAGCACATTCTTTCACAAAACAAGTTACTTTTCTCTTAGCACCAGTGGCTAACTGAACTAACCATGAATTCTCAAACTTATCGACAGATAACTTACATTTTTCCACTATCTGAGGTGCAATATAACTGAGACTAGCTCCTCGATCAATTAAAATAGTTATAGGGGTATGATTTATCATACCTTCTACTTCCACCATGGAAGTTTGGTATTCAGCTTGTCGGTTCTCGAAGGCTGCGTTGATTTTGGGCATGCTCCTTGCTATTTCCCCAAAGGTCATCTCCTCCTGTACAGTATGAATGTTGCTAACATTCTTCTTCCCTTTTGGACAGACTGAAGCATAGTGCGGGCCATTACATTCCCAGCACTTGACAGGCTCTTTACGCTCAAAATTCTTGGTAAAGTTTCCATGATTACTTGTAGTTTCCTTACCTTTAAAATTGTTCTGATTGTTGGGTGTACTATTCCTATTTCGTTGGAAATTCTTGTTATTAGAATATTTTTTGGCCTTATTGTTCTTAAAATTTCTGTTAGGCACAAAATCCTTCTTCTTAGATTCAAATTTATTGTTATTTTTCTTAGCCTTGGCCAGGCTTTCTTTCTTTCGATTCTTCTCAAAACAAAAATTAGCCTTTCTCATAACTTCCTCCAAGGTTTTTGGGTTATCATATTCAATTCTATCTTTAATATGATAAGGTAGACAGCTAAGGAATTGCTGAACTTTTGGTTTCTCTTCTACAAGGTAGGGTACATACCTAAGTAGACTTAAAAACTCGCTGTTCAGATCCTTCATTGTCATTGAACCTAACTTCAGTTCATAAAAATATTTAGCTCTCTTCTCATAATACTGCTCAGACAGGAATTTCTTTTTAAAATACCTCCTAAAGGTACTCCAGTTAACTTCTTTCTCTTTTATACCCTTAACTCTCTTGATCAATTCCTGCCACCAAATGTCAGCCTTTCCTGAGAGGTTATATATAGCCATCCTAGCCTTTAACTGGTTAGAATAATTATATATTTGGAAGTACTTCTTCATCCCAGATAACCAGGACTCATCTTCCTCCCCTTTCTCAGTCTCTCCATTAAAAGTTGGTGGTTTTATCTTTTTGAATTCCTCGAAAATTTCCTCACAAGGTTTGTATTTCCTCTTCTTAGCGTACAAATTATCATCACTACTGTCACTAGTAGTATGATAATTTTGTTGTTCACCAAACACTTTAGACGACGAACTACTTTCAGTTTTTGTATGCTTCATCTTTTTAGATTTTCGTTGATGATTGATATCTTCAGATTCTGACCATCTTCCCCTACCCTCAGTTTTCAAACTTTTCAATTAGGATCTGATTCAGCTCTTCTTGAGCCCTCAAAATCCTTTCATTCTCTCGCTTTACAGACTCCATTTCAGTTTTTAAGTCTTTTACAGTTTGTAACAATGCTGAGGAATTGGTAGTTAAATCCTCTGGCATAGGATCTCTTGGTAAATTCCTTGTTTCAGTAGCTGGAGACTCCTCCTATGCATACTCTTCCAGCCTTTCCATACCTACCTGTTAAACTTCAGAAAAACAATTCTCTGTGGAATAACATTTAAAAATAAAATACATCAGCATAATAATTTAATTTACTGTTTTATGAAAGTTAGTTGGGCTTCATCAAGGCCTAGTGTTTGAACTTTGTGCGCTGATACCACATGTCAAAACCCCAAATTTTCACAAAAATTTAAAATTTTGAGATAACAATAAATGCTAAAACCTGCGGTCTATTAACAGCTAATGGTTTGCATAGAAAGAAACAGTCAAGTAATTAGTTTCACTAAATTCTAATTTAATAACTTAACAGTTCATTTTTGTAACGAGAATAAAGTCTTCTTGTGTGTTGTTTTACTTCAGTTTTCTGATTAGTCTTTTCATGTCAAGTAGGTGGAATCTACTTTTGAATTCGAGGCTTACTTAGCAATTGTGCTAATGCAGATGAATACTGATTCTTACAGGTTTACAGGTATGATCAAACGAGTACATATTAAAAGTTCTTTAAAGTGTCAACAGTATTTTATTTACAATTTAAAAGCTTAGTAATTAAGCTGCTAAACTATAGATAGCTCCTATAAGGTAAAATCATTTGGATTTCTTCAGTTTTTCTAGTAGTCACATATAATGGTTGCGACAGTAAGTAACGACAGTAAGATATGGTTGCGACTTTAAGCTTTAGAATCTCAGTTACAAAGTATTTCTACTTTTGTCTATGTAATTTGTAATGTTATAATGATTGCTTTTATCAGTGTTTAAGTAATACTACATTATCTTGACTGAGTAACAATTATCCCATGATTCGTTTCTGCAATTAAACTTACAGTCTGATAAACTTGGACAGTATAAGTTCGATTGTATAAGCTGCAAGCCATCAAGCTTTCCTACATAAGATCATTGTTTTACCTATACTTTAATTTTTTCATATTAAACCATGAGGTTCTAATAACTTTTGGAGTCAAAAGCATTAGAGAGAATTTGAAGTAAAAAATGGGCCTCCTAAGAGATGTACTACAAAATATAAGATATATTAAAATATTGTGAGTTAGGGGTTTTATGGGGTAGGTATATATGACAACTCACCTCCTACACTACTTTTTATGCACAATATAAATAACCATGGTTGAGTTACTTTTCTAAATTGACTATAAATAAAATTAATAAAATAACTTTACAATGATGTGACTAAGATTCATTGTAAATTTCCAAAAATTTATTGTCCTTTAGCATTTATTTGTCTTGAATTTGTAAATGAAATTAAACAAAAAAAAATGCTTAGGAGTTATTTTTTTAATTTATGTTGACTTTTTATATTTAATACATTCCTCATAAATTTAATTTTAATGTGATTTAATTGAGATTTATTTACATGTAAAATTTTAACAATATTACTATAATATTTATTACATTATTAGAATAAATTAATATCAAAATCATAATATTTTTTGATATATTTATTTTATTGTAAATAAATGTTATAGTTAAATCTCTTATAAAAAATAATATAAGACTTAATTTATTCTTAAATAAATTACTAAAAAAATATTTATACATTATGAAAATATGTCATATTAGTATATAAGATTTGAGTGTATATTGTTTTTTAGCAATAAAAGAGTTATGCATATTGTTTTTTGGCAATAAAAAAATTACAAGTAAATAATATATCCTATTAACTGATTAAGTCAACTCTCGTTTATAAATTCTTTTAATTTATTAGTTGATTTTAATGTATATTAATTTTTAGCAATAAAAAAATTGTGATATTCATATTAACTTAATAAGTGAATGGTGGTGCATAAATTCTATTAATTTATTAGTTGAAGTATAAATTATTCTAATATTTTTTCATAGACAAAAATAAATTATTAAAAAAATATTTATACATTTTGAAAATATTTTTATAATATAAATACTTATCTGAGAAAATCATTTCCCCTCCTTGCAACTAAAAAAATTATAAATACAAAATATACATGTAAAAAATCAAAGTTACTAATTAGTTAAAAAAAATGAGTCGTAATATAGTTTTCACATTATGTTATAATTTCAAATTAAATATAAATGGCTTAATTAATTTTATTAATTTTTTAGTCATTAAAATTTTAAAATATTTTTATTATTAAAACTAACATAATAACATTTATTATAATTATTATCACAATGACATTATTATTAATTAATATTTAACAAGTTATAACAACATAATTTGCATATTATTCTATAAAATTAACTATTAAAAAATTATAATAATCTTTTTGTCAAAAAAAAATAATAAAGTTATAATCATATAAACATTTATCATATCGACATGTTGTTTTATACATTTAAACATGATATAAATGACTGCGTATGATTCACTATATATAAATAACTCATCCATAATTAACATACATCTTCCATTTTTTTTTTTTTTTAATTTTTTCAGTGTGGTTCTCCCGCCGGCTTGACCGACGGGCTACATCCACGGAATAATTTCAAGAGGGCCCACCCGAAGGGGCCTCACTCTCGGCACACTTCATGCCTAACCCCAAGAGCGTCGAGGAGAATGGATCCCGCGACCTCACTTGCTGGGAGGCCTAACTACGGTTGCTCGACCGCTTGAGCTAACTCTTGGGGCTTTCATACATCTTCCATATTACTATTATTCATAAATTTAATTTATATGCATAACTAACATTTTTTTTCATATAAATATTATTCATGAATTTAATTTATTTTAAAAGTACAAAATTATATATATATATATATATATATATTAGTTTGACATTATGATATTAAATAAAATTGAGTGAATATATAATTTAAAATTAAAAAAACATGAAAAATGACAATATATTATTTTATAAAAAAATGTGAAAAGACATTTTTATGAATTATGAGTATTTTACTTGAAAATGACAATAATATTATTTTACGAGAGAGTGAATTGTGAGTACTTTACTTGAAAATAACAATAATATTATTTTAAGAGAAAGTATGAATGACTTTTATGGTGAGTACTTTACTTTATGACTTAAAAGTAATTTCATGAGAAAGTGAATTGTGAGTATTTTACTTGAAAATAACAATAATATTATTTTATGAGAAAATAAATTTTGAGTACTTTACTTGAAAATAACAATAATATTATTTTATGAGAAAGTATGAAATGACTTTTATTGTGAGTACTTTACTTTATGACTTAAAAGTACTTGTACCACTACCTTGGTTAACTATGGGTTTTCATCCACTATAGAAAATGTGACAAATAAGCATTCTTAACTCATGCAATGCCACCTCAACCATGGGGGATGATGCCATCTACTATAATGTAATTGGTTGATTTTTATAGTGCATTTTGGTCCTTTTGAGGCCCATTTTTGACCTCAAATTCTCTCTAATGGATGTTGGAGACATTTACCATCATACACACTCTTTCGGTCAAATTGGCCTAGTTAAACCACTATTCTAAGTTTAATTGACATCAGTGGAGCATTAATTGCCATCTTCCAGTCACACCCATGCCTACCTATAGTCAAGGAGGCTAACTTAGCCTTCTCTTATAGTCAAGGAGGCTAACTGGAGCACTCTGGGGGTGATATGAGTGATATTAATGCACCTAATTGCTAACTGGTGGTTACAATCAGTTCAACCAGTCAGTTACAGTCAGTTAAGGCGCCTCCAGTCATTAAATATATTATTTAATGATTATTTATTATTATTTAATGATCTGGAGTCAACAAGGCGCCTCCACCAACTTATGATGGTCAGTTCAGCTTCAGTTAACCTCATCGGGGTTCATTGGAGTCATGGAGCACTAGCACTTGATGGTTGGATTGCTATGACATGTGTTTGATCTCCTTCAGTTGAGATTCAGTCATTTATTGCACTCCAACTTCAGTTAGGGTTTGGTGAGTCAATTAGGGTTTTGGTCAAGTGGTTAACTAAGTGAGATTGAATGGTTGAGAGTCAGTGAAGCTAGACTCACTCACTGAATTCGAATTGTCTCCTTAGGTATTCGAATTCTTCATGGAGTTAAGCCATTGCTCAGCATTGGAATTGTAATCCTTTATTGTTTATTAAATATACAGAGAGAAAACCAATTCTGGTTCCGATTATTTCCAATTCATGAGTATTTGTTAATTATTCTTTGATGATTTCGATTCCTAGTTCCTAGATCATGTGCAAGAATTAATATGGTATCAGAGCATACGGCGGGACGAAGATCAATCTCTCAAAAACAAGATTTTTGACAGATTTCTCCATGAAATTTGAGCAATAGCTCAAAAATCCAGCACTGCACCAGAAGCCAAGGCTTACCACTTAATACGCCAAGTAAAGAACTTGTTGATCAAGCTTGCTTGATTGACTATGCTGGGTGTGATGAAAGCCTAGAATGTGCAAGCTTTCCGACCTTACGGTGCCTCTTTTGTTTTGATTTGCAGGTTTTATCAGGTACAACTTCGAATGGACTCATCAATCCCTCTTCTCACCCCATTCACAAGCTATTCAGAATGGAAGTTGAAGATGATTGCATCTCTAAAGAGACGAGGTCTCTATGAGGTGTCTATTGGACTTGGAAAAGAGTCTTATGAGAATGAGAATGACTGGCTAAATGACGGTGATAGAGCTTTAGGAGCAATATGTCTGACCCTTTCTCCTAGCTTGTACTACCTTATTGGTTCTGCTGAATACCCAAAGAATTTTTGGCCAATATTGGACAGAACCTTTGGCAAGCACAATGAGGATCATAATAGTACTTTGGAGATCACAGCCAGCACCACAAGAGTTCTTTACTCAAAATACTCAGCCTCTACTCTCTCTGATGAAGTTGTTCAAGATGAAGATGAAGCAGAATCTTCTACACATTCAATTCGAATTGAAGAAAGTCTCCATGCAGTGACTCCTTCTTCTGATGCTCCGGAAGTTCATGAGATATCTGATATCTCATCTTCTCATATTGCTAAAACAAAAAGAATACATTCGAATCTCTGATATTGAATAAAAACACTGCTGCACTTCCATGCAAACATTCACCGGTGATTTTCCTATGAATTCTGTGCAAAATTTACCAGTAATTGCTTCCGAAAGTGAAGAGAAATTTGATTTTTCTCCCTCTAATGTTGCTGCTGGTGTGAAAATATGTAAAAAATTGGATATTTTGGAAGAAATATCAGATTATAAGAGTGACACATTGGCTCCCCATGATCTAGATCTTCCAGCACAATCCTGCAGGATTGCATGCACCAAAATTCAGAATTTTGAAGAAAAAGACAACTGTGCATCCACCGGTTCGGTTGACCATACTTTTGGATCTGATATGATCTTATTTGGATCTGATCTAATATTTATTGGTTCAAAATTTCAGGTTCATAAACCTTCAGTACTGCTTGGAGCTGTTCTCATCAACGGTGTGAAGAAACAAGTACCGCAAGTCTCCTACAAAACTGCTGCTGGGGATTTGATTTCATTTCATAGTTTTGGATCTGTTGTGAACTTATTTAGATCTGATTTACATTCTGATTTGATATTATTTGGTTCATATTTTAAAATCCAAGAGATTTCAGTCATGCTTGTAGCTGCTCTCACCAATTCCGGTGTGAAAAATCAAGTACCGCAGTTCTTCTTCAATTTTGCTGCTGGGGATTTGGTGTTAGTTTCCTCTTATGAGGTTGCTGATATTTCATTTTGTGAATCATTACATATTTGTGAAGCTATATCAGATTATGGAGCTCAAGCATTCGCTCTCCAGAGTCCCAGGGATTCTCTACCTTTGGTCACAAGCTCATCTCCTCACAGGACTAGTAAAGAGGAAGACATTCTGCATCCGCTTGGACACTTGCTCCTAAAAATTGGGGATGATTTTACCACTCATGGTTTGCTGTTCAGGGATGCAACATATCAGTTTCTTGAGTGTTCCACACATGGTTCAAATCCTCAAGAACCTTTGCTCTCTCTTCAGATGATTTCAGTTGCTCTACATGGGTCCAGTTTTCACCGTGTAGCTGTTTATATTTCTGATTCAGTTGAGTGCATTGTTTTTCTTACAAAGTGGAAGATTCCTCTAGAAATATTCATTTATTTTGGATTTAGAGGTTCACATGCACAGTCTCAGGATGCTGCTGCATAGAAGAACCAATTCTTGATTTACTGCTTAGTTTGAGGGGGGGTATTTTTCCCATGATATTTTCCCGTTTCCTTGGTTATATTAAGCAGTTACTTTATTGTACAGGGTGACCTATGGCCTTTGTTTCTGGGGCCCTAGCATTTTTATGCATCTATGTTTTCTAACTCTTCCTGAGTATAGCTTAAGGGGGGGTTTTGGAGACATTTACCATCATACACACTCTTTCGGTCAAATTGGCCTAGTTAAACCACTATTCTAAGTTTAATTGACATTAGTGGAGCATTAATTGCCATCATCTAGTCACACCCATGCCTACCTACAGTCAAGGAGGCTAACTGGAGCACTCTGGGGGTGATCTGAGTGATATTAATGCACCTAATTGCTAACTGGTGGTTACAATCAGTTCAACCAGTTAGTTACAGTCAGTTAAGGCGCCTCCAGTCATTAAATATATTATTTAATGATTATTTATTATTATTTAATGATCTGGAGTCAACAAGGCGCCTCCACCAACTTCTGATGGTCAGTTCAGCTTCAGTTAACCTCATCGGGGTTCATTGGAGTCATGAAGCACTAGCATTTGATGGTTGGATTGCTATGACATGTGTTTGATCTCCTTCAGTTGAGATTCAGTCATTTATTGCACTCCGACTTCAGTTAGGGTTTGGTGAGTCAATTAGGGTTTTGGTCAAGTGAGTGAGATTGAATGGTTGAGAGTCAGTGAAGCTAGACTCACTCATTGAATTCGAATTGTCTCCTTAGGTATTCAAATTCTTCATGGAGTTAAGCCATTGCTCAGCATTGAAATTGTAACCCTTTATTGTTTATTAAATATACAGAGAGGAAACCAATTCTGGTTCCGATTATTTCCAATTCATGAGTATTTGTTAATTATTCTTTGATGATTTTGATTCCTAGTTCCTAGATCATGTGAAAGAATTAATAATGGATTCATTCCTATTCTAGTTATCTTGTTTAGTTTTATAACTACTTATTACCCATTTGACCTGGTGAATCTTTTAGTAATTTCCAATATGAGTCGTAACTCAAAATTCATCAATGTATTGTTGCTATGAACTGTGTATCAGAACTCCATAATAGTACTCTTACAATAAGTTTTGTATCACTTCAGAGTTCTGTTATCATTTGAGTTGTTAGTTTTTGTGAGTCCCATAGACATGCATAAACTGTTGTTTGATAGAAATTTACTCTATACTTAGTTTATGTTCCGAAAACGTATTCAAAATAGAATTTATAATCCTTTGCACTAATTGCATTATGCCATTCATAACATTATGACTTGTTATATTGTTATTGCAAGAGATTTACAAAGTATGAACTATAGTTTTATTACAAGGAAAACTATAGTTATTTATTGGTTAGCCAAAACTCATTGTTCTTCCTCGCTTTGTTTGTCTTGAGCCTTGATGTAATACTGCAAATGTTATTAGTGTGTGATTTTGAATGCCATTGTACTTGGCTAGGTTCTCACTCTGCACATAGTGGAGATGTTCGTTACCCTTGGCTCGCTGCCTGTGCAATATCCCATTCACTGTCTTCGTAGCTTGGTGTTTGCTTTAGTTATTGGTTACTGTTCTCGTGGCTCATCGTTGTGTGAGAGATACCCTTGCATGCTGTCATGTTTTTAAGAAGGTGAAGCCCGCAGGTGACAGTGCTTCATTGAGGCTACTCATCGTTCTCTTCTAACAGGTAATAATAATTTGAGTTCCAAAAACTTCGTTGCTAAAATTGCTTTGCTATTACTGAGGTTTATATAAGCATCATTTAACTGACAGGTTTCTTAATACCTTGCTCGCAGGTTCTCGCCATAGTAAAGCTTTTACAATGAGAAAAAGACAAACACTAGCAATGGCCATGGCTCATAATTCATTTTCGGGTAAGCCCCATGGTCCGAATGTTGGATTTTTCACTCTACTAGGGTTAGGGTGGTCGATGGTATTGCCCAGGGTTTTGGAAAACCCTCCCTCGACTCACCACGAGTTATGTTGTTGTGTTGTTATTTCTACAAGTTAATGTTGTAAAGTTAGAATCAAACCCTCACTAGGGTAGACTCGGTTTATATTGAGCACTGTAAGTAGTTGAAGCTTTGGCTTATGACCGGGTTTAAGTTTGTAGTTTTTGTATTGACAGTACTGTTGTGAAACTCATTTTGGTTGACAGAAGACTATACTATACTCTGTGTAATTCTAGGGTTTTTACCCTTCTTGAATATAATGAAGTTTATATTCAGTTGAGAACTCTATAAGGGTTTATAATTAAAACTTTAAGGTTGATACTTGCAGCCGTAATTTAAATCTTTCTTGTTTTGATTGAAGTTATAGATTAGGGTTGGACTTGTAAAAACCCTTGTTTTTATATATATTATTCTTGTTATAATAATTATACAGTTTTTCTATTTTATTCTATTTGTCCTTTAAGGACTGTGAGTAAATTAATACTTGTCCTTCAAAGGACTGTGAATGATTTATTTTAACCTGGTTATTAATGGTTACATAATTTATGTAAACTAAGTTTTAATGTTTTGGTACTTCTAAATTTTTTTAAGGGTTTTAACCATGACATTTATTTCTATAGATGTATGTTGTTAGTAAAAGAAAGGGCACAGTTTCTTTATAAACACATTTTGTATAAGTTGATCAGTAATGTGTTTCATTTCTGTGCATAATATTTTTAGTTGGTTCTTTAATAGTTTTTCAAAGAACTCACTTATGTTTAGCCTAGGTTACTACATTATATAAAAATACAAATAGATTACGCTTAGAATATGAGGTAGGGTTTATCCTCCTTTAACTTTTATAGAGTATTATTTCTTGTATTGTTATATTGTAAATTCGATTATTGTCACATAGTTTTCTTCAGTTTGTTTTTAAAGAATTAATAATTTATAAACCTCATTGTTTATTTTTAATAATAATATTATTTGTGTTAATAATATTATTATCTATGAATAATGTATCCTCTTAAGTTTATGTTGGTATTTATATATATTAAATAAGATTGAGAGCAGTCTATAGTAATTGTGTTTATTTAAATAAATTATCTTTGTAAGCTTGCTGAAAGAAAATAAGAACTTTCCTATTTGTTAATACTCTTTATATCTATACTGTCTATAAGTGTGTAAGGACAGTTTCTTATTAATAATAACTTAAGCATAGGTTACTATTGTCCTTTAATTATTAATACTAAGAAAAGAACACTGTAATGTTTATCAAGTTCTTATTTATAGTTCGGATAGTTGCAGGTAAATTAGTTAGCACTAATGGAAAAGAGATAAACTGTCCGTATTATTTTTACATCATAAATACTGAACATAAACATTCATCTAGTAATACTAGTTCTTATATTTCAGTATAAATATACAGTTTATAGAAGCAAATACTATGTAGAAGAATGAGTTTAATGCTTAGACATACTATCGTTAGTAAGTAAGATTATTCTTGTTTCTTTTCTGATATTTTAAATACTCAGTCTAGTTCTACCAATAACTCTATGAACAGATTAATAATATTTTTGTAAAAATAACTATCAACTGAAAGAAAACATTTCAATACTCAGAAAAACATAAGTGTTCTATTCATTCATATTCCAATCATACTTCATTCATTTAAACACACTATCTGTGCTAGAGTACAATCTGGATTACTCCAGATGGGGAAAAACACAAGTAGGATTTATTTTTCATCAAAGTATATATTCAACCTTGAACAACTACGAGAATTCAACTTAACAATTTACAGCATAACATATAATCATTCAATATTTGTTCACACACAGATATAAACTATAACACAGAAATTAAAATATAATGGAACCTGTTTTTGAAGCTGGATGACAACAGCAATGGGAGGTTGTTCCTCCCTACCAACTCCTGAAGAGCGCTAAAACAGTGACTTCTCAGGACCCCCGAGCCTGTTCTGGTCTCCTTGGCTAAAACTAGGTGGAGCAAACAACAAAGTACTAGTCCTGAGACTCAATACCAGCTTTGCATATTGCAATAAGATCTTTCAGCTGCAAAGCTGTACTAGATCACCTTCCTGTAGTTTACCCCTCAAACACCTTCCTCAAAATTTCCCTTCCCAATGAATTCCTTGAAGTGCATTCACCTGAATGATTCTTCTCTTGGAATGAGCAGCCTCATCTCTCCACATTGGGTACTTTTTATTAAGATTGCCTAGGTCTTTTTGGGTTAGTTGTCATTAATTGAGCCACCTGCTCTAATCCCACTTTCTTGGGGGATCATGACCCCAAATGTAGGGAGGTTGCCACCTGCAACATAGGAAGTGTTTGAGGATGCTGCCACTTATCTTTTTTCTCTCCACCTAGTTCCCTCCACCAACTTGACCAGTAACACACTTTTTAACAGCTCTCCCAAGCTATTGTCTCCACTTTTATTTATTTAAAATTAAATATTTATAATTACATTCCACATTCTTGACTCTATTGAGTCATCAATTTCAACTTAGCATTAAATTTAACATAATGTCTTGGAATAAAATCAAAATAAGATAACATTATTTTACAAAATTGGGGCATGTAAAGACCTAGGGATGATACACTACTTCTTAGGCGTGGAGGTGTGGAAGAATGCGGATGGGATTTTCCTTGGTCAAGGAAAGTATGCAGTGGAGAATCTAAAGAAATTCAGAATACTGGACCACAAGGCGATATCCACACCCATGGCATCGAATTTGAATCTATTATGTTATGCTTCATTAGAGACGGTTGATACCATGATGTATCATCAGATGATTGGCTCATTGATGTGCTTAACAAACATGAGACCATACATATGCTTTGTTGTGAATAATTTGATCCAGTTCTTGACGGATCCAAGACAAGTTCACCTGGTTGTTGCAAAGCATATATTGAAGTACCTAAAGGGTATAGTTGATTATGGGCTCAGATATGACGCAAATCAAAAGGTTAATATATAGGTTTATGTTGATTTGGACCAAGATGGTAGTGCCATAGATAGGAAGATCACCTTAGGGTGCTACTTCAATATGGGATCAGGTATGATCTCTTGGTTTAGCAAGAAGCAATCCTGTGTGGCACTAAGTACAACCGAAATAGAGTATGTCATAGCTTGTTCGACCAGTATGGATTAGGAAGATACTGTCTTAATTGTTTTATCTCCAGTTAGAGGTGACTTTTATCTTCTGTGACAACCAGAATTGTGTAAATTTGTCTGAGAACCCAAGGTTAAATGAGAATTCAAAGCACATTGAGTTCAAGTATCTCTATATCAGGTATATGGTGCAGAGAGGAGTAGTGAATCTCCAGTATGTTACGAAGAACGGGCAGATAGCCGATGTGTTGACTAAGCAATTAGCCAGAGTGAAGTTTGAATACTTCAGATAGAAGCTTGGTGTACTTTAGATAGAGGTTCCCTCTAAGGGGAGGTGACGAGTTCGGAAGGCGTAGATGCATGAGATCCATTCACACATGGTGGTAGGTGTGTCCTCCCATGGTGCATGTGTAAGGGTTGTGGTCAATATGTGTGCATCTAAGATGTGCTCCGAGTGACGATGAAATGATATGAATATGATAAGATGATAGTAGGGGATTCAAGTTTTTCATAGGAATATAATCAGTCTTGGGTTGCTCCTTTAGGTTTTACAGAGGCATATAATCAGTTCTGGGATGCTCCTTTAGGTTTTGCAGAGGCATATAATTAGTCCTGGGAGATCCTTTAGGTTTTGTATAGGCATATAATCACTCCTGGGATTTTCCTTCAGGTTTTGCAGAGGCATATAATCAGTCCTAGGAGATCCTTTAGGTTTAGCAGAGGCATAAAATCAGTCATGGGATGCTCCTTTAGGTTTTGCAAAGGCATATAATCAGTGTTGGGATGCTCCTTCAGGTTTTGCAAAGGCATATAATCAGTCTTGTGAGATCCTTCAGGTTTTGTAGAGGCATATAATCAGTCCCAGAATGGTCCCTTAGGTTTTGCAGAGGCATATAATCAGTCTTGGGAGATCCTTTAGGTTTTGCAGAGGCATATAATCAATCTTGGGATGCTCCTTCAGGTTTTACAAAGGCATATAATCAGTCCTGGGAGATCCTTCAGGTTTTACAGAGGCATACAATCAGTCCTGGGATGATCCTTCAGGTTTTACAGAGGCATATAATCAGTCCTAGGAGATCCTTCAGGTTTTGCAGAGGCATATAATCATTCCTGGGATGATCCTTCATGTTTTGTAGAGGTATGTAATCACTCTTGGGAGATCCTTTAGGTTTTGCAGAGGCATATAATCAATCCTAGGATGCTCCTTCATCTTTTTCAGAGGCAGTGTAATAAGTACTGAGCTATACCTACTTCATGACTTAAATACCTAGATGAGGTCTAGGCCTACATCCAACATGAAAAAGGGCTAGCTCTGTATAAACTTCATATGATGGATATATGTGACAAATTGGGAAAGATGAGAACAATTGCAGCAGCGATGATGATGACTCAGTGACAATGACCAGATGTGTTTATGATTGTGGCAAGAGAATACCTTCCTAGTTAAGAGGGAGTGTTGTTATATTTGTAACTTCAAAAGATATTCTGATGTATATTATAATTGTATGTTGTTGTACCCCCATTAGGGATGTGTGTTACCCCTTTACGGGATGCCATCATTGTGTATGGTCACTGAGATAAACCATCCATTGTAAGGGGAAATAGTCCCCAAGTTAAATAAAGTAAAATGTATTTATGTGTATTCTTAGGTAGGTCAGCCCCACAATTAACTTGGACGACCTAGTGGTTGAGTTAACTAACTCAACAAAAGAATACAAATAGAGAGGTGTCCTCCTCATTTTGCATACACTTCACTTGCTATCTCATGTGCACTTTAGGAGAGAGAGGAGGAGGAGGGATAGAGAGCTACTATAGAGATATTTTTCTTGAGTTATTTTATCTTGTCATCTTATCGTTGTGACAGAAATATTCTAAGGAAGTTTGTGGGGTTTTCTCCTTTATGGTTTCCCTGATGAAAATATATGTGTGTTGTATATCTTATGTATATTTGATGTATTGTTATGCTTGTCATTCTTTCAGATAAAGATCCTAAGTAAATTAACTTAGAAAACCTAACAAGAAGATCCACAAAACCAAGCAGGTTTATTGAAGCAAAACATTTCGTCTTACAAGCCACCTCGCCATACTTGAGAATGGACTCAACCAGGTCACAAAAATTCTCCCATGTCTCAATTGACACCTGGATCTTCTTGAGCTTAAGCTTGTCCAAAAAGGGCAAATCCTCAGGTCTGTCTTTGATATACTTTTGCCAGTCGACCAAGTTATCAAAATCCCTTATCACTTCATTTATTCTTCTATTGTGATTGTGAAGAATGTTGGATTGGTTCTCAAATGCATTATATAATTTTTGTATTTCATTAAGCCCTTCAAATAGACTGACCATTCCTTGGTAAAAATCATCATGGATATTGCAGGCCAGTTGTTTGAATTCTTCTCCGATAAACTTGGAAAATGAAGAAGTGGCAGATGCAAGCTGGAAAGCCTTCAACTATTGCTCAAGGGTGGCTATGTTCTTGTCTAGGCCTTGTTGTCTTTAGGGATGAACTCTATAGGGTTTTCAACCCATGATTTTATCAATTTGTCAAAATGAAACTGGGTCACCGTTGTGTCAAGGAATTGGGAAGTCAGGATTTGTTGGGGTGGTTTGAGAGCACATGCTCTTGCAAATACGTCCGGGTGGAAAGATGCCACTTGGGTGTGAGCATGGTCATCAAAATACCGTTCCTTAGGGCTCACATGGTCAAATTCCCACTTGATCGAGTTCGTGCAAGGAATGAATGGAGGCATAGTTGCAATGGAATGGAGCTGTGATTTTTTGATATTGATGAAGGTTTGTTGATCATGGGTTACAGTAGAGAATTCATCATTATCAAATATTAGGTAAATTCTGGACCAATCTAGATGGAGGGTTTTCAACACTCGTCCACTGGTGTCAGAGAAGATGTCGGTGTTTGGGTATTTTCTCTTTTTCTCATTGAGAGTGGTTTTGGATCTTGTGTTTCTGTACATGTTGGCAAATTTAGAGGTAAATTATGATACAAATTTAGAAACCATGATTAAAATTTACCCACGGTAAAAACAAGAGAATTTAACTGTTGAGAGTTGAAAAACTTACCCGTGGACAGCTTGGGTACCCGAGGATTGGTAAGCTCAATGAGAAAATCATAATAAAAATATCAAGCACAGAGAAAATCGCAAGTAAAAATGGTGAATAATTCATAACTTCAATTGATTTAAATACACCAATCCTTAACGGAAGAATAAATCTGCACCATAGATTTTGAGAAAATCGATTGTTGAAATTCGAGCGGGAAAACGAAATGTGGAGATGAGTTGTAACAAAATTTTCAATATTTGATTTCCACAATCCGCAATATGCGATGCGAGTTGCGATATGTAGGATAATATTTAAAATCAGGAATAAATTTGTTAGCTTCCGCCATCCACAATCCGCAAAATATTTGTGGGTTGAGGATAGGAAAACTTACAATTTTTTTTATAAATTTTCCGCTTTCCACAATCTGCATTGCACGTTGCGGAGCTGCAGAATAAAAAATAAAATAATTATTAATGGAAAGACTTTCCTCTTTCCACAATCTACATTCCAGGTTGCATAAATGTGGAATTGAAAAATGAAATTTTATTAACAAAAAAACCTCCGCAATCTACAATTTGCAATCTTATTTGTGGGTTGCAGATTGCGAAAAGGAAAAAACAAGAAAACAAACTGAATTTCAACATCCATAATTTGCAATTGTGGGTCGTGGGTTGCATACAAACACTTTTCAAAACCTCCAAAAAAATGACTTTTGCTCTCTGCATTGCGGATTGCGGAATGCGGGTTGTGGAAAAGAAAAAATAAACAACAATTTAAAAAATTGCTTCCACAATCTGCAAAACCGAAACAAAAAACAAGACTTTGATTAGTATTTATTAAAAATCAAAACATAATACTTACAATAGGCATGAATTTGACCCCACGGGAAAAATATTACCTTAATGATTAACTTAGTAAATAGATGGGGCTCCCATTTTATCTAGTGAAAATGGGATCTGTTGCTGCCAACAACAAGTGGTGACACATTGGGTGAAGCATTTATCTCTGTATAAACCAACTCAGAAACTTCAAATGAGTTTGTAGGTTGTTGGATAATCTACAGGAAATCGACACACTTCTGTGACAGACATTAACAGCGTGATGAAATCTTCATGGCTGAACAAGGATATTAAAAGAGTCTTAAGAACATATTGATGAAGGTCCCGAAAAAGATACAGGTTAGCTGAATGAACTAAAAAAAAATTATTTAAAAAATCACAGTCGTATAGCATCTGCTAGAACTGATCGATTTACCTATTGAATATGATCACTTAGTAAGAAAATTAAGATGCTATCTATCCATGTTTTATGGGAAGCATGAATAAGAAAGTACTTAATACAAATGGGAATACTCACTACGAGAAGACTGAAGACACATATTTGGCATACTTTTGAAGGGAACAATTGGTATTAAGGAACATATCAATTGATGGAGTTCTCATAGTAGTGCGTATTTGAAATTGTAGAAAAGCATGTTGTTGAAAGTGTATTGGAAAGGTTTCTATTGAAAAGTAGAAGGTGTAACCCGTGGGTTCCAACCATGAAGAGTGGTTTCCTCTAAAGTCCTTCGATCGATATCCTGGATGAACAAATTTGCAAAACTGTGTGGAGGATGAAGCTATAGATGTTATAGAATGATCTAGATAAGGAGTGTTAGCACCATTTGTGGTTAGCAGTTGGAAGGGGGCCAAACCAGAGAAGATATAAGGTAAGACTTAAAATTTCATCATATGAACTAAACGTATGTAGAAAGCGGTTTAGAATAATAGAAGGGGCTTATTACTATGTTTGAATATCATATATTTGAGAAAATTCATATTTTAAACATTAGAAATAATATTCATATGAAAATTACACCCCTATATTATATCATGGTGAGATTGGACGATGAATATATACAGTAAGAACGATCGACGACTGTAGATGAATCCACTGGAAAAATATGCGAGGAAGAAATAAAATTGGTCACCATTGGAATGGGTTAAAGTACAACATAGATCGACGGTTCGATGAGAGAGAGGAAGCATATCTACGACCAACAAACATTCCATCGGTGGAACATGCATGAGGGAAATAATTTTTCCAATCAGTGGAAAAGGGTACATCTCACAAAGATCAATGGTGGAGATCTGAATCAAGGTGAGATCAATGGTTGGTATGAATTCCTTTGTAAGAACATGCGTGGAGGAAGTAATTTTGGAAGCCAGCAAAATTTGGTAGAGCCAATACAGATCAAGGGCGGAGATTAAATGTGAAATAAGATCAACGATCCATATTCCGCTGGGTGAACCTGCATAGAGTAAAAAGAATTTCAAATAAGAAGAATGTGATATGGGACACATGTTTTAACGGTAAATATTGAAGCCCGATCTAGATCGAGGGTTCATAGTCATTCCGCTGGTGGAAGGTGCGCATGTGAAGAAAGTTTGTGAACCAATGGAATTGGTAAAGGGTTCACATAATCAATGATGTATATTTAATCAGATCAAGATCCATGGTCCAGAGTGATTTCACTGAATCAACATGTATGAGAAAAACCAAGGGAAATCACAGTGGAATCAATTAAAGGGGATTAGGGATGAACAACTGATATCTAGGGAGGTTTAGATATACAATATAAAATCACTCCAGTGGGGGAAGATGCACATTCGTTGTGGAGATAACATTGAGTGGAATTAAAAAGGGAAAACTTGATCGACAGTGAAGATTTACAAAGGATTAAATCAATGGTAAAAAATGAATCCACTGAACCAAGGTGCAGGTCAGTTATGATGGAAACAGGTGGTGCTAAAATAAGGGGAAGATCTATGGTGACAAGTGAATCAGATGTAGATCTATGGTTAAGATCAATTCTTTTACTAAAAGTTACAAGAGAGATAATGATGGGAGATATAGAGGGACTAATAACTAGCATGGTCAAATGGAGGATAGGATCAACGACTTAGAATGAAGGACACTATATCTACAGACATGAATGCATTTTATTGAGTAAGATACATGGCCAATAATGGAATAAAAAAATATATAAAAAAAGGCACGTGGATTGAAATCATTTGTCTATATTTGCATTAAAAAGCGATAGCTCATGATTGTGCGGAAGAAGCCAACTCAGACGGAGCTTTTGTCCACTTTCCAAACAACCAGATAGGTATTACTAGGTTGATAAATTTAAATAGAGTTAAAAATAATAAACATAGAAGTAAGAAAACGTGGTTGATGAAGAGGCATGTATTATGAAGGGATGAGTTTGATGAACAGTCATGACTCCAGATGTATTATTAACTATGCTGATGATAAAACTATAAATGCTTAGCAAATAAAAGTCTATATTTTGGAAACGTTGCTAAGCTTGAACATTTCAGGTTGATAACTCTGACTTTGCAACACGTATGTGATGTTGTTAATGGTTCAAGGTTGTATACTTTCAAAGGCCATACAACACATGTCTATTGTGTATGTCATTGTTACAAATAAACTATTCAGGTATACTGATTCCACATGGTACATTTTTGGTCTTCTCTTCTCATGTATAATTTTATTTTCTAGAAAAATGTTGATGTAAACATAAAGGCTTGGTTACGTTATTAGATAGGTTCAAGGATTGGTTATGATGTTCATAGTCATTAGTGAACTACAATGACCTAAATATCAACTGTAGGTAATGTTTTTTATTTTCTTTTAGATTACTTCTGTCAAGTGATTTAAATTTCAATTATGTTGCTTACCACCATGCATTTTCTCTTCTCAATTATTGCCAAAAAACTCTCAACTGCATGTAATGATTTCAATTTTTTTTACATTACTTGTGTCAAGTGAATAGAAAAGGTGATTTGAATATCCAAATTGCACATTTTATCATGCTCATAATTTCAACATATTTCTGCATAGCTAAGTCCAACATACCTTCAAAGTATTAGTCCATGTTCCATTTATGGTAGAGTTTAAGTTGTTAATCAACATTTATCCTATACATTGTCCCATGACAAAGAAAACATGCAAATGTTGCTTGAAGTTTTTCCCATGCACAACAAAACAATTGGTTTTCCTATATGTCATTGAACTTGCATACACTATTAACATTAACATCAATAAACATTTTCATATTTCATTTTCAACTTGCATTTTATATCTATTTTGTCAAAATTGTTATATTTGATTATTGTCTATTTTTTTGGAAGCTTCTACATGTCAACTGCAACAAATTTCGTCAACAGAAAATTCAAATTTTTTTTGGGAATTAGTTAAAGGGAAAGGATTGTTTCCCTTTCACAAGACAATGATATAAATCTTACTGTTGAATTCAAAACATTCCAAACATCAATTGTAATACCTATCTTATGAAAAGATAGATTAGCTATATGCTAACATTTTCAGTAATCTTTATTGTTATTAGATAGTGACAGAAGTCAGAGGGCTCATCAATGGGAGCCGATTGAAGCCTTATTTTGATAACTGCGACTAGGTCGCACAACAACAACAAAAAATGATGATGAGGAAGGATGATGAGAAGTGAGAAGAAATGCATGTCACAGGGAGCGCGATGAGGAAATTAAGAAACTAAAACCAATGTAGCGTTGGCACAATTATTTAGAAAGAATGTTGATGTGCCAATTTCCAATTATTAGATCCACATATACCAAGATAATTTGTTGGTCACTTCCGCCATAAGTATCTTGACGTCACAACAAAAAGGGGCAGTGCAGTTGGCACCTCAACATAATAACTTAGAGTGGTGACCCACGTGATGGATTGTGTTGTCATTATGCTACTCGATGATGGCACATGTGAATATTTTACAGAATTTCCGTCGGAACAAGCCCTTTATTGTTGGATAATTGCGAATTACCGCCCATATAATGCCACAACGAGTTTTTGTATGCAGGACACAAAGTTAAAGAAGACTTGTGGAGAAATATGGTTAGTGAGAATTTTAGTGCTAGTGGCCTGAGGGGCCCTGTGATTGGAGTTGTGACACCTATTATGGGTGGGGAAAATGTTGTCAGATATGTTCCACTGCAAGCTGGGAGGTGCTTGGAAAATAATCTAGTTCCAGGCCTCCCTGCAACAACGTTTCGGACCAGCTTAGCAAGGATTGCAAGGAGGAATACTTCTGATACCCACAAGAGCAACACTGTCTTAAAATAACTGAGAATGAATGCAAAAGTAGTGACCAAAATTCAAAGACCAAGGGACATCCATGAAGCCTCTAGATGATACTATGGAATTACTTACCACAGTGCAAAGTATCCATTGCTAGAACCCATCGGTCTCAACAAATGTTTGGATAGAGACAAATAGAAACATAGGCCACCTTCATCACCACCGCCCTTATGAAGTGCTAGAATAATTGGGGGTGATGACACGTTTAGGAAAAAAATGAGCCGATAGACTCCAATAAAGGAAGTCAAGGTGTTGATAGGATGGCAGATTTCACCAACAATGAAGCAAAGAAAAACTCTAAGTTTATACTGGAATTACCAACTGTTGGGAGCCTCAAGGCTTATACTGATGTCTCCAAAGATGGTACAATGAAATATTTTGAAGGGAGGAAGGAAAAAACAGGGATGAATTTCCACTGAAGCCGAAAATGTGGACAAGGAAAATCGGTAATAATGATAAGTCTTCCATTTTGTCCATCCTAATACTCTGGAACAGTAATTCCTACTGATAATTCAAATGAATGACAGTAGTAACAAAAGTCATAAATGCTTAAGTAACAAACAAAGAAGGAACATACATTCATCTTGTACATTAGTAGGTGCATGGTGTAGCGGCATCAGTGGAGAAATTCATGTTGGAACATGTCGGTTCTGACCTGGTGGAGAAAATTTGGAAGATAAATGAATAAGTGTTCATAGAAGTAGAGAAAGTGGTGAAAATTGTAGAATATTTTCATAACAAAATCAGTGCAAGTCAGCACATGGAGAAATAGCTTCAAGTGGCTCGGAACGAGCCATAGGTGAGTGTTGGGGGGCTCTTGGGCCTAGGGATAATAAGGAAGAATTCATGCAGAATTATGCCTAAGTATGGAAAAGAGATAAAGGAGAAGAGGAAGGATCTACGACTGGGGAAGCAACATAAAGGAGAAGAGGAAGGACACTGCAACAGAGGAAGTAGAAGAGGAGGAGGTGGTGGAAGGGGAATATGTGCTAGATAAGTAAGGTGCAACATAAGGATGGAATGGGACCTAAGATGGTAGGACCGAATATTAGCAGAAGAAGGAATGCAAGCAGCATAACGGTTGGAAAACTATAGTAAGGCATAATGCTTAGAAAGTGACAACCATTAATGATTGTGGGTACGAGCTCGATTGGAGTCGGTGGAAACCACATGCATGAAGGCATAATTGTAAGTCAAGCCGTTAGTGCCTTCTGTTAGGTGTTTCTAGAATAGGAAAGACATCATGTTGGATGGATATAGTAAGTCGACTGAGATAACGATTGAAAAAGAGTCTGACATTTTGTCTATTTTTAGAATTTAGTTGTTCATCTCATGGAGTGATTTTGTATAAGAACAAGTTTTTGTAATGGAAAAAAGGTTGGAACCCGTGAGAATTCAACACTGTATTTTGAGATCTATCTTTTAAAAAAAATTTAGAGCCAAAGCTGGAATTTTTCCAGATATTCTTTTGTTGTCTTTATTATAGTCTGTACTTCCCTTTTCGCATGTGCATGTGTTTTGTTTACTACTTCCATTATGTTTTCCCTTTCATGTTTGAAATGAGTTTTTAATAGTGCAGAGTTCATAATCATATGCTTTGTCTATTGATTTCAAACATTCACAAAACTTTTTTCATCTAAAGTTAATGTGGATTCGTCCTTGTTATATTCCCTCATTAATGTATTGTTTTTTATTTTCTTCTATATCACCACACAAAAGAATTTTGGCTGTAATGAGATTTATACCTTGCCTTTACTAAAATTTCATGCAATAGCATTGTGATGTTATAATCATTAGAGGAAATTTCAATTTAAAATCAACCTTCCAAAAATAATACAAATTCCATGTCATCATGTATTAGCCAATCAAAATGATTTAAAATTAAAAAAGGGAGCACCTCTTAAACCATTTTTTAATATAAATTTGGGGATAGGTATCATAAAAAAACTATTTTTTTTGTTCGTATTTTCGACATATCTCCTTGTGTTTTTACTCAAATTTCGAACGGGAGAGCTCGTTGGATGTGGAATTAAATTCCACATCCAACAAGCTCTCCCGATCGAAATTTGAGTAAAAAAAAATGGAGATATGTCGAAAATACGAACAAAAAAAGTAGTTTTTTCTTTTCTTCCTCCAAAATTAATAAATATTATTTTATTATTTTAACTATTATTTTATTAATTTTCCTTAGGAGGCCCATTTTGAGTTGAAATTTCCTCTAATGCATTTTTTGACTCCATGCCCAATGTGTACCTTCCTTGTTTCAACCAGTAACAATCTTAAATTTATTTCTTGTTCATATATCTCGCCTTGTGAAAACAATTATTGAGAGATATGTCTTTGGAGAGAAAGAAGGAAAATTTCTTTCCTAAATCTTGGTTTTGTATGGGGTTACATTGGTATTTACCCTTTTACAACCAAGGGTACATTTTGAGTGTTAATAAGGAGATTAAGTCAGGCTAAATATAGATTGAATTGATTGATCAATCTCTATGGAGGATGAAGCTATAGAGGTTATAGACATATCCAGATAAGGAGATCAAGTCTATATAGATCGATTTGATTGATTGATCCTCTACAGAGGTTGCATTCGTTCCTTTGACAGAGATTATATGATCTAGATTAAAGGAGAAAGATGAATCAACAATGGGGAAATAAGTCACGACGTGAATATGTATGGGAAATAAGAGATCCACAAAGTTAAAGTGTAATTCTACACTGATAGAAGACCGACAGATGAGATCAAATCCACAAGAGATTGGCGATGGGGAAAGAATTCACGAAGTGAATCTGCACGGGAGATAAGAGATCTGCAAAGTTAAAGTGTAGCTCTGCACTGATAGTAGATCGACGAATGAGATCAAAGATGCTAGAGATCGATGATGGGGAAATAATTCAAGAAGGAAATCTATACAGTAGATAAGAAATATGCAAAGTTTCGCACTGATAACAGATCAATGGATGAGATCAAAGCCGCAAGAGATTGATGGCTCACACGGGTTGTGGAAGACGAATTCCGGAAGAACATTTCAGAAAAGTTGGATGGCACATATGCAATATGCAATCCGCAAATTTACTTGACTTGGTTTTGCAGAAAGGGAATTGTGGAAGTAGTTTCGAAGAAAATTGAAATGCATACCCGCAATCCGCAATCTGCAATTGCGGAAAGTCAATTGCTGAAAACTAATTGTGTAAAGGTAATTGTAGAAAGGTAATTGTGGAAAAGTAATTGCGGAAAGGTAATTGAGGAAAAGTAATTGTGGAAAGGTAAAATGCGGAAAAGTATTTGTGAAAAAGTAATTGCGGAAAGGTAATTGCGGAAAGGTAAATGTAGAAAGATAATTACAGAAGAAATTTTCGACAAAAGTCAAAATGCATACCCGAAATCTGCAATCCACAATTGCGGAAGCAAGAAGTTTCTGATTATGGAAAGGTCATTGTGAAAATATAACTGCAGAAGGTATTGTCGAGAAAATTCAAAGTACACATCCACATTCCACAACTCGCAAATGTAGAAGAAGTTAGTTCTCACAAATTGTGGACAGGTAGGTTCAGAAAGTTGAATGCATAAATTTCTGCTGCCGAGAGTTTCTTGCAGAAAGGACATTGCAGAAAAGACAACTGTAGAAGGACAGACTGATAAATTTAAATAGAGTTAAAAATAATAAACAAAGAAGTAAGAAAATGCGGTTGATGAAGAGGCATGTGTTATAAAGGGATGAGTTTGATGAAAAGTCATGAATCCATATGTATTATTAACTATGTTGATGACAAAACTATAAACGCTTAGCATATAAAAGTATATATTTTGGCAAGATTGCTAAGTTTGAACATTTCAGGTTTATAAATCTGACTGTGCAACACGTATGTGATGTTGTTACTGGTTCAAGGTTGTACACTTTCAAAGGCCATAAATCACATGTCTATTGTGTATGTCATTGTTACAAATAAACTATCAAGTATATTGATTCCCCATGGTACATTTTTTATCTTCTCTTCTTGTGTATCATTTTATTTTCTAGACAAATGTTGGTGCAAACACAAAGGCGTGGTTATGTTATTTGATAGGTTCAAGGATTGGTTATGATGTTCATAGTCATTAGTGAACTGCAATGACCTAACTCTCAGTGACATGTAATGTTTTTTTATTTTTATTTTACATTACTTCTGTCAAGTCATTGGAATTTCCATTATGTTGTTTGCCACCATGCATTTTCTCTTCTCAATTATTGCCAAACAAATCTCAACTGCATGTAATGCTTTTATTTATTTTTTAAATTACTTGTGTCAACTGAATAGAAAAGGTGATTTCAATTTCCAAATTGCACATTTTATCATGCTTATAAGTTCAACATGTTTATGCATAGCTAAGTCCAGCATACCTTCAAATTATTAGTCGATGTTCCATTTATGGTAGAGTTCAAGTTGTTAGTTAACATTTATCCTATACATTGTTCGATGACAAAGAAAAAATGCAAATGTTGCTTGAAGTTTTTCCCATGCGCAACAAAACAATTGGTTTTCCTATCTGTCATTGAACTTGCATACAAAAATTAACATTGACAACAATAAACATTTGCATATTTCATTTTCATCTTGCATTTCATATCTATTTTGTCAAAATTGTTTTATTTCATTATTAACTCTTTTTTTGGAAGCTTCTACAGTGTCAACTGCAACAAATTTCATCATCGGAAGATTAAAAAAAAAAGGGAATTAGTTAAAGGGAAAGGAGTGTTTCCCTTTCACAAGACAATGATATAACTCTTACTACTGGATTCAAAATATTCCAAACATCAATTGTAATACCTATCTTATGAAAATCTACATTAGCTACATGCTAACATTTTCAATCATCTTTACTGTTATTAGTAAATGCATTTTTCTCTTTTGCAATATAATATTCTTTGCATGAAACTTATATTTTTTAATATTAAAATTAAACAAATTCTTATTATCTTAACCTTAGTTTTCACTTTTAGTATTTTTACCCTCTCGATGTTCCTTTGCACCTCCTCGTAAAGGGCATAATGCAATGGTAGATACCTTTTCTAAAAGGGAAATGTTAAGATAAAACTAAGGTTAAGATAATAAAACATATATTTCAAGTAATAAAACATATATAGGTAATACAACATGGACATATTAAAACAATACAAAATAACACATTAAAGTAGATGAAAGCAAATTTGAATTTGATTCTAGCAAATGAACATGTGATAGAGTGGTTAATTGCTTGTTGAATTGAATCAATAAATGAGGAAACATATAAGTAAATGATACATCTCAAGAAGAAGCATATTCTATTTAATTTGCAATTGTAACAATACATTAAATAATGGGAACAACATAAGTGTGACCAATAGAAGAAGTGTTATGATCGCAAATATATGTTTAGAGGAAAAATAGTACATCTATAGAGAAAACAATGAAAAGATTAGAGCAGAATTTGGTTTTAAAGACTTTGAAGCAAGTAAGATTTATTCTTTTTTCCTACGTTGGACATATGGAATGTCTCGCATTCGAGAGTATCTAGAAAAAGAGAAAGCTAGAGAAATGCGAAGGCCTGAACTAGATTAAACTTTTGATATTGCAGTGAATGTAAGCCCTTGTCTATCAATGTCTCCAATATCTATTGTTGCATTTTGTAGGGTCATACCTTGTGCTTTATGAATTGTTAAGCCCCATTCCATATGAAGTGGTAGTTTCCTATGTGTTCCTCTTGTTATGGGAGATATGGGAACATAAGTAGGAATAGAATCATACCATAAGGGTCCTTTGTAGTGGAGGAATTCGACAACAACAAAGGATGGTAAGCTAGGAGGTTGTTCGTTGGAGTTGTAGACAATGCCAATGAATTTTCCAAGTGAGTCGTTAACAAGGACTAGTCCAACCCATAAATTAGTAGTTAACATGACTTGTTGACCAATAACGAGAAGGAAATTTAATGGTAACTATTCATCATCTATGGATTGGCAGACACGTTTGTTCCTTTGTTCTACAAAGCAATGTGTAAGTGGCATATTAAGGTGTTTGAGCATGCCTTTGTTGTGTAGTCCAAGAAGGTCAACCATGGAATTTATAGGTATAGTTTGTATATATTGAATAGTTTTAAAATTAAAGCAATGTAAAGGTATTAAGGGTTATTTATATAAGCATGGTTGGATGGTTGAGGAGGAACCTAGGAAAATCTCATGATGGATTTTCAAATGGTTGAAAATTGGATTGGATGCTTTGACTGTTCCATTTGATACTATGTACACTACTCCTATTTGTATTTGGTCGTACAAAGAGAGTGTCAATTCATTAAATGTAGAGATATGTATTTCATCGTGTGAAGCATTAACAAGGTAAAATCCAAACATTTTTCTAGACCCTCGTTGGTTTCCATATTCATCAATGTTTATCTTGGCAATAACTCAACCTTGAATGCTCAAAATTTTGCTAGAAGAGGAAAGTGACGTGAATGGGATATTCAATGCAAGAAAGTTAGGGTTTTCAATTATTGAGGTAGGGTTCATGAGCGAAGGGGTGCAAGTTTGGAGCAAGTTGCTCTCTGGAACAGAGGAACTACTCTAAAAGCGAGAGGCTGCAACCATTGTGGTAAGATGAAGGGTCTCCAATATTCAGTGCATCCACTGTGACAACCTCAAGCGCAAGCAATGTGATAGTCTTAGTAAGAAGAAGTATGTTAGAGAGTAATGGGAGACAAAAGCATGTTATGCATCAATGATTTGAAATTCATTATGTGGGAAAAAAAATGAGGAAAAAAAATATACGTTGCATTACGTACAATGTTGCATGTACAATGGGTGACTTTGATTATAGTTCCTTATTTTAGTTTCCCATCTTCTACAAGACTATTATATATGATTGGAAGTAATAGCACATGATTGTGAAGGTTGTCTGAGATAGAAATTCAGAACCAAATAGTTGATGAGTTGAGTGAGTTCACTTGGTTTAATGTGGAAACTTGTACCAGTAGGAAAATGTTGACATCGCCATGTAGAAAGAGTGAAATAGCATCTTCAGTTAGCATAGTCTCCATATGGTGATGGTTGTTCTTTCCCATGGAATCAAATAGGGTATGAAAATAAAAATAAAAATTACAAATGATATAAACCTTATGAGGTTTATTCGTTCAGACATATAGAAATGAAAGTATAGATATGAAAAGCGATAATGGTCATTCGTTTAGAAATACAAAAATAGAAAGGAACGTTTATACATAGAAATAAATGACTAAAAATAATATGTGCAATTTTAATTTTGCATTGCGCATGTGTGTAGGAAACTCTTGCACTCATAGCTTTCATTTTGAATCCTTAAGGAGAACTCTACTTTGTGTTTGTTTTGCGTTTTATGCATTGGTAGAGACGTTGTTGCATAACTTTTTTTTTGCATCAATTACTCTATATATATTGAGTGGCCTCGAGGTGAAGATGTTTTCAACTCAACATATGCAATTATTCAGAGTGAAATAACATGTGCTTTGGCAGTGTGGATTGCATGTTTTGGAAGTGGTCATGTTAAATGTTTTTTATGGACAGACCTAGTGAGAATGATGAAGGGGCCTAGGCACATGGCGGATTTTCATGTCCCCTATGTCAACCCTATATCAAGCCAAAGATAATTTATTAACCCTTTCCTGGGATGATAATGGTGGTGGCTTCTTGTACTGTTTCCAAGACAATGCACATAGATGAGGTGATATCTTGGGAGACACAATTAGTTAGCATGCTGCAACAGGTGGGTCATTGAGCTCGAGGGTGGTGAGCATGTGGTTTGAAAGGATAAATATGATGGAGGTTATCATTACATACATAAGGAAACGCTCTCTTTGCATCTGCCATTCTATGTTTTTTTTGAGGCAGTAACGTTTTCTCATAAAGGTGGTTTGCGAGTTGGAGGAATGGTCTAGCTTCTCTGGGTTGGGGACAACGCGTGGTGCACCGGGGGGATCCTCCTGCTCAAAGATGACTTCTTGCAAACTCTATATTTTGGGACAATTGCAGGTAAGCTCCACTTTGTTGGCTTCTTGTCTCTCGGTTTTAATCCCCTCTTGGCTCCTGTTCTTGTCTACCTTAAGTGGCCCCTATCCCGTGAGCCTTCATGTCATTCATTTTTAGTGGTGTATTCTTTGTGGATTTTGGTGGATTATTCTCTAAGAAATACTGCTAGTTCGTCGCCTCAGCTACGAGCCCCTTTTCCCCAGCTTAGTTTCCACTCTGATATTCTCATAATGTCGTCACGTAGACGCTCCCGCACTCCCCACCCTGGCTCCTCTGGACCGCCCAATAGAGCTATGAGAAGCATTGTCCATACTGCTCGCCTGTAAAAGAATTCAATTTTGAACCTGGTGAAAGAAGAAATTGAAGAGTCTGAAAATGATTCCAAAATCACCAGAAACTACATTCTGGACCATGAGGTGAGAGAGGATTTCAAATCTGTCATACATGACCCTAGTTATTCTAGAGGAATAAATCATCTTCATCTGAAGACCATGGACTACCTATGGTAGCAAAATTATGTTATGGGAAGAGAACTGGTAGACAAAGGAGAGGCACATGAAGCCATTTTTCTGAAGCTGGATGAATTATCCAATAACATGTAGCAGATTTCTGATCACCTTAGCATTAAACTGGACAACTCCACCCCTTTGGATACTGACATCAAGACAAATATTGGCTAAATCTCTAGTTAGCTTAATTTAATTTTATTTTCTATGAATATTTGCAAACGGTTTATAGTAAAGAATTCTCAATCTAAATGGTATAGCCTGGTTTCATTCCGGGGGAAAATGTAATTTTGTAATTTTGGAAACTTCAAATCATGTTTTCCCTATGTAGGGAGGGATTCGTTACTATCTCTTTTTTGTAAATATTATTGAAGGAAATAGAAGGAACTTTCTTATTTACAAAAAAAAAGTGATAACTGTAAAGCTTTAGGATTAACAGGTGTCTCAGGTTTTTTTCTTCTACTGTCAACTGTATGCAAGATAAGAGCAGTTTCCCCTGGTAGATTAAATACCATGTTTAAGAACTAATCTTACCCATTCCAAAATAACATTTACAAATAGTTTGCAAAATGAAACCCTTAATTTGATAATAAATATATAGTAATTCAGAGCAACAATAATTCCACCATCAAATATATGCAAGAGAACGTATATTTGTTGTAAAATAATAAAATACATTGTATAAATCACATCTAAGCAACTTGTAAGTAAATACTAACTTTTTAAACAATCAATATTAAAATTCCAATTGCAAGAAGAACATAAATTCAGAGCCACAGAAATACCGAGCAAATAAATTGTTACCACAATGAATGATGAAAACAATTAAGCATAGTCAAGGAATACTTGTAAATTTGACAAAGTGGAAAAACCTCTGTTGCAAAACCTCTAGTGTAAACAAAGGGAAACAAAAGAAATACAAGAAAACCAAATCCAAACAATACCAAATATTGGTTACTTGAAGCTTTTCATAAAAGTGCAAAGTGAAGGCAATGCAACAACAAACCCGATAAATCGAGAATTATGACAAGATCTTTGAGATCCTGATAATATGAGCCACAATTAAGATATAGTTTCATTTCTGAAGTAAATGAAAATCTTTCTTGCATTAATGGAGCACCAATGCATTGATGAAGCATTAACATAGAGCATTCATGTCGATGAAGGGACATCGATGAAGTGTTCTTCATTGACTTGAGCAGCAGTGAAACCAAACCACAACCAAACTGGCCCAACAAACTATGAACCTAAACCCACAAAATCCCTCGATCAAATTGACCCCACAAACTATGAGCCTAAACCCAAAAAATCCCTCGGACTAAAACTTTCGCAAAAACCTCGTCCTCAAATATTGGAAAAGTTATGCCCAATTCAAAGAAATGAACTGCATTGTAGGACACTGGCAGAAAATATGGGCCTGTCAATCCATAAATTTTCCCAAAAAATTAAATGAACCACCAAACGTGCATGAAAAAATGCAGTGAAACCAAATCGCAACCAAATAGACCCCACAAACTCTGATCCTAAACCCACAAAATCCCTCAATCAAATTGAACCCAAAAACTTTGGGCCTAAACCCACAAAATCCCTCGAAATGAAACTTTCACAAAACCCTCAGCCTCAAATATTGACAAAGGTTATGCCCAATTCAAAGAAATGAAATGCAGTGAAGGACACTGGCAGAAAAGATGGGCCTGTCAATCCAAACATTTGACCAAAAAATGAAATTGACCACCAAAAGTGCATGAAAAAATCCACCAGGACATAATCCCATCAATCCATTCATGTACAGGACTGACCGTTTAGGTTCATAGATAAAATTCTAGTCAAAACATGCAAGCCACCTATCACCAAAACACCTGATACACCTGTCAACTCGCCTGTGCAACAAAAACCAGTTAACATGAAAATTAATAGATCTGCAAGAGAAAGGTGTAAGGAAATTAATAGATCCGCAATGATAAGGTGAAGATCCACACTTGATCTAAGACCAAGGACAAAGAAGAAGCCGCAGAGATCAACGGTCAATAATGATTTCCACAATGCAAAGTTGCAATCTTTTTAAAGATGTAGAAAATTGAATTGCCGAAGAAAATTTGTGGGAGGAAAAATACGGAAGCCTATATTTGGAAAAGTGGAAAGGAGGACCCACAATCCAAAATCTGATTGCAGAATGGACCATTATGGCCGCAACTTTGCAGAAGTCCATTTTTGAAAAGTGATAATTACAAACCATGTAATCCACAATCTGCAATTGCTGAAAGGCTGTTGCGGAAAGGAAAATGTGCAAAAGAAATTGTTGAAGGGAAATTTTCAGAAACATAGTTGCAGAACCAGAACTACAGAGAGATATTTGTGGAAATATCGATTGCAGAAAAGGATCTTGGAGAAAGGAGTTTGCAGAAAGGATCTTGCGAAAGGGTAATCTGCAAAAACGGAGTTGCGAAAACTCAATTGTGGAAAAATTGAGTTGAATAAAGACTGAGGTTGCGGATATCTGGGTCTGCACATGGTATCCTTCCATTGTGATGAAAAATGATCAAAGCGGTTTTGCCATAGAGGCACTCCCTTGTTCCGGACACTGCAAAAACCATCGATCCTATGACAGATGAGATGATTAAAGGAGAAGATTTAGATCTGTATGGTGTATTATTCTGGTTTTTTGTATTGGTTTTCTACTTCCTACAGAATAGGGATTGCATCTCTGACAAAATCCTATGAAAAATCACAAAATCCTGTGTTAATTACAAATGAACTGAGAGTACAGCTTCTCTGACAAAGACAAGTAACACTTGTCCAGCTACCATTTGTCTAAGTGACAAGACATAGCCCCCCATCGGGTGTTCTACTGAAATATGGAGAGTGAAGGATCTGATAGGAGACAATAAGAGATAAGGCAACATAGTCCTCAACGCAAGAAAAAACTCGATATGGATCGCAAGACATGTGTTTCACCAAATCAATGAAACACGTGTCAATTTGCAATTAGACGGAGCGACGAGGAATATTCTCAGACTACGTCTCCATTGTGTAACGCCTTCAATGTAATAATAAGTGAATACATCACATGATAGAAGTTAGAACATAGGAAAAGTATATGTAAAAAAGTAATTGCAAAAATGTAATTGCTGAGTAGAAAATCTGTGTTAGGAAGTCCTATTGTAGCTTTGAAGAAAATGTAAAATAAATAATAATGATAACGATTTTTAAGTTAAAATTCGACGAATTTTGACAAAATTCTTTGGAAAGATGCAAATCCTATCATTTTTTATTTTTTATTTTTATGACATTTCTTTAACTTTTTTATAACATTTATTTAGAAAGATGCAAATCATCTTTAAATTCTTTATAACTTTTTTATGACATTAATTTCCTATATACATATATATATGGTTGTGCTAATAGGACTTCAACTTGCCATTTTGATTTTCTCTAACAGTTTTTAATGATTTTGACTGGATTTAAAATGATAAATGGATGTGATATTAATTTATGCATTATAGTAAAGTCGTTGGTTCAAACTCATTTGATAATAAAGATATGTTATATCATGTGATTTCCCATTTTATAATTGTTAGGTGCATATTTTAATTTGTTGTCAATCATGTAGTTACAGAGATGGCCTCGGTTCTCTTCTTTATGAATGGAATAATCATATGCATATGCAATTTGCAACATTTAGAATACAATATTTTATAATATTTGAGCTTATTGGTTGTTGGAACTAGTTTAATTTCTTGTCCTTTTGATCTATGTTAGGAATTTTTCTAACAGGCGTACCAATTTTATTTTTGGTAGGAGTGGATCGATCCAGGAGCTGTGAATCTAGGGAACTTACTCGACTCACATGGACCTATAGTTAGACCACAACTCGTAAAACCAGTCATCAACAACAATCCTTTCGTCTTCTTGCAGTGGATAAATATAATAGCATGTATGTTAACACCGTTAACTTCAATCTTGCAAGTCATCTTTCTCTCTGGAAAACAAATTCCTCTAGAATGTAATGGATTATATTCTTCTTTCATCATAGAAAGTGTCACAAAAACCATAAAATCCATAAATCAAATTTTATTTTTTATTTTTTAGTTTTACTTATCATATTATTATTTGTTGTAACATTTAAAGTTGGTCGCAACATCTTATAATTGTCGTCACATATATTTATGAATGTAAGATTAACTTGAATTGGTTCTATGCTTGTTGACAGGTTAAGCCCCTCGTAGCGTTGCCTTCAAATCATATGACCTTATCGCAGTAATTCCAACATGATGTTTCTAGTTCTTTAGGTTTATTTTAATGTCTTGGTTGTTAGCACTTGAGCCTAAGACTAAGTATTAGTCCTAACTACCCTTAAAGTTTCACCATTCGTTACTAAACCCACCCTCTTTAAACAAGTTGGAAATGGGGTTTTAAAAGTGTGACATAAATATTTGTCACATGCTTTAGTTTAAACTATGGTGATAAAAATCACCATAGTTGTTACCCTAGCAATGACCTTACATATCATGGGGTGCTACATTATAAAGTTTGGCATGCAATTATTTAAAGGGAGGTATAAGGAGTAATGCAATGCATATAAATTAAAGACTAGAATAAAGTTTTAACATGGCCCTTGCTACTAGTTGACAATGCATCCATGCACATTCAATGGCAAGTTTTGATCACATGCCTTGTGGCTTGAGAGGGATCTTGGCCCTCCACTTGTCATGATCTCATGCACGTGTTTTGCAAAGGTTTTTGTCACATCTTTATGTTGTCTAGAGGTTTTTTCTGCATTCATTCGGCCTATAAGCTATTCGTGTGGACGAGAAACTCAACCACTCCATGGTTGGGCTACACAAGTCATACTCATTTCCTTTGCATGGTCTGTTACTGAAGGTTTCTTTGTATCTAAGTTTTATTTGAAGGTTTTTATCAGTCTTGCTAATGGCCAAGTGGTCACCATTACAGTCTCGGCCTTTCTTGTTTTTCGTGGGTTATGAAGGGAAGCTTGTCCTTCTTCGAGCTTTTAGCAAAGGTTTTGAATCCTTCCTAGATTAACCAGGTAAAAAATTCTCCAATGTCCATTTTGCAAGATGGATTATTTTAAGGTTTTAAAGTAAAAAAATACAGAGTTTAACTTGTGGTTTTAGGTCATTGTGTAGGAAACGAGAAATGAGGGGAAATAGGAGGAGCTGACCCTTGGCCCTCTCTGTGTTCATTGGAGGTGATTTTTCAGTTTGGGAGTCTTATGAATTGCTCATTTCATTTCTAAGGAAGTGGTTTTTTATAACTATGAAATATTAATGTGCATGTGGAGTTAGGTTAATAATGAAGCTTCGAGTGAACCTGGCTTGATTCTCAAGACCCATACTTCGTTTGGCAAGGTAAGGGTTTATACACCATGTTTTTTTTATTCATTAATATTATTACAGTTTATATTGCATAGTTTTTAACCATGTGAATGTGGATTGTAGGTTGTTAATCATGACCCGACGAGAGTGACGACGAGGTCACCTCCTCTCAGGCATCCATATTCTACAAGGTGAGGGTTTTTATATAACATTGTTTTGAAATAAAAGAATGCATTTTTGAAACCTTGGTCATTAGAATGGTACTCAAACCACTTAGTTGGTGCATGTAACTACTGGCGCGATGGATTGGACTACGTAACTTGGACCTCCAACAATCACATGGTAAGGCTCTAGTGGATAAACGGTTGCAATGGTTTTCCATTGGGTTCGCAGTACAAAAGTGGAAAGGGATTTCACAACCACTGTGAATATATGTTTTAATTGCCTTATGTTAAACCCTTATGGGTTTGTACTAGATTATAATACGGCTTCACAGCCTCTCATGTTTTGATACGTTTGATTTTCCATCCTATTCAGATGTACATTATGTTTTTGTTCTAAACGATGGATTCCAAAAGGTGGGATTATAGCCACGATAATGCTGACAATTGAAAAAATCGGTTAAAATATGATTGTAAATTGGTTTTAACATGTTAAAGGAATAAGTGGATTTACACTTGGATTTCGCGATCATGTTGTTTGTTTAAATGCTTGATCAGCTCGATCTAACCTCAGGTATGGATGCCTGAGTTACGAGACTATTCGTTTGTATTGTGTTATTTATTTGAAATAGATTTACCCTGCAATTTTATCTAGTTCTGTTTAATGTTGGGTTTATGATTCAGATATTTAAGTTGGGCATGTATTGATTTGGTTATAAATGATTATGTTGGAATATTTAAGATTTGGTTCCAAATGGGTATGGATACCCAATTGACAATAGTCATATATTTGATTAATGTTGAGTTAAAATGTATATTTGAATATTCACGATCTAATTGTTTTTAAGTGAAGAAGCCCTTCGAATCTACTCTGTATATTTATGAATATTTTATGCGATTGTCTGCAATATTTTCGTTTAGTGATTATATTCTTTGATTTCTCATTGGGGTTATTTGATTTGTTGTTTCTTTTGTGATTCCTTCTTTAAATTCATTGTTAACTATGTTAATGAAATCTTGTTGTAACTAATAGGTACTCTCAAAACATAGTTTTAATTGGAAGATGTTATAAATTAATAAAAACTTGGAACATGGATAAACTGTGTGAGAATAACCTCGGCTCCTAGGGTATATGATTTTTTTGAATGACTTAGATCTGATATACATTTAAAATATTTTAAAATAAAATATGTAGAAATAATTTAAAATATTAACAAGATCTACGATTAGGGAATTACTCGGGTTGACCAAGTACTGGGTTGATTGGTTATGATACATTCGTTCAAATCCTTTAGTTGTTCTAATATTTAATCCTCTCTAATTGGGGTGTGGAAGCCCAAACAAAAACTAGTTTGAAAATGCATATAATGTTTACATAATGACATTCAAACCAAGATAATAAGATCTGTGATACTTTTACATTCCATAAATAAAGAACAGTTTATACTATATCATAACATGGAAATAAGAAAAGGTTAGGAACATATGCATAGTATAATTCCCTATTAAAATGTATTTATGATTCATATCTATACTTAGTCTATAATTTATCAATACTAAATAGATAAGTAACTGAGTAGAGAACCTGACATCACTGTCGGGAACACAGAACTGAAGTCATTGTTCCTCCCAACAAAAATCCTAGAGCAGCTAAGTCTTACTTGCTCCATAAACCCCGATCTATTTTTTTGAACCACAAGGAAAAATTCCGATCAATCCACCATCTGTTTGCATCAACAAATCAATTCCTCGTTCATCGCTAGCCTCCTGCTTGCTTGATGGACATACTATTTTATAGTATTTTCCCTAGGACTTGGTAATTTATGAGCCTCCTTCTCTTTAGCACCCCACAAGGAGTCTTGACCTTATTTTGGGGTATATGCCTCCTGCATCACTTGTTCTCACTCAGGATATTTTGCCACTTGCCTTTTTCCCTTGTGTGTCAACAAACACTCTTTCAACAACTAATTCAGTTCTGATCCCTCTCAGTGTTTTAATTATTAAATAAAAATAATCCATTACATTCATTTTGACTTTCTTGTCAAAATATAAAAAAACAATTATTCCAAGTAATAATAAATTACAACTATTTGGTGTATTAAAGAAAGGCATAAAACTAGCATTTGCACGAGGAGGTGCAAAAGAAGGTTGAGAGGATCAAATATGGAAAGTGAAAAATAAGGTTAAGTTAATAAGACTTTGTTTTATATAAATATTATAAAAAATATTTTTACAACTATTTCATTCAAACAACAGTACATTGGGAAACAAAACAATGCAATTTCTCAAAAAATAGAGAATATTGGAAATCACAATATATAACAAATTTATGTAGAAACAATGAGATATTATAGCATATAGAGGAAATGTCTTTTTGCTTTTCATAAGAGAGCTATTATCACTGGTTTTTACAAATAACATGATATTATAGTTTGTCACAGGCTGTGATAGAATATTGTAGGCATGTCTCTCTTTTTTGCTTTATAAAACTGGAGAAATGGAAAGCAAGGTTTAGAAAAATAGTCTGGCATGGCATGGTACAAGCTAATAAAAAAACAAGACTAAATTTTGTTGTTATAACTGATGCTACAAAAACTAAAAAAGGAAAAACATGTTTGATACAAAATGAACAATAATAATCATGTTTGGGAATTAACAGGAAAAGATGGTGTTGCAGGAATTCCAGGCTAGCACTGAGAGTTCAGATACATTAATGTTCTATCCTCGTCTTCTGAAATGGAAATGACCCTTTCCCTTTTCCAAATTCCCAAGTTGGCTTTGAATCCTCTGTTTTAAAAAAATGTTTCATTTGACATGCATATAGTTGTGCATAGTCGATTGGAGAAACTGCAAAAAAAAAAAAACACATAATGATCAAATAACACAATTTTGACAAAATACATTTCAAATGCTAGTTGAAACTGATAAAGAAATCAAAATTAATTTTATTACAATAGATAAGAAATATGCGAATTTTCATTGATGTCAATGTACTTTTTTTGCAAGCTCATTGGCAAATAGGAAAACCAACCCTTGCTAATTTGGATAGGGTTTCTGCATTAGAATTATGATGATTCCATATGGGAATAACAATGAGATAGGAAAAAATTATGAAATACTTGAAAGGGGTTGCTTATTCATCAAATATGCAGCATTTTGATCTTTATCAATAGAAACAATTCAAAAGTTTGTTGAGCAATAACAAAACTGTACATGCTACAAAAGTGCATACTGAAATTGTTAGAATACAAATGAAAAGTTTGAAAAAAGAATAAGTATAGTATTTATGAGAACAACAAAATAAATGCATTTTTAGAAGTAAAAAGTGTTTTTTTAACTAGTAAACAAGCATGAAACAAAAGTACAATTTCATCAAAATGTTTAGAGTCAGTTGAATTACAACTCCATATAATCTTCTTAGATATGTTTCCAAACATAAATTTCTATATTTTATGATAGGTTTACTAGGGTTTAAAAGGATAAGAATATAGATTGGGGAGAGTAAATGTAAATCGATATAAGCTACATATTCACGTGATAAATTTGGAAAGATTTCATATTATAGAGAGAATAGTGGTAAAAATTTGAGGTATATATTAATTTCCAGAAAGATGCTTGTACCAAATGTCATTAAATACTGCACAATTTCTCTTACACGTGGAAGGCAATAATAAAATCCTTGGGAGTTTCTTTGCATATGGAATGTTTTAAGCAGTAACTTCATAATGTTCCATAGCTCCAAGTAGTGGAAACAGAATGAGAAGTCTGTGTATAAATTTGTGGTATTCTCATTGGTTAGGGTCAATCTATGCAAGTTAAGGTTTACACATCACAATGTGGTGTATACATAATATTGATATGTTACATAGGGGATGGCTACATGGTAGGCCCATATATGGTAAACTAAACGTATGGATAATGATCATAAATCAAATAAGCATAACTATAACCCATATACTATAACTCCATATTAAAGGCAGGGGGTTAGTACAAGGTATTCAAGAGTGGTATGGCATAGATAGCGTAAGCAATATGGCACCATCCATAAAAATATAGTTCAATATGCTCATGTTAATAGCCATAGTTTAGACTATATACCCCAGAAAATTAATAGTTGTAGTTCAGACTATATACCCCAGAAAATTGGGGACAACCTTCACTCATCCCAATATGCTCAAATATCATAGAACCATACCTTCAAGGCCTTTCTAATCATTTTTCCACTGTAATTTTGTTTTGACAAATTGAATGAATTTCCTTTTTCATTAGCAAATTCCCAGTCTGTAAAACTTAGCAAAGGTCCTTTCCTTAGAAAATATATGCCACTACATATATTCACTTAGTGGAAGGTTAGCTTAGGAATATCCACATTTGGACACGTTGCTTTGACTGCAAATCCATCCTTCTTCATAACTTCATTCTGTATATGTTCATGTCAAACATAACATTGGGATGTAGTGAAAAAAGGGAAACATTGTAATAATTGTGTTCCTCTAATTTAGTTTGATATGAACTGAGATTGAAGTAGATAAACATGTATTTTTTCCATAAGTAAATGAACAAAAAACACAAAAATCAGATATTTGTATTGTTTTAATTATCAATTCATATTCTATATCTCTAGAACAACTAGGACTTCCTTCTCTACTATTTGATTTATACGTATTATGCACAAAATATTATTGAGCTAACTAATCAAACACATGCATAGAATATAGAAAGCAATAAAAATAATTGACCTAGTGTCGATATTTGTGCACATAAAGGAATTCCAACAACACCTACATGCTTTCTTTGTCATTGAACAATGTTGAGGATAAATGTTGGTTCAAAATTTGAAATCTACCACCAATGGAAGATAGCCTAGTTGGGTGCATAAATAATACTTTGAAGGGGACAAGCTATAGGTCTAATATATAGTCATCTTTGATGTTGCAATAAATAGAGAGTTATTTAGTTTCTTATACAAGAAAAAATAGAAATGAATTTATTTGTTCATTTGTAAAAGTATGTAGAGAACATGAAACATAACAGAACATGGTAAGATTTATATGTAAGATTTGTATAGAACATGAAAAAGTAAGGAGTAATGAGTGATAGTGTAAAGAGTCACATGTATGAATTGAAACAAATCAAGGATTCCATGTGTGATTTTTTAGTGTGAGGTAGTTTATGGTGTTAGATTTTTTTTATCAATTTAGATAGTATTATATTAGGATCTTATCTAAGAGAATAACATGCACAACAATAAATCACAAGAGACAATAGACAAATATTTTTCTCAGGGAAACCATAAAGGAGAAAACCCCGAAACTTCCTCAGAGATAGAATAAGCACCAATGGCAGCAGTAAAACCCAAAGATAGTAAGATGATCTCTGACAACTGTTCTCTCTCTTATCCCAACTCCTTCTCTATCACTCATGCACTACAAATGAGTGTGAGTGATTGTGTGATAAATAAAGAGGTTCACTCTCTATTTATACTAGTTTCTAACTTGACAATAACTTACCTGGGCTGAATTCTCTAGGAGAGTCTAATAACCGTAATGCCCCAAAACTATGGGGACTTTAACCCCTGATCAACTAGGAGAGTTAACCTCTATGAATTTACATGACTTGTTTACATTATTTATTCTCACGATAGGAACATAGGGGACTAATCAAATATAATATATGAAATACATAAGTTAATAAATTTCAAATTTACAAATACATCAACACTCCCTCTTAACTAGGAAGGTATTCTCTTGACACAATTCATCAACACAAGTCTTCTTCTCTAGATCAAGTCTGGATCATAATCTATGTTGAAACTGGATTATCATTGGATCATCACTGGATCATCATCAAAGATGGATCATCACTGGATCATCATCAAAGCCGGATCATCACTAGATCATCATCAAAACTGGATCATCATCAAAGTTGGATCATCACTGGATCATCACTAGATCATCATCAAAATTGGATCATCACTAGATCATCATCAAAGCCGAATCATCACTAGATCATCATCATCACTTCTTCCGCTATCTCGATCAACTGGTGCTATCTCTCAATTCTACTTGTCATAGGAATTTCTACAGAGCCATCTCCTTTTCATGTTGGTTGTAGGCCTAGACTCCATGTAGGTCTTCATATTCTATAGCACTTATATCTGACCCTATTAGAAAGGCCTGCCCAACACTTACATCTGACCATGGGAGGAACACATCCACCACCATGTCAGAAAGGCACGCCCAACACTCACATCTGACCATGGGAGGAACACATCCACCACCATGTCAGAAAGGCACGCCCAACACTCACATCTGACCATGGGAGGAACACATCCACCACCATGTCAGAAAGACATAACACTCACATCTGACCATGGGAGGCCCAGCCTGCCACCATGTTAGAAAGTATCATCCAACACTTATATCTGACCATGGGAGGCCCAACCTTCCACCATGTTAGAAAGGCCCAACACTCACATCTGAACATGGGAGGCCCAGCCTGCCACCATGTCGGAAAGGATCAGCACTCACATCCAAATGTGGGAGGCATAGCCTGCCACCATGTCGAAAAGGCTCAACACTTATATCTGACCTAGTTAGAAAGGCTCTGCACTTACATTTGACCCAGTTAGAAAGGATCTGCACTTACATCTGACCATGGGAGGCACAGCCTGCCACCATGTCAGAATGGCTCTGCACTTACATCTAACCATGGGAGGACCCACCTACCACCATGTTAGAATGGCTCTGCACTTACATCTGACCATGGGAGGACCCACCTACCACCATGTTATAATGGATCTGCACTTACATCTGACCATGGGAGGACCTGCCTACCACCATGTCAGAATGGCTCCTACACTTATATCTGGCCATATAAGGAACCAATCGTACCATGTCATAAAGGCTCTCGGACTCATCACGTCCCCTTGGAAGGAACCTCGATCTGGAGAACACCATGCTTCTCCCTAAAGTACTCAAACTTCACTCTAGCCAATGGCTTGATCAACACATCAGCTATCTGCTTGTCCATCACAGCATACTGGAGATTCACTCCTCCTCTCTGCACCATATTCCTGATATAGTGATATTTGATCTCTATATGCTTCGACTTGTCATGGAACATCGGGTTCTTCGACAACTTCACACAACTCTGGTTGTCGCAATATATACAAGTAGCATCCAATTGGAGATCAAATAAATCAGATAGTAGCTTCCTCAACCACACTGCCTCATAACTAGCTGACTAAGCAGCGACACAATCTGCTTCAGCTGTACTCAGTGCCATGCAAGATTACTTCCTTCTAAACCAAGAGATCACACTAGATCCCTACTGAGGAAACACCTTGAAGTGATCTTCCTATTGAAGGCACTTCCTGCCCAATCTAAATCAACATAACCTTCCAGGTTAATCTTCTGATTCGCATCATACTTAAGCCCATAATCAACTATACCCTTCAGGTACCTCAGAATATGCTTTGCAGCAATCAGGTGAACATGTCTCAGATCCATTAGGAACTGGATCAATGTGTTCACAGCAAAGCAAATATCTGGTCTTGTATTCATCAGGTACATCAAGGACCCAATCATATGACGATACATCATAGCATCAACTGACTTTGATGAAGCATCACTCAATAGCTTCAGGTTCGATGCCATAGGTGTGGTCATGGCCTTGCAGTCCATAAAATCGAACCTCTTTAGGATATCTACTGCATACTTCCCTTGTCCCAGAGAGATTCTATCTATACTCTGCCACACCTCCATTCCTATAAATTAGTGCATCATACCCAAGTCCTTCATTTTGAACTCGGCAGCAAGATTCCTCTTTGTATCATCAATCAACCCATCCACACCTGTTACGAACAGATCATCTACATACAATAGGAATATCACTGGGTTCTCTTCTTCAACCTTGTAGTAAAGGTTGGAATCTACTTTAATCCTAGTAAATCCCAAACTGGATAGAAAGCTGTCAATTCTTCCATACCATGTCCTCGGTGCATGTTTCAAACCGTACACAGATTTCTTCAATTTACACACATGAGTCTCCTTGTCATGCATCTCAAAAATGAGTGGCTACTCCACATAACCTTCCTCTTCCACTACACCATTCAAGAAAGCAGTCTTGACATCCATCTGGTGTATCTTCCATTTCATTACTGTAGCCAGAGCAAGTACTGATCTGATGGAAGTGTATCTGGCTACAAGTGCAAAAGTTTCTTCATAATCTATTCCTTCTTTCTGGGAGAAGCCACGAGTCACAAATCTTGCTTTATGTTTCTCTATGCTACCATCTACAGCATGCTTGATCTTGTAGATCCACTTGGAATTCACAACAGACTTCCCCTCTGGTTTAAGGACAACATCCCAGACATCATTCTTCATGACTGACTGGTACTTCTTAATCAGAGAATCCTTCCATTCTTTCTTCTCTGCCGCTTCTTCATAGTTGGAAGGTTATTCATTAATGATGTCACATAATAGGGCTACATAACCAGAGCAAGACCTAGTTCTTTTCCTCTCTCTATGCATTTATTCTGGAGCCCCATATCATTCTGTACCTTGGATAGCCTCTTGTAGCCATGCAGGTTTCCTCTTGTGAGAATTCTTCTCTTGGGGTGGATCTACAGGTTCCTGGGGTTCTCCTATTTCCCAATATTCATCTTGATTTGCATCGTTCATAGTTGTATCTTGAATTCTGGGTACTTCTGTTTCTTCAGAGTCTTCAACTAGTCTCTTTCTGGATTTGTTGTAAGATGAATCTTCGTCGAATGTTACGTTTCTATTTATGTCTATCTTCTTGAATCCTAGGAAGTATATTCTGTAAGCTTTCAATATTTAATTATATCCCACAAATATACACTTCTTTCCAGAAGGATCTAACTTTGTCCTTGTGAGGACCCTGCAGCAAATAATTAATCAAAATACACGATATAGCAGTAGAACTCAAAATCACTTTTATATTAATCGCAGGCCACTTCGAGGGGGCAACCTCCTTTGAGCAAGCTCAATACAAAATAACTTCATGGTGCCTTCCTTGGCCTCAACACACACTTATATACTAAAAATAGGCGCCAATACTATGGGTCAAAACCATGGGCCAATATAAACTATGGATCAACAAATACTACAGGTGGCTTACAAAGCATATGCGCCCAACAACAATAACACAAACTATGGATCAACAATTACTATGGGATGAATTACAAGGCATATGTGTCCAACAACAATATACTAACACGGTAAAGAGAAGGATTGACATGGGTTCCTAACATCCCCTCCCCCTTAGAAAAATCTTTGTCCTCAAAGCTTTAGATGTGGAAATTGTCACTGAATCTGAAGAAGTGGTTCCCACGTAGCATCCTCGGGCTGCATTCCGTGCCATTTAATTAAGACCTCTGTGATAGAGCGAGAGCAAAGCTGACGAGTGCGCTTATTGAGGACAGCCTCCGGCTCCCAAAAAGATGGATCCTTCATTATCCAGTTCTGGTAAAATATTTTGGCCTTTGATGTTGGTGCCAAGAACTTTCTTCAGACAAGAGACATGAAATACTGGATGAATGTGGGAAGAAGGTGGAAGTTCCAATTTATAAGAAACAGACCCAATCTTCTGAAGAATCCTATATGGCCCATAGAACTTTGGAGCGAGCTTATGACGCCCTTTGAGTTTTAGTGAGGATTGCTTGTAAGGCTGGAGACGAAGAAAAACCATATCACCGGCTGCAAAAGTGCACTCAGAACGGTGCTGATCGGCTTGTTGCTTCTTGCGATTTCTTGCCATGTGAAGATTTTCGCGCAAAATGCAAAGAACCTCATCGCGGTTTCAAAGGACCGCGTCAACTGCCTGAACTGGAGAACTGCTGGGGGTGTAAGGAAGAAGAACTGGCGGTGCCTGACCATAAACGGCTTCATATGGAGTCATTTTAGAGGCAGTGTGGTAAGAGGTATTGTACCACTATTCAGCGAGAGGGATCCACTTTGCCCACTGATGTTGTTGCTCAGAAGAGAAGCAACGAAGATAAGTTTCCAAGCATTTATTGATAATTTCAGTCTGACCATCCGTTTGGGGGTGATAACTTGAACTCATATTCAGTTTGGTGCTAGTGTGGTGAAATATTTCTGTCCAAAAATGACTGGTGAAAGTCGCATCACGATC
>LPNX010529391.1:79138-91884 GCA_001517045.1 Pseudotsuga menziesii | reverse complement strand
TATATATATATATATATATATATTTTAGGAAGGGATCTGCAATGGCGTGAAAGTGATCGAAAACTACAATGGCGCAGAAGTGATCGGCAACAAATGGATCCGCAACGTCGCGGAATTGATCGACAACAGTTCTGGATAGAGGAAATCTACAATTGTGCGACTGAAAATAGATATGGACCCCAGGTATGTGCGGCTTCCTATTGGTTCAAGGGAATCACTCGGCCACCAATGCTGTCTGACGGCTTGCGTATTGGGGCAGTACCCCTAACTCCATGGCTCAGGTAAAATTGATAACCGCTTGGCCACAAACGACAGCTCTTGGTTTACGTCACGGGTGGGAACTAGTCAATCAGGTAGGGGTCGTTTCCCTTTTCGCTGGCAGGTCCTCTCAATGGGCCAGCTACTTTGGGGTTCCTATGGTACTCCTCACAATGAGTTTTAGGGCTTATGCCCAAGTACTTCCCACAGTTAATCGAATAGGGATTATTCCCAGATCCGAACCTGCAACAGAAGCGAAAAAAAATTTGGGCATAAATTTCACCCAACGAGCCCAAGAAAGTGCTCTGATACCAGATGTGAGGACCCTGCAACAAATAATTAATCAAAATACACGATATAGTAGCAGAACTCAAAATCATTTTTATATTAATCGCAGGCCACTTCGAGGGGGCAACCTCCTTTGAGCAAGCTCAATACAAAATAACTTCACGATGCCTTCCTTGGCCTCAACACACACTTATATAATAAAAATAGGCGCTAATACTATGGGTCAAAACCATGGGCCAATATAAACTATGGATCAACAAAAACTACATGCAGCTTACAAAGCATATGCGCCCAACAATAATAACACAAACTATGGATCAACAATTACTTTGGGACGACTTACAAAGCATATGTGTCCAACAACAATATACTAACATGGTAAAGAGAAGGATTGACATGGGTTCCTAACAGTCCTCTTTTCTTTTGGAATGTGTATGTACACTGGACAACCGAATATTCTGAGATGGATGACCTCTATTTTCTTGCCGGAAAAGACTTCTTCAGGTATCTTGTTCTCAATCACTCTGTGTGGAGTATGGTTCTGTACATACACCACTGTCTTGGCAGCTTCTGCCCATAGATGCAAGGGAAGATCTTGATCATGAAGCATTTCCCTTGCATCTTCCATGATCGTTCTATTCTTCCTTTCTGCAACCCCATTTTGTTGTGGATTATATGGAGTGGTTAACTCCCTCTTAATCCCTGAATCTCTGCATAAATCTTTGAATTCATTTGATGTGAATTATCCACCATTGCCTGATTGAAAGGTTTTGATCTTCTTTTCTGTGTGGTTCTCGATCAAGGCTTTGAATTCCTTGAACTTAAAGAATACTTCATCTTTGTTCTTCAAGAAGTATATCCACGTATTCCTAGAAAAATCATCAATGAAAGAAACATAATATGCATACCCACTCAATGAACTGAATGACATCAGAGTAAATGATTTCCAAGTTTCCTTTTGCCTTTCTCTCACTACTTGGAAATGTCTTCTTTGTGTTCTTTCCTTTCTCACATCCTTTGCATACACCATCATGTTTTGTCTATATTTCTGGAAGACCTTCAACAAATTTTCTTGCAAGTGGTAGTGCTCTATAGTGCACATGTGAAAGCCTTTTATGCCAAATTTCATTTGGCTCTATTGATTCATGGACCAAGGCTTTTTCTGGTTGGCCCTTTAGCTTGTATAATCCTCCCTCTTACTCTCCAATCACAACTGCATCATCTATAGTCTTTCCCTTTGGCCATCTACAAATGTAACCCTTATGCCTTTTGCATCCAATGTAGATATGGACATGATTTTCTTCTTTAGTCCCGGTACAAACAAGACATCCTTCATCTTAATAGACTTTCCAGAGTCTATCTTATAGGAGGATTCACCACTACATTTTATTGGATACTGGTAGTCATCCCCAAGTTTCACCTTGTGAGGTGACTCATGTTCAGACAGTTTCACAAAGGATTATTTGAATCCCGTCATATGTTTGGAATCCCCAGTATCTATAAGCCAATCATTGCTTCCATGTGTGATAGTTCCGGTGAGAGTGGAAATCAAAACATATTATTCATCACTTGAAGAATCGTCACTTTCTTGTTTGATTCTCTTTATGAAGGGTTTCTCATCCTCTACAGCATGAGCATGATGTCTTCTCTTGTTTCCTTTCTTCTTATGAGAGCTATTCTTATTCTTGGGACAATCTCTTGCAAAGTGTGCTCTTTCATCACATGTAAAGCATCTGTATTTAGATATATCTTTGTTAGATTTTCTAGATTTATATTTCTGTTTAGAATGCTTACCTTTGGAATGATGATATTCCCTTCTACTTTTCTTGGAGTGTACCATGAGAGCTTGATCTTGAATTCCCATGTTTTCTTCTTGGGCTACTATACGAGCTTCTTCTTGTGAGAATTCCTCCCACAGTCTATTGAAGGTGACTATCTTTATTCTAGAACAAATCCCTTGAGTGAAGGAGTCCCATGACCTAGGGAGACCATTCAAGGTGGTCATCAAAATCTCTACATTCTCCACTTCTTCATCCATTGCTTCAAGTTGTTCTTTGATCTGGGAGACCCTGGTCCCTTATAAAGTATGACTGTATGGTCTCTGCATTTTGGATCTTCACATTCTTCAACTGGTTCCTCAAAGTCATCTTCCGATTTATGTTCTTTCCTTTGAACATTTTGGTCAGGGAATCAAACATTGCTTTAGGTGTCTTTAGGGAGGAAACCATGAGGTGATCCTTGATTGAATCAACAATAATCCTCTTAGCTGTGACCATTTTTCTTTTTAATGCCTTAGCCTCATCTCCCTATGGAACTGGAAGCTCTTCACTGATGTAAGAGTCTAACTCATTTTATTTCAGAACCAGGGAGATCCTATACTTCCAAGATCGGAAGTTATCATCTCCCTCAAGCTTTTCATCAAGATTGGTGTGATGAGACATCTTAACTAAGAAACTCAAATGGAAATACAAAATATTTATATCTTACCAATTTGAGAAGCTAAAAACTGGATCTGGAGTTGATCTTCTGCAGTGCTAGTTTTCTGGTTCTAGGGCAGATTAGGGTTTTACTTTCCTGGAGTTATACCCAACCAAAAACCTCGATTTTTATGTCTAAAATTCTATTTTGAGGAGGAGAGAAATCCTAGTATGGGCTCACTCAAAAATTCCTATTCAGTGAAAAGCCCTAATTTCCCAATGTAGTGATAGGTCAAAAAATGAAAATGCTCAGAATTAGATTTTGCTTCGACAGAAAGATGCTGTTGATGTAATTGTAACTTCGGAATGTATTCACTTGTATATTTTATGTATTGTACCCTAATGTTTATTCTAGGAAGCATATGTAATGTAATTGAGTCATGTCATATCCCGATGTTCCTATCGGGAGATTCAATAATATAAACAAGTCATGTAAAGTCATTGTGGGTAACCCTCTTATTGATCTAGGGTTAAAGTCCCCGCAGTTGTGGGGCCCTAGGGTTATTAGAATATCCTAGAGAAGTTGACCCTAGGTGATTTATTGTAAGTCGGGGAAATATTCTCCACCATTGTGTTAAGTTTAAACCTCCTTGTTGATCGGAGGGGCAAATTCTCCACAAGTTGTGGGGCACTAGGGTTGTTTTAGACTCTCCTAGAGATGTCAGCTCTAGTAAGTAATTGTTAAGTGAGGCTGACATGTTGGAGTGGAAATTAAGTGAATGAAATAATATAAATAGAGAATGAGCCTCTCTATTTATCATACACACACTCACTCACTGGGGCACATGAGTGATAGAGGAGAAGCTCTCTCAAGTGTGAGAGAGAGAAAAAGTTGTGGATATCATCTTTTCTGTTTTCGGATTTTACTGTTGCGATTGGTGCTCATTTTATCTCTGAGGAAGTTGTGGGGATTTCTCCTTTATGGTTTCCCTGAGGAAAATTCTTTGTGTCTCTTGCCTCTTGTGTTTATTGTTGTGCATGTTATTCTCTCAAATAAGATCCTAAGATCATATTTCTTAAATTATAAAAATCTAACATGGTAGCAGAGCTAACCTGAGAAAAAGACATTGTGCAGCTGCAAAATCTAGGGCTTCTTACTTTTTAGTTCTCTCTCCACAATCCATCAGCAAAATTATGCTAGGCTAACTCTCCATTGAAGGGTCATCTTTCTGTCGAAGCAGAATTCGATTCCAGACATTTTCAGATTTTGGTGTGGGAAATTAGGGCTTCCTACAGAAGAGGAATTTTTGAGTGAGACTGACATAGGATTTCTCTCCTCATCAAAATCAAAGTTTATATATTTATTTCAAGATTTTTGGTTGGGTATAACTCTGAGAAAGTCAAACCCTAGTTTGACCCCGGGCCAGAAAAACCCTAAAATACTAAAACTGATAAGTTTTGGTACATTCGCTATATATGAAGATTGGAGAAGGATAGGGAGCTGAAAATTTCACAAGACAAAGATAAAATATGGATTTAAACTGTGTCCAAATTTTATCCTTATATTCACTGTATTCTAGGAGATATGATCCCTCCAAGTTAGGGTTCCAACCTCTTCTAGGATTCATCCGTAAACAGGACACCTGGGGAGAATTGCTATATCTCGGGATACGAAGGTACACATGAAATTTATGAAGATGTTATTGAAAGGGAACATAATTTAATTTCTATGGTAGAAGTTTTAGACCCCGAAGATGAAACAATGACATGTGGTAGTCCGTACAACTTCGCTATGCTGAACAGTCCTGAAACAGGTCACCTTGGGAAAATGATCATAAGTCCCAATTGGTGAAACCAATTCTGATGAAACATATGGTGTTGGGACAGGGACAGATGAGACTACCTCATTAAAACATTTTAGACATAGAGGAGTAGTAAGTTCATAGATATTTTAGAAACATTATCAGGCATTTCCGTAGAAGAAATTGGAAAACTAGGGCTTCCTGTTCTGGGAGCTTCCCTCCACTGTTTTCAAAAAAGGAGTACATTGGACAACTCAACTTGAAGAGGTATATCTTTCTATCCAATCAGATCTGAAATATTCCAAGTTTTGAAAATTAGCGTTTCTCTGACAAACCCTAGATCAACCAGCTCCGAAACCAGGACGGACACCTCAAATCGGTAAGATCTAATATTTTGATATTTTCATTTGAGATTCTCATTTCAAAGTGATCTATCACATAAGATTGGTGAAGTTGAAAAATTCCAAGCATGGAAGTATTTGATCTCTCTGAAGAAAATGAATTGGACACCTACATAAGTAGAGAGGTTCCAGTTCTAGAGGGAAATGAGGCTAAAAGACTTACATAAGAAGAACTTGGTCAAGGCCAAGAAGATCATTGCTGATTCAATCACGGATCGCCTTATACCACAAGTGTCTTCCCTAAAGACACCTAAATAGATGTTTGATTCCTTGAACAATATATTTCAAGGGAAGAACATAAATCAGAATATGAATTTAAGAAAACAGTTGAAGAATGTGAAGATCTAGAATGTAGAGACCATACAGTCATACTTTACATGGGTCTCTCAAATCAAAGAACAACTTGTAGCAGTAGAAGAAGAAGTGGAGAATGTAGAAGTAGTGATAACCACATTAAATGACATCCCAGGATCATGGGATTCATTCATGCGAGGAATGTGTGCCAGAAGGAAGTGATTACTTTCAACAGACTCTGGGAAGAAGAAGAAGCTCGACTCATAATAAGAGAAGAGAAGATGGGAGCAATTGAAGATCAAGCTCTCACCATCCAAAGAAGATTCCTCAAGCGATGAGGAATACAAAGGAATCAAATATTGAAGAATCTCTTATCCATCTTAGCATTTGGATAAGAAACGATGCTATTATGAATGAAGAATATTATAAAGCTGAAGGCTCAAGAAGGAGTCTACCCATGAAACAAATAAAGATAAGTATTCAATTGTCATTTCATGATATTGTTTTGTTTATATTTAGTTGATGTATTATGCATGATGGAATGTTTTCATGAATGATAGTATACTAATATGCATGTGATGGGTAAGTAGCTCATGGTGCTATATAGCTATCCATTGCTACTTATCTAGAATGAAACCTCTTTGTTGACATATTGGATTAGTGCACAATCTCAATGTTGTCCTGGTGGAGATGGAAGGAATCTAGAAAAGTTTCCATGAGATATGGATGAATATTGTATTGGATTAAATAGTTGCATGATCATATATTTATGCATCAGAATTTTCCATTATGAATATGCCTTATGAAATGTTTCTAACCATACAACTAATGCATTTGAATTGTAGGAAAGATCACATACATAATCCCCTACAAGCAAAGAAGGATGAGACTTGTTCCGAAGAAAAAGTGACGACAGTTCAATATTAAGAATAATATGACGAATGCAACGACATCATTGATGTAGAACCTTCCAACTATGAAGAAGTAACCAAGAAGAAAGGGAAGACTAGTTCAAGAAGAATAATGTCTAGGATGCAATATCGATACATGAAGGGAAGTTCATAGTTCCATCATGCAGTAGATGGAAACATCGTGGGATACAAGGCAAGATTCATAGCACGAGGCTTCTCATGAAAAGAAGGCATAGACTACGAAGAGACATTTGCATCCACTAGAAGTGAAGTCACATGACAGGTAGAATCATGTGTGCAAATGAAATAAGGCCTTGTATGAGCTCAGAAGACACCCATGGGATAACACATACTTGAGGAGCTTGATGAAGATCTTAACCTTTGCTACAAGGTTGAAGATGAAAGCCTATAGAGGATGAAAAGATCACAAATGGGTGCGAGAAGAACTTTTGAAAAAAGTTCAAGATAGAGGATCTTGGTATCCAGTGATCCTAGATTGATACATATAATATTAGTAGCAGAGGAAGCTACTTGTCACTCTAGTACAGAATGTTTCAGTGCATAAAGTATGAAAGACAGAGGGTGAATGATGCTCCACTTTAGAGGAAGTGACTACAGAAGATCCTGAGGTTCGACATGGTATGACAAGATGGAAAACTTACTGATGACTCTAGGCTTTACTGAGAGTAAAGCGAATTCCAACCTTTTCTTCAAGGTTGAAGGAAGAAGACCAGTAATGCTCCTATTATATGTCGTTGACTTTTTCCTGATAGATCCGAGACATGTTCACTTGATTGCTGCAAAGCATATTCTGAGGTACCTGAGGGGTATAGTTGATTATGGGCTCAAGTATAAGGCATATCAAAAGATTAACCTGGAAGGTTATGTTGATTCAGATTGGGCAGGAAGTGCCATCGATAGAAAGATCACCTCAGGGTGTTGCTTCAGTATGGGATCAGGTGTAATCTCTTGGTTTAGTAGGAAGCAATCCTATGTGGCACTGAGTACAACTGACGCAGAGTATGTCGCAACTTGTTCAGCTAGTTGTGAGGTAGTATGGCCGAGGAAGCTATTGTTTTGATTTATTTGATCTCCAATTAGATTCTACTTGTATATATTGCGACAACCAGAGTTGTGTGAAGTTGTCAGAGAACCCGGTGTTCCATGAAAAGTCGAAGCATATCAAGATCAAATATCACTATATCAAGGATATAATGCAGAGAGGAGCGATGAAGCTCTAGTATGTTGTGACGGACGAACAGATAGCTGATGTGTTGATGAAGCCATTGGCCAGAGTGAAGTTTGAGTACTTCAAGGATAAGCTTGATGTTCTCCAGATCGAGGTTCCCTCCAAGGGGAAGGGATGAGTCTGGGAGCCATTCTGATATGGTGAAAGGATTGGTTCATTCCATGGTCAGATGTAAGGGATGAGCCATTCTATCATGGTGAGAGGATTGGTTCCTTCCATGTCAGATATGAGTGTTGAGCCATTCTGATGTGACTGTAGGATTAGTTTCTACATGCTCAGATATAAGTGCAGGGCCATTCTGATGTGATTGAGGGATGTGTTCCCACTTGATTAGATATAAGGGATGACGCCATTCTCTGGGAGAATGGAGGCACCTGGTCAGTTACCAGGAATCCTCAACTTGGGGTTGAGATCCCTTCTAACATGTATGCTGGATTGGTTCCTCGCATGGAAAGATGTAAGTACAGATCCCTTTTGACATGTAGGTTGGATTGGTTCCTCGCATGGTCGAATGTAAGTGCAGAGCATTTTTGACATGTATGTTGGATTGGTTCCTCGCATGGTCAAATGTAAGTGTAGATCCTTTCTGACATGAATGTTGGATTGGTTCCTCTCATGGTCAGATGTGAGTGCCGGGCCTTTCTGACATAGATGACTAGATTCATTCCTCTCACGTTTAGATGTGAGTGCTGGGCCTGCCTTTCTAACATGTATGTTGGATGTGTTCCTCTCATGGTTAGATGTAATTAATGAGCATGCCATTCTGACTTAGGGTTAGATATAAGTGCTGAAGAAGACCTACATGGAGGCTAGGCCTACAACCAACATGAAAAAGGGATAGCTCTGTAGAACTTCCTGTGATAAGAAGAATGAAGAGATAGCACCATTTGATTGAGATAGTGATTGCAGTGATGATGATGATGATGCAGTGATGATCTAGTTTTGATGATGATCCAGTGATGATCCAGACTTGATGATGATCCAGTGATGCTCCAGATCAAGTGTTGATCCAGACTTGATGAAAATGACTTGACAATGAAGATGAATTGAAGATGAAGATGACTTGAATATGAAGATGGCTTGATGATGATCCAGATGATACAGAGAAGAAGACTTGTGCTGATAAATTGTGTGGAGAGAATACCTTGCTAGTTAAGAGGGAGTGTTGATGTAATTGTAACTCCGGAATGTATTCACTTGTATATTTTATGTATTGTACCCCGATGTTTATTCCGGGAAGCATCTGCAATGTAATTGAGTCATGTCATATCCCAATGTTCCTATCGGGAGATTCAATAATGTAAAAAAGTCATGTAAAGTCATTGTGGGTAACCCTCTTATTGGTCAAGGGTTAAAGTCCCCGTAGTTGTGGGGCCCTAGGGTTATTAGACTATCCTAGAGAGTTCGACCCTAGGTGAGTTATTGTAAGTCGGGGCAATAGTCCCCACCATTTTTTTAAGGTTAACCTTCCTTGTTGATCGGAGGGGAAAAGTCCCCACAAGTTGTGGGGCACTAGGGTTATTAGACTCTCCTAGAGATGTTGGCTCTAGCAAGTAATTGTTAAGTGAGGCTGACATGTTGGAGTGGACATTAAGTGAACGAAAGAATATAAATAGAGAATGAGCCTCTCTATTTATCATACACACACTCACTAACTGTGGCGCATAAGTGATAGAGGATAGGCTATCTCAAGTGAGAGAGAGAGAACAAGCTACGGAGATCATCTTTTATGTTTTCAGGTTTTACTACTGCCATTGGTGCTCATTCTATCTCTGAGGAAGTTGCGGGGTTTTCTCCTTTATGGTTTCCCCGAGGAAAATTCTTTGTGTCTCTTGTCTCTTCTGTTTATTGTTGTGCATGTTATTCTCTTAGAAAAGATCCTAAGATCATATTGCTTAAATGATAAAAATCTAACAGATGCACCCTTCAATGGAGGTTCAACCTAGCCTCCTTTTGCAGATGGATTGTGGAGAGAGACCCAAAGAGTAAGAAGCCCTATATTCCGCAACTGCATAGAGTCTTCTTCTTAGGTTAGCACTGATACCAAGTTATATTTTTATCAACTTAGATAGTATTATCTTAGGATCTTATCTGAGAGAATAACATGCACGGCAATCAATCACAAGAGACAATAGACACAAAGATTTTCCTTGGGGAAACCATAAAGGAGAAAAACTCGCAGATTCCTCAGAGATAGAATAAGCACCAATGGAAGCAGTAAAACCTAAAGAAAATAAGATGATCTTCGACAGCTTCTCTCTCTCTTATCCCAGCTCCTTCTCTCTCACTCATGTGCTACAACTGAGTGTGAGTGATTGTGTGATAAATAGAGAGGCTCACTCTCTATTTATACTAGTTTTTGACTTGACAATAACTTACCAGGGATGACTTCTCTAGGAGAGTCTAATAACCCTAGTGCCCCACAACTGCGGGGACTTTAACCCTTGATCAACTAGGAGGGTTAACCTCTATGATTTTACATGACTTGCTTACATTATTGATTCTCCCAATAGGAACATCAGGGACTAATCAAATACAATATATGAAATACATAAGTGAATGCATTTCGAAGTTACAAATACATCAACATATGGAAATTCTAATTGTTCTTGTGTTTGCAAAATGCAAGCTCTATTAAATGATGCCAGAAAAAAAACACGAATATGTTAATGAGAATAGAATATTTAATTACGTTCCTTTCCATGGTTCAATTGTGAGAGTTAATACATTATGACTTCCATCTTGTAACAAGTCTCCAAGAGCACCCATTCATTCCACCCCTTGGACATAAACTTAAATGTGTAACAATGACTCTATGCCGAACTTTATACTTTTGGGAAATTCCCATAAGACCAAACAAATATTGCTTTGAATCATGATTGAGAACATATAGACTTGTTTTAAAGCAATCCAAAGTTCCATTTTTTGGCAATTAGATATTGGTTTTGTTTTTTATTCTAAGGTGATATGTTTAAAAATGGTTTTAAGTAGATAAGAAAGGAACTTGTTTTATAAGAATAGTACTGAAAAAATAAAAGCACATTAGAAAAGTGTAGATATAATAAAGTAAAAGATAATTTTCATCTCTTTCAACTTTGTGACTTTCAAATACAAATATGATAAATTACTTGGTGAATTGGGACCTTCCTTATATTTAGAAAGTAAGTTTTCACAACAGTATATATCTCTTAGGAAAATTAACAAATGAAGCAAAAGAAACCCTTACACGAGGGTTTGTACATACCTAAGAGAGAGAGAGAGAGAGAGGAAAAGATCCAAGCTAGGTTTGGACAGATAGAGGAATAGGTACAACAACCAAGAGGCAAGAGGAAAACTTTAACCAAGACAATAAAAGGGAGAAAGACAGTTTACAACATTTATATTTAAACAAGGGCAGGCTCAAAACACAATAAAAATAGAAGTACAAGGCAGAACAGACCTTAAAAAATGTAGTGGTAATGATTTTAATGTAATAATAGACATCAAGGAAGTACCAGGAGGAAACTTTATACATTCTTCTTTGTAACCTCCATACGTTTTTGGAACATATATTAATCATATAGTTTGTTGAATCTCTTTAATTGTTGTTGCAATGTTTGTTGGGTCTTTCTTGGATTTCTTTGGAGTAGATGTCTTCTTCTGAAGACATTTTCTCATTGAAACAATTGTACCTTATAAATATTTATTCACTCGCTAAAGACTTAGCTTAGGCATATCCAAATTTTGCTACGCTGCTTTGACTGCAAATCCATCCTTCTTCATAAATTCAATCCAAACATGGTGTGCATAATGATGACATACCAGATTGTTTAATATTGTCATTCTTATTAACAAATTTGTTCCAAAAATGGTATGCATTATTAGGGAATATGGGAGTTATTAATCTTGTTTGGGAATCCATGAATCTCCATGGTAAGTCTCTATTCACCCCCCTAAAGAAGAGTATAATATGTACTCATCAGTTGCTTCCCGAACATCATTCATCCCTTTCTTCAAGGTTTCCCTAAACATCATTGCACTTAAAATTGTTTTCTATCAACTTGTCTGCAATGCTCATTTTCATTAGTAAGTACGCGATCTGCAAAATTTGACATGAGTCGTGAAAACATATTTTCTCAACCTCCATGCAACCTCTTTTCTCAATGATAGAATTGCATTAGTTGTGCATCAAAAAAAAATGACATGAGATGGGGTTTTCAATCTAGTCGTGTGCTTGCTGGGTCGTGAAAATTTTAAAATTGAATATCATCAACATGATTTCCATGTTCCAACTAATGAAACATCGATCACCCAGCCTATCAGATTGATCACCCATCCTGTCAGTGTAGGATGTACCCTCAAGAAGCAAATGGAGGTTATGGAATAAGCCTGCATAAAAAACCCAGTTAACAAAACACCTATGCAAACACACGAGACACTTGTACAATTGCCATTCGCCAAAACTACAACACACCTATCCAAATTCCATTCGGCGGACCGATGAGGAATCTAGTATAATTCTTCTAAATTGGTAGTCTTTTATACTTGACTCATTCTCGTCCTGACCTTTCCTTTGCCGTTGGTCATGTTCCCCGTTACATGCAAACTCCTCATGAAAGTCACTGGAAAGCAACAAAAAGAATACTTCGATATATTCGAGGTACAATTCAGTTTGGGATTCATTACAATACAGGGGGGAAACCTTTGTTGGTTGGTTTCACTGATTCATATTGGGCCAGTGATCCTGATGATCAGAAGTCTACTGCAGGTTATGTTTTCAGTCTGGGATCTGGACTTGTCACTTGGGCTTGTAAGAAACAACAAGCTCTTGCTCTTTCTTTAGCAGAAGCAGAATATCGAGCTGCAGTTAATGCCAGTCAGGAAGCTTTATGGCTTCGGCAGATCCTTTCAGAGTTTGGATTCGAGCAACAACAACCTACTCCACTTTGGTGCGACAATCAAAGTGCCATCAAGCTTGCCAAAGATCCAGTTCTACATCAGCGAGGAAAACACATTGAGCTACACATGCAATTCATCAAAAATCTTGTTCATGATCGTGTTATTGAAGTTCTCTATTGTCCTACAGATGATCAAGTTGCAGATATCTTCACCAAGTCTCTTACAGAAGTGAAGTTTTCTAAACTTTG
>LPNX010529391.1:66458-78944 GCA_001517045.1 Pseudotsuga menziesii | reverse complement strand
GTGGCTTAACACCCGATTGGTCTATGATCTCTATTTAAAGAGCATAGAGGGTCCTTGGCTAGTTGATCAATTATGAGAAGATCATGTAACTTTCTTTCTTTTGCATAGTAAATTGCTCCAAGTAGCTATTTGGCTGGGGCCGTGGACTGTTTCCCTCTCGAGGGTTTTAACCACGTGGCAAACATTGGTGTATTGATCTGTGATCAGTTTGTGTGAATCGGTTGTTCTTGGTGTTCGGTCCTTTGGGAGTACCCTATGTACCCTAACATCCTTAAATATTATTATGAATCCAAAGCATCCTCCATGCATACAACCTCTTTTCTCAATTATAGAATTGCATTTGTCGTGCATAAAAAAAACTGACATGAGATGGGGTTGTCAATCCAGCCGTGTTCTTTTCAAACCTTGAAACCTTTAAAATTGAATATCAGCATGCTTCCCATGTTCCAACTAATGAAATAAACACCATATGCATTTTGGGTTAAACGAGGAATCCACACTCAAGTTACCAAATAAGGGATCATCAAAACTAAGTTAACAAGAGACCTTCCAATAAACAGGAACCATCTAACCAAATTCCATTTGTCATACCGCCAAGGAATCTTGGTGACTTGATATCCATTGTTTCATCGAAGTGTTTCATGTTTCTTTAACCACAAGAAAGGCATGCATTGTTAAGGAAGTATCTTAAAATCAACAAGTTGTCTAATAGGATTTTCCTTCAAAGCATCTTATATGTCTTAATCATGAGAAAAGTAGTGGCTACCCTTATCATAGTTTGCTTAGAGAATCATCAAGCATTCTTGTTTTCAAATTCAAGTTACCAAACAAGCTTGCATCAAAACCGAGTTAACAAAACACCTACCAATCAACACGATCCATATCTCCCTGAGCAATTTGTTATATTGCCGAGGAATTTTGGAGACTTGATCTCCATTTTTTCATCCAAGTGTTTCATCACTTTTTAACCTCAAAAAAGAATGCACGGTTTAAGAAATATCTTAAAACCAGGACATATTACAACTTAGATCAACAATGACAGGACTTGACCACTAGTGGGATAGGAATTATTAACAACAATAGCCACGAAATAAATGTATGCCTTTTGGAAAAAATGAAACAATGAACAACATGGTTCACATAAGTTTCGAATCCCTTCAACATAGTAAATATAGGAAGTGGAAGTCCCAATATGGAATATGAAACCCTCAAGAAAAAGCTAGCAGGGTCTTTGCAATGTTACACAATGAATGGCTAGCCCATGAAGCAGGGAAAACCGTGAAGTGGAAAATGGGAAAATCACACTCAGGTTACCAAATAAGGTTGCATCAAAACCCAGGTAACAAAACACCAGTAAAAAAAAACAATACATCTTTCCAAAATCCATTCCTCGACCTATAAATCATGAATCTTGTAAGATCAAAAATCACCCTAGCTATCAATTTAGTTGTGCACAATATGGACTGTAAAGCAGCAAACGGGAAAGCCACACTCAGTTTACCAAATATGGGTGCATCAAAACATACTTAATAAAAAACCTTTCAAAACACGCGAAACATCTGTCCAAAATCAATTCGTCGACTTGTCAAGACTGAAGCCTGTAAGATCGGAAATCACTAGGCTTGTCAGTGCGGGATGGACCCTGAAGCAGCAAACAAGTTTTGCAACAAGAAAGCCACATGGAATCTCTAAAAAATTCAATATGGGCAGTAATTGTTTTGACAATTGAATAAGAGTCAATTTGTTATATGCTTTGGAAGAGGGAAAATAATCAAATTTCAATTAAGGATTTGGTGGGAACTTACAGGGCATAGTAGAATTTAGACAAACAGGGGTATGAGTCAACCAGAGCTTTCCTACTCATCATTAAAAAAAAAAGAAAAATGAACCTTTTCCCTATGGAAACAAATAAAAAATGAATAACACGGTTCACATAGGTCTTTCCTTTCTTGAAAAGTGTAAGCATACCACGTATTTACAATAAGCATCAAGGTGCCTTGGTGGTCATTTACAAGGCATTTAAGAGTGTATACTAATAGGGGCATGCCTCAACCAAATCCTTCCTACTCATCAGCATCAATAAAAACTAGAAATAGGAACATTTTCCCTATGGAAACAAATAAACAATGAACAACACGGTTCACAAAGGTCTTGACTTCCTTGAACATAGTAAACATACCGCGTATATATAGAAAGCATGGATGGAACATCTGAAAGTGATTTTTATATATGCAGATTGGGAAAACTGATTGTGAAGTTTATTCTCATTGTTTGAGGGTTGATCTTACGAATGGAAGCTGCACAATAGTTAATAAGGTGAGCAAGTTATTTTCATAATACAATAGCAGTCCACATGTTACATGTTTTAGAACAGGAACAAGAATAAACTTTGAATGGGAATGGGTAGGAATAGTAGATCATAGAAGAATAGGGTGTGCTAGGGTTAAGACAAAGGGGTGGGATTACATAATTAAGGTGGGCATTAGCACATACGACCAACAAATAAGGGGAAACACAAGAGAAAGGATAAAAATCATAAGCCAAGGCCCTAATAAACGCTTATCACATTGCAATATGAAGGATGTATGAATAAGGTGGGGATATAATCCATTTTATCTATCTCTCAAATGTACAAGTGTTTAATACACTAATTGAAACTTCTATCATCACCATATAAGGAAGGTCAAAAGTACATGTTGGGAAAAATTGTTGTAATATTGATAGTATCAATTGTCACAACTATGAGGATTATTTTCTTTGATAAAGAATATAAATGGATTTGCATTGATAAAACAAAAATAGACCTATTTTAGACCTATTTGGAAGGTTTAGAAATTTCTTCAAATAGGAAAAAACATGTGAGAACAGTACAGGTTTTTCAATGTAAAAAAGGTTTCGAGTTGAAGAGATAATTGAGTATGCATGATTATAAAATTTATAAAAGCACACGAGAGAAATTATTTATATCCATGAACCAACATACACATTTCACTATTGCAAAGTCAAAGAAATAGTTGAAGATAGAAAGAGAAGCAAACATGTATTTTTTATACAAGCACATGAGAGAAACCATTTATAGCTATGAACCAGTAAAGACATTTGATTATTGCTAAGGGAAATAAACAATTGAACATGGAAAGACAAGTGAGCTATGAACCATTAAACACATCTAATTATTGCAAATAGAAATAACCAATTGAACATGGAAAGAGAACTGAGCATTATTATTTTTGAGCTATGAACCTTCAAGGATGTTAAATATATCTACTAAAGAATATTCCATAATAAGAACTAAAATCATATACAGTTAGAAGGTCATACTTTTTTTTAGGGGCGGAGATACATTGTGAAGGAAAATGATAGTAAAAGAAACAGATTGTGAGAACATTTAAAAATGCACATTTTGAAGTTGAAGAAACAATAAACATATGTAACAGATCAGTGCATAAGATTATACAACAAGAAAAGTGAAAGTGCAACAAAACAAAGTTGAACTAACAGGTTCGTAGTAACTATATAAAGAGTTAAAATAAGTTGTAAAGGGATCTCAATGGGGGATATGACATATACAAAGTGGAAAAGTATAAGTTGTTAGAAAAAAGACGCCAAAACAAAGTAGGGAAGTGTCTAGAATACTAAATTGTACAAATAAAGTACAAGTAAATCATATATATAGGACATATGCTGGCAACGACAACACCAACTACAAGATATTGAAGGAAAAATATGTGGATGTCATCGCACCAAATCTTGTCATATATACTTGACTGTATCTCTTTCATGTAGATGCATAAAATGTTGAAGAATTTGCTTCAATATAGAGAGCAACTTTGTGGTTGGAAAAATGCAATTAGTTAGAAGTAAAGACGATGCTTCAAAGTATGTTTCCATATGGTGCAATGATTTTATATGTTCGTCTATTTGTTGACAGTAGTATGAAATTTTTCTTAGGTATGCTAAATATAGCTATGTTTTGCAGCAAGAAAATTGAACACGTTGAAGCAGGTATCTCAATTTAAGGAGCAACTGAATCGTTGGCCGAATATAATTAATTGGAAGAAGAGAGGATGATTTGAAGTATGTTTCTTTCTCTTGTAATGCTTCCATTTATTCCTTTATTTGTTGATAGTAATACAATGATGTACTAAAAAATGGCATAGTGAAATCTGTTTGATAGTTGGAGCAAAAAAATGCATATGAAGACGTCGTAGCTTTTTCATGTTATAAGCAAGAACGGATATGTAGTACATACCAAGTTGACTTGTTTGAGAATAAAAGTTAGGTTGTTAGAGTGAAAAACGTATATAGATAATACAACATGGACATGTTGAAACAATAAATGGTAACACATAAAAGTAGATAAAAACAAATTTTCATTTGATGCAAACAAAGGAACATGTGATGCAATGGTTATTTTCTATGTTAAATTGAACCAATAAATGGTGGCACATATAAGTAAATAATACATCTTAAAAACAAACACAACCTATTTGTTGTGCTATTGTAGCAATACATTCAATAATGGGAACAACATAAGTGTGAACAATATAAAAAAATGTGTTGGTGGCAAGTACATGCCTAGAGAAAATAGAGTACATGCTTAGAGAAAAGAAATGCAAGCTTTAAGCAAAATGTGCTTGCAAAGACTTTGAAGCAAGAAATGTTTCCTCTTGTTTCCTACGTTGGACATAGTGATTGTCTTGCATTTGAGAGTATCTAGAAAGGATGAAAGCTAGATATATGCGAAGTCCTAAAAGAAATTTAATTATTTATATTGCAGTGAGTGTAAGGCCTTGTCTATCAATGTTTCCAATATCTATTGTTGCATTTTGTAGGGTCATGGCTTGTGCTTTATATATTTTTAAACCCCATTCCATACGAAGTGGTAGTTTACTACATGATCCTCTTGTTATGGGGGATATGGGAACATAATTAGGATTAGAAGCTTCCCATGGGGGTCCTTTGTAGTGGAGGAATTCAATAACAATGAAGGATGGTAAGGTAGGGGGTTGATTGTTGGAGTTGTAGACAATGGTTATGAATTTTCCAAGTGATCTATTAACAAGGCCTGCTCCAACCCATAAGTTAGAAGTTAACATGACTTGTTGACCAATAGTAAGAAGGACCTTCAAGGGAAATTGTTCATCATCTATGGATTGATGGACATGTTGGTTCCTTTGTTTTGAAAAGCAATGCACAATTGGAGTGTTAAGGTGTTTTAACATGTGTTTGTTGTGCAATGCAACATAGCTATTAGTGGCATACGAGTGGGTGGAATGTTCAAATGAATAGTTCTTTGCATGTGAAAGATATGATGTTTTTCTTGTCATGAGGAGTTCCCAATGTTCAAGAGTTGGTGTTGTATTTTGAAGGTTCAATAAGAGTTGGAGAAAGGCAAGTTTAGCAGATATATATCCTTGTTTCCAAAATATGGTTGAGAGCATGAAAAAAGTGTTGAATGTACGTCAAAGAGCATTGCCACATCATGAGCCTAAATACATGGGGATTCCATTTGCAGGGGGAAATTGTCCAAAGTCACTAAGAAGGATCATGGAACAACCACCAAAAGGAATTGTACATTGGGAAGGGAAAGCTTCATGTAAACATGCATCAATACGAGTTAACAATTTTGGGCCAATAAAGCTCATTTCATCAATGAGAATGCATTGAATATGGCAGATTTCTTCTTGAAGGTTAAAAAGGGATTGGCCTTCAATAGGGTGCATTTAAGGAATGGGTATTCGAAGAGTATAATGTATTGTAAGTGCATGTATGTTAAAGGAAGCAACACTAGTTGGATATAGGAGAAGCAAGGGGGAGACATTGTGTCTAGAGGAATTTTGGAGTGCAGATTTTAGACAAGAAATTAGGTAAGACTTGCATGTTCTTACAATACCTTGAATGACCATTTTGAGTGGGGTGAGGGTTGTAGTGTTTCCATAGTGGGAAAGCACAAGGTCAAAGGCTATGCATTATGTGGGAGACAAGGAATCAAGTGAATTGGACGATGAAGAAGTGTCTTTGTGGTGGATAAGTGATTGAAGTCAATGAATGATATTGTTGTTTCATGTAAATGTGAACAGATATTGTTATGTGTCCAAATGTGATTTTTGTCAAAATTGTGATGTCCAAGCATTTCAAGGTCATCAATATGGATGTCATTGCCAGGGAGGATTTGAGAAAGAAGTTTCCATTCAACCATGGTAGGGGGCAAGGGAAAGGGAATTCAATAAGAGGTGGAATCATCAGATGTAGGTGTAGAGGGATATTCTAGTACACATTCAACATGCCATACAATGTACGTGTCTTTAATGTGATTCTAATGAGAAGTAATTTCAAAACTTATGGTTTCAATATCATCGAGGAGGGCACAAAAAGGTTTGTATAGAAGAAGTTCGCTAAAAAAAACGGTACAAAATAAGAAGAATCAAAGGGAGGAATGGAAGTGAATTGTGGAAAGAATCGAACAATATTAGGACATGAGTTTGGTTTCTATGGATATGTTTTACTATGAGGTGAGAAAGACCAAGAATGAGCAGTTTCAAGAAGGGTTAGATGTTCAAGGATGGGGGGTCTTTACATGTATGCGAAAATGAAGGGGGGAGGGTTGGAGAGGTGTTAGTTGAGTCATTAAAAACATGGCGGAAAACACTTTGGCTCACAGTTAAGGAAAAAAATGAGCAGCTGCAAAGGACAAGAGGGAGTTTTTGGAGCATGTGACAAGTCTCTTGTGCGTTGATGTCTCATTTTGCAGTTGTTTATGCAGGGAATCACTTGATTCACTGAAGAACAAGATCGTCAATTGGTATTTTATGTTCAATTCGATAGATAATAACATAGTAGATTTCTGACTTTGGCTCTTCTTTTGATGCATACTTTGAAATGTATTTTAGGACAGAAAGCTTAGAAAGAATAGGGTGGAAATAAACATTATCCTTCCATATTGAAAGCATGGTTAAGTTGTGAATATTTAGAAGGGAATCATTTCTTGCAGGATTGTAGGTTTTAAGTCCATTTGTATCAATGAACAAGTAAGAGGTAGCTTGTAGTTCAAAGGGGAAACCATAATGACATTTAAGAGACGTTCCTTTTTTACGAAGGCAAGTAAATTTTGAACACTTTGTGTGTATTTGAACACAATTTACAAGTTCTTCATAGTCAACCAAGTGGTTTGATGCAAGTATGGATGGTGATCCAAGAGTGCATGGATCATTTACAGTAGACTGATGGAACCCAAGGGTTCACAAGCGAATCGCATGAGGGTTCAGTGTTGTAACAATTTTTTCAAAGTATTGTTTTGCAACTTCAAATGTAGCAACATCTCCCCATTCCAATGTGTCCGTATTTGATGCATATGCCAACCATATGAAACCATGAATGTGTGTGGATCCCATATTTTTCCATTCATACCTAATGGGGAAAAAATAAATATGTTACAATTTTTTTTTCAAGTGATGAACATGAAGAGAAGGATAAGAAGTAAGAGGTATTAAAAGACCTGCAACAAGAGTTAGTTATATGAATCCCTTTTTGAAGAACCTATTCAAGGAATATTTTGAATCTATTGTGCATGTGTTGCGATGAAATATGTGGGTTGGATATGATGTTGTCAATATTCCATTGATGTTGTTGATTTGAAGTGGTGAGAGGCTAGGTAGGCATTAGAGCATGCAAATTCGTCCATTTTGTGTCAGTTGCGCTAAGGGTGAAGAAGAAGGTTGGTGTACCTTATAGAGTGATCATATTATTGAGTTCAACTCTATTTTGTTCCAATATGAATGTGTCCCATGCACTGTAGACCCAAAGTGCACAACCCTTTCAGTGATCTTGTCATTAGGTAGGTCTTGTGATTGATTGAAAAGCCCAGGTATTGTTGGGGGGAGTGTATCTTCAAGGTTACGTTTGACACAAACAGAAGTAGCAACATTACTACGATGCCGCATAGTGAGGTTGTATATGTAGTAGTGAAAACGAAGGTGTTGGCCAAATCTGGTGGCATGGTAGTGGATGAGATGAAGTGCATACTCGTGCATATCAACTTGATTAATGCATGGTTTTTTAAGCATTGCAACACTTGTGGGAAACAAGGTTGAAAAGGCCATTGAAAAAAGTCCTTTTGTGTTAGACTCATTGATAGGGGAAATTCCTATAGGGGGGTAGTCAATGGAAGGTGGGAGTGGGCCATCTGGTATGTGAAAGAAACTTCTAATTTCCTTAGACTCAATTCTAGAATTTGTTTGTTTTGAAATAAAGGAGGAGGATTGTAATTCATAGGGTTCAAGAGAATTTGGTACTTGCATAGTAGAAGGTGAGGTATGTTCATGAAATGGTGTATCATGGGGATTGCCATGACGAAGAAAAGGGGAAATGTTTGTTGAATCAAGAGGAAAAGAAGATAAGGAAATTGGGTTAATTCAGACATCCTTTGTAACACGCCAAATTAAAGAAAACTAGTATTCTGTTAAATATTTTATTTTTAAATATTTTGATAAGAAAGTCAAAATAGATGTAATGGATTATTCTTATTTATTAATTGAAAATACTAAAAGGAATCGGAACTAAAATAGTTGTTTGAAGAGTGTTTGTTGCCCCACAAGGGGAAAAGACAAGTGGCAAAAGCTGTTGAGTGAGAACTTAAGTGATGTAGGAGGCATCCTCCCCAAAATCAGGTCAAAACTCATTGTGGAGTGCTAGAGATGGAAAAATGACCAAGTACTAGGCAAAATACTATATAATGGTATGTCCATTTAGTAAGTAGGAGGCTAGTAGTGGACGGGGAATTGATTTGTTAATGCAAGAGATGGTGTATTGATTGGATTTTATCCTTGCGGTTCGGAAAATAGGCTCAGGGGTTTTTGAGCAAGTGAGACTTGAATTCTATAGGAGTTGGCTGGGAGAATTAGTTGTTTCAATTCTATTTTCTTGGTAGTGGTGTTAGGTTCCCTATTCTACTTCTTATTTGTTCTAGACTTGTTAATTATGAATCATTTCTACATTTTTACAGTAAATAGTATTATGCATTTGTTCATATTATCTTCCCTATTCTATGTTATGATGTAATGTAAATTGATCTTAATTAGCAGTCATAGATTTATGATCTTAATATATTATAAAAAATCTATGTATGGGATTCCATACCTGAATCGGAGTTTTGTATAATAATGGTTGTAATGTTAGCGTAATTAGGAAATCTAAACGAAGAACTATCATAGATCTGATTTAATGTTCTAATTTATGCTTGCATATGTTCTATTACAATATTTTAAATGTATGTATTTCAACTAACCATTTTATTAGAAGTAGATGGATTCTTATAGAGCTAGACTCTATCTTTTTCTTTTTAAACTATGTTAATTTAAAATTTTATTTCAAACTAGAATCATACCGTCATAGATCCTATGGTTATGGTTGATTCCCTAAATATATTATGTTGAATGAATTATTTACAAAAAGACAATTCTAATATATAACCAATAAACAAAAGAGTGATGATTGATTCTTTTAAAGTAGAGTAAAATCCGAGAGGCTTCTTCTTTCCAAAGAAACAAATCCATAAGTCACAAAACTACTCTAAGTAGTGTAGAGTAAGAATCAATAAGAAAACATCTCATCTATCCAAAAACCATCCAAACGCAGATCGAGATCTGCATTAAAATCATACAATAAAACCATAAATCCAGATTTGATTATTAATTAAATCGATAAACCGCTTTACAACTAAAGTCGGATGGCTACCCATTATTATAAAAATTGAGTTCTGGACTCGTTATCAATATTTCACCACCGATTACATATTGAATGAATAAATACACCATCAAATGTAGCAATATCTAAATAAATAAAATTCAATACAACCTTTAAATACAAACACACAATCTCTAATTGTGGGTATCTAAACATCGAGACTTTTGACTCTGTCTAAAACGATTTGCCTCCACATAATTGAAATCAGAAATATATTTAATTATTTTTTCATAAACAAAAACCATCTGTCAACTAACGCATGGCAGTAAGACTAATAAAATGTAATCCATTGCTCTATTAAATCACGATAGGTACATTCAAATTGATGGAGTGTCAACGTTTTAAATAGAGAGGCTCCGACTATAAGTTAGCACATACCCAAAGGGGTCTTATTAAAAATGTCCAAATATCAGAAAGGGGTATGAGGATTCGACTATACTTCCACACAAACCTTGAGTGGTTTTGATTCCATTAAGATGGCATCCATCATTCAATAAAACCAAAAAATACACATCCAAAAAGAAATTACAACAACGCTTCAAAAGAGAGGCTTTGAATCCACTGTTACAAGTTATTGCAGAAACTTAAGAAATTAATTTACACATTCCAACTTATCTTCATAAGAGTGGCAAAATCCCCATTTCCTACTCGGTCCACAAACCAACGAAGAATCACGACAATCTAACTACTTAACCCTTACCAATTAATGGTTGGAAGACCATTGATGCAGATCGAGCACATCCATGCCAGAGGGTACATGCAATATCAACAACTGAGTAATGTTAGTAAATGTTAAGAAAAGTATTGGTATGGATATATTTTAAACAAAGTAAGGTTTTACACTCACCCTTGGCATTTAGAGTGGTAGGATTGAGAGGAGGTGACCATGTTTCCACTCTTGTTGGCCATCTCATAACCTGCATTACCTACAATGTGTTTATAACCTTTTCGAAATCATTAAAAATTGTAAGAAGAATGATGATAACAGTGTTTAGAACCCTACCGTATCTCGAATGCAGAGAGTGCCAAGGGTCGGCTCCTCGTGGATTCCCTTATCACTCCTCTGTCTGCAACTTAAAGTAGAAACCCAAATTCAGTTGTTTTCTTATGAATTTAAATATGAAAACAACAATTTCTGAAACTTAGTGGAACCCAACTAAGATTTGTTTATACCTGGTAGAAGGCGGGGAAGGCCCAACGAATGTTGATCTTATTCTTATTCGCAGCAAACCAGCAAGGCTGGGGCCATTATCGACCATTAACTCCACTAAAAACCTTGAAGTATACCTTAGAAACAAGAAAAACATTTTGTTAAACCAACCATGTAGTGGTTTGAGAAAAATGCACAGTGCAGCCAGGAAAGGGTCGAGCTCATTCCAACAACCAGTTGAAGACAAAAAATCAAATGCAAAATGGAAAAGTCTAGATAGAATAAAATTGTAATAAACCTTGTCAAAAAACCTTTCTAGCGATTACAACAGATGGAGGGCCAAGTTCCACCTCGGACACATGCATTAACTCTCCTTTAAACGCATGTTTGCACTGTCAACTCATAGACATGAAGAGTTAATGTCCCAGGTAAAAACCAAAACAATGTGTGACATCCACCTTGCATCTCTTGGAAGGGTCAAACCATATTATAAACCAAAAACAATGTCTTATGCCTAGGTTGCGACTATGGTGTTAGAACCATATCCCTCACATAAAAGCTCATGCTAGGACCTTTACACTTCACCTATTTTACTTAAGGATTGGGTACCTTAACCGTTTGAAGTGCTAGGTATATTTCCTAGCATAATTCATCTTGAACAATGAAGCATAAAAATCTTGAAAGTATCACTTGAAGGTGTGGCATTTGGGTCATTAGCTATAGGTAATTGGCATATGAAGTTTAACCTACCAATCTAAGTAAGATTTAGTTATGAGTTATTTTTACAAATAATGACAAGTGTTTCTTATTGCAACCAAAATATACTTGTTATGATATTTAATGGGATAAAAGAATAAAAAGGAAAAACAAAATTATTATTGGAATTTTTAGGTTTGTGACAGAATGGTATAAGAGCATGGCTTATAACACTTGGCCTGAACAAGCCCAACACTGAAACCGATAAAACCAGAAACTAAATTTATCCCACTGTGGTTTGATTCTCTTACAAACAGGAAGAGAAAAATAACTTTGTTTTTGCAGGAAATTATGGCAAATGTAGTAATGTCTACAAAAGAGGAATCTCATCCTAGGAATCCAATGAACAATGAAGAGAGCAATGTAAGGGAGGGTGATATTTGGGTAAATATTAATGAAAGTCAAAATGACAACCCAATTGAGTTACAACAAACTATTAAAGAATTAAGAGCAGAGTTAAAAAGAGTTAAAGAAGATAACGAACGTATTCTGAGAGAACGAGAGGAGTTAAATAACATTCTATTGTCTAAACTACACAGTAATGAAAGAGAGAAAAAGAAAGAACCGGAACTTAACATTGAAAAAACCACACCTTACCAATGTAAGGGAAGGAAGCTGGAATTTTCCAAACATGAGACTGAATCTTCAAGTGAGGAATCAACAAAGCATAATACAAAAAAATATAAGGATTCTAGTCAAAGTAGTGACAGTAATCAAAAGAAAAATAAATGTAAACCTTATGAAGAAATTTCTAGTGAGTTCAAAAAAATAAAACCTCCCATGTTTAATGCAGAGATCAAGAAAGGGGAAGAAGCGGAAGCTTGGTTATCTGGAAT
>LPNX010529391.1:4254-66018 GCA_001517045.1 Pseudotsuga menziesii | reverse complement strand
AGAATCTCTGGAGGACATGAGTGATTGATGATTTGTCTTAAGCGAGGAGCTTTGGGACACATGAGTGACTAATGATTTGTGTTGAGCGAGAAGCTCTAGAGCACATAAGTACTTACCTTTGTGTTGAGCAAGAAGCTCTGGAACACATGAAAAGAAAATTGGAAGTGTTGGGAATAAACCTTGGATCCTTCCATGTTGATGTTGAGCATAAGATCTGGAGCATCGGATCCTTGGCCATTGTATCCCTAGGTGTACCATACAAGTACATCCTAGCATTAGTGTTAAGCGAGGAGCTCCATAATTGCACTGAATTGTAACTCCTTGTTAAAGCGTTGAGTATGCGCTATGGTAAGAGCTAGGGGTTACCGAAAAGAATTTAATAAACTTTTGAGTGAAAATGACTCAAGAAAAATATTGATCTCATCATACTTATTTATAAGTGATTAAATGAAATTTCAAATTTTTGTATTCTCATCAAAGTACTAAAGAACTACCACATTATATGAGGGAAATCCAACATCCTAGGGTTTAGATTTTCCTAGCCTAGTAGACCTAAACCATCTACCTACTTAACCTTAATGAAGAAGCCTTCATTAAGTCTAGGGATCATGGTATATGATGCTCAAAGACAAATGTTAACAAGTATTATATTATTATGTACTTTATACATGGTATGTATAAAGAGTTGAATACAATTATAATATTAGTGATGAAAGTGAAAGAAAAGCTCCATCCAATTATTATTTATTATGTAAAAATAATATATAGTCCAAAACCTAAAAAGTCTAATTAGGTACTAGTAGAAAGTTCCTAAGTTAAAATATTAATAATTACCCAAAGTAATTGAAAATGGTTAAATCAAGAAACCAAGGTTTCTTGATTTAACTATCCCTTTGACTGAAAATTCTTTCTATAAAGACTCAACCCAAGGAAAGGCTTGGGGTTCTCATCTATCATTAGAGGAGTCATTTTTTCTGCATGTTTTCTCTCAAGTAATTGTTGGAGAACATTTTCCTGGAAGGAAAAAGGAGAATTGATCCAGATCTGATATACCAGATAGGAAACCCTACCATAGGAGCTCTAAGCTACTTGCATGTTGGATTCCAACTTGGGGGGATCCATATTAAAACATGAACGGTTCTGGGTCATGGTTGGGTGGAACGTGGTAGTTCCCAATTGTTCTGGTCATAAAAAACAGAGGTTAGATCTGCATTGAATTGTTAATGATGGTTATTTGAGTGTGTAGGTTCAACCATTAAAAGAGCTTCAAGTATAGGTATGAAGCCCTAAACTGCTTATTTGCTTTTGTTGATGTATTTCTAACTTCAGAATATATTCACTTGTATATCTTATGTATTGTACCTTGATGTTCCTATTGGGAAGTATCAGTAATGTAATTGAGTCATGTCATACCTCGATGTTCCTATTGGGAGAATCAGTAATATAAACAAGTCATGTAAAGTCATAGAGGGTAACCCTCCTTATTGATCAAGGGTTAAAGTCCCCACAGTTGTGGGGCACTAGGGTTATTATACTCTCCTAGAGAATTCGGCCCTGGTGAGTTAATGTCAAGTCAGAAATTAGTATAAATAGAGAGTGAGTCTCTCTATTTATCATACAGTCACTCACACTCAGTTGTAACGCATGGGTGAGAGAGAAGGAGTTGGGATAAGAGAGAGAACAGATGTTGGAGTTCATCTTACTGTCTTTGGGTTTTACTACTTCCATTGGTGCTTATTCTATCTCTGAGGAAGTTGCGGGGTTTTCTCCTTTATGGTTTCCCCGAGGAAAATATTTGTGTCCATTGTCTCTTGTGATTGATTGCTGTGTTTGCTATTCTCTCATTTAAGATCCTAATATAACACTGTCTAAATGATAAAAATTTAACATGGTATCACTGCTAACCTGAGAAGAAGACATTGTGTAGCTGTGGAAGCTAGGGATTCTTAGTTTTTGGGTCTCTCTCCACAATCCACCAGCAAAAAGAGGCTAGGCTGAACCTCCATTAAAGGGCACATCTTTTTGTTGAAGCTGAATATGATTCTAAGCACTTTCAATTTTTGACCTACCACTACATTGAGAAATTAGGGATTTTCAATGAAGAGGAATTTTTGAGTGCACCTAGGCTAGGATTGCTCTCCTCCTCAAAATTGAAGTTAGAGACAAAAATTAAGGTTTTTGGGTGGGTAGAACTTTGAGAAATTCAAACCCTAATTTGCCCTAGAACCAGAAAACCAACACTGCAGAAGATCAGCTCTAGATCCAGTTTTCAACTTCTCAAATTGGTAAGATCTAAATCTTTTGTATTTCCATTTGAGGTTCTCAGTCAAGATGTCTCATCACACCAAGCTTGATGAAAAGCTTGAGGGAGCTGATAACTTTCGATCCTGGAAGTATAGGATCTCCCCGGTCCTAAAAGAAAATGAATTAGACTCTTACATCAGTGAAGAGGTTCCAGTTCCAGAGGGAGATGAGGCTAAGGCCTTACACAAAAAGAAATTGGTCATGGCTAAGAGGATTATTTCTGATTCAATCAAGGATCACCTTGTACCACAAGTGTCCTCCCTAAAGACACCTAAAGCAATGTTTGATACCTTGACCAAGTTGTTTGAAGAAAAGAACATAAATCATAAGATGACTTTGAGGATCTAGTTGAAGAATGTAAATATTCATAATGCAGAGACCATACATTCATACTTTACAAGGGTCTCCCAGATCAAAGAACAACTTGAAGCAGTAGAGAATGCAAAAATTGTGATGAACACCTTGAATTGTATCCCTAGGGAATGGGACTCTTTCATTCAAGGGATTTGTGCAAGAAAGAAGCTAGTCAAATATAGTAGACTATGGGAAGAATTCTCACAAGAAGAAGCTCAAATAATAACACGAGAAGGAAAGATGGAAAGTGAAGATCAAGCTCTCATAGTACAATCTGAGAAAAGGAGAACATACTATCACAAAGGTAAGCACTCTCACCAAAAATATATCCCTAGAATATCTAATAGAAATATACCTAAATTTGGATGCTATACATGTGATGAAAGAGGACACTTTTCCAGAGATTATCCTATAAATAAAAATATCTCTCACAAGAAGAAGGGAAACAAGAGAAACATCATGCTCATGCTGCAGAGCATGATGAACCTTCCACAAAGAGAATCAAACAAGAAAGTGATGATTCTTCAAGTGATGAAGAATATGTTATGATTTCCACTCTCATGGGAACTATCACACATGGAAGCAATGATTAGCTTATAGACAGTGGGGCTTCCAAACATATGACATGATTCAAAGAATCCTTTGTGAAACTGTTTGAACATGATTCGCCTCACAAGGTGAAACTTGGGGATGACTACAAGTATCCAATAAAAGGTAGCGGTGAATCCTCCTATAAGCTAGACTCTGGAAAGTCTATGAAGATGAAGGATGTCTTGTTTGTACAAGGACTAAAGAAGAAACTCCTATCCATATCTGCATTGGATGCAAAAGGCATAAGGGTTGCATTTGTAGATGGCCAAGTTCTTATGTGGCCAAAGGGAAAGACTAAAGATGATGCAGTAGTGATTGGGGAACAAGAAGGAGGACTATACAAATTGAAGGGCCAACCAGAACAAGATTTGGTCCATAACTCAGTAGAGCCAAATGAACTCTGGCAAAGAATCCTTGCACATGTGCACTATAGAGCACTACCACTTGCAAGAAAAGTTGTTGAAGGTATTCCAGAAATACAGAAAAAACATGACGGTGTCTGTAAAGGATGTACAAAAGGAAAGAACACAAAGAAGACATTTCCAAGTAGCGAGAGAAAGGAAAAAGGAATCTTGAAATCATCCACTCTGATGTTTGCGGTCCAATGTCATCCAACTCATTAAGCGGTTATGTATACTATGTTTCTTTCATTGATGATTTTTCTAGGAAGAAATGCATATACTTCATGAAAAACAAGGATGAATTATGCAGCAAGTTCAAAGAGTTCAAAGCCTTGATCAATAATCACACAGAAAATAAAATCAAGACCTTTTGATCAGACAATGGCAGAGAATTCACATCAAATGAATTCAAAGAATTATGTAGAGATTCAGGGATTAAGAGGGAGTTAACCACTCCATATAATCCACAACATAATGGGGTTGCAGAAAGGAAGAATAGAACGATTATGTAATTTGTACGGGAAACAATTCATGATCAAGATATTCCCATGCATATATGGGAAGAATATGCTAGAACAACTGTGTATGTACAGAACCGTACTCCTCATAGAGTACTAGAGAACAAAAATCCCGAAGAGGTTTTCTCTGGAAAAAAACCAGAAGTCAGTCATCTCAGAATATTTGACTATCTAGTGTACATAAAGATATCCACCTCAGGAGAATAATCCTCACAAGAGAAAACCAGCATAAGTACGAGAAGATATCTAAGGTGTAGAAAGATATGGGGCTCCAGAAGAGATACACAGAGAGAAGAAGAGAACCAGGTCCTGCTTCATTTATGTAGCCTTATTATGTGACATCATTGATAAAGAACCTTCAAATTATGAAGAAGCGACAGAAAATAAAGAGTGGAAGGATGCTATGATTGAAGAGTACCGGTCGATCATGAAGAATGATGTCTAGATTATTGTTCCAAGACCAAAGGGGAAGTCTGTTGTGATTTCCAAGTGGATCTATAAGATCAAGCATGTTGCAGAGGGAAGCATAGAGAAATATAAAGCAAGGTTTGTGGTTCATGGCTTCTCCCAGAAAGAAGGAATAGATTATGAAGAAAAATTTTCACCTCTAGCTAGATACACTTCCATCAGATCAATACTTGCTCTGGCTATAGTAATGAAGTGGAAGATCAGGCAAATGTCAAGACCTATTTGTAACAGGTGAAGATGGGTTGATTGTTGACACAAAGAGGAACCTTGCTGCTGAGTTTGAGATGAAGGACTTGGGTATGATGCATTACTTTCTAGGCATGGAGGTGTGGTAGGATGTAGATGGAATATCCCTAGGACAAGGGAAGTATGCAGTAGAGATCCTGAAGAGGTTCGGGATGATGGACTGTAAGGCCATTACCACACCTATGGCATTGAACCTGAAGCTATTGAGTGATGCTTCATCAAATTTGGTTGATGCTACTATGTATCATCAAATTATGGGGTCCTTGATGTACCTAATGAATATTAGAATAGATTTTTTCTTTGCTGTGAAGACATTGAGCCAGTTCTTGACAGATCCTAGACATGTTCACTTGATTGATGCAAAGCATATTCTGAGGTACCTAAAGGGTACAGTTGATTATGGGATCAAGTATGAGGTGAATCAAAATATTAACCTGGAAGGTTATGTGGATTCATATTGGGTAGGTAGTGCCATCGATAAAAAGAGAACTTCGGGGTACTGCTTCAATATGGGATCATGTGTGATCTCTTGGTTTAGCAGGAAGCAATCCTGCATGGAACTGAGTAGAGCTGAAGCAGAGTATGTCGCAGCTTGTTCAGCTAGCTATGAGGCAGTGTGGCTTAGGAATCTACTATCTAATTTATTTGATCTCTAGTTGAATGTTACTTGTATATATTGAGAAAACCAAAGTTGTGTGAAGTTTTTTGAGAACCCGGTGTTCCATGACAAGTCGAAGAATATTGAGATAAAATATCACTATATCAATGATATGGTGTAGAGAGGAGCAATGAAGCTCTAGTATGTTACGAGGGACAAACAGATAAATAATGTGTTGACCAAACCATTAGCTAGAGTGAAGTTTGAGTACTTCAGGGAGAATCTTGGTGTTCTCCAGATCGAGGTTCCCTCCAAAGGGAGGCGATGAGTCTGTGTGCCTTTCTGACATGGTTGTTGGATGTGTTCCTCCCATGGTCAGATGTAAGTGCAAATCCTTTCCGACATGGTTTTGGATGTGTTCCTCCCATGGTTAGATGTAAGTGCCGATCCTTTCTAACATGGTTGTTGGATGTGTTCCTCCCATGGTTAGATGTAAGTGCAGAGCCTTTCTGACACTATTGTTGGATGTGTTCCTCCCATGGTCATATGTAAGTACAGATTCTTTTTGAGATGGTTATTGGATGTGTTCCTCCCATGGTCAGATGTAAGTGCAGAGCCTTTTTGACATGGTTGTTGGATGTGTTCCTCCCATGGTCATATGTAAGTGTAGAGCCTTTCTGACATGGTTGTTGGATGTGTTCCTCCCGTGGTTAGATATAAGTGCAGATAATTTCTAACATGGTTATTAGATGTGTTCCTCCCATCGTCATATGTGAGTGTTGGGCCTTTCTGACATGGTTGTTGGATGTGTTCCTCCCATGGTCGGATGTGAGTGTTGGGCGGGCCTTTCTGACATGGTTTCTAGATGTGTTCCTCCCATGGTCAGATATAAGTGTTGAATAATATGAATACCTACATGGAGGCTAGGCATACAACCAACATGAAAAAGGGTTGGCTCTGTAGAAATTCCTATGACGAGTAGAATTGAGAGATAGCACCAATTGATCGAGATAGCAGAAGAAGTGATGATCCAGCTTTGATGATGATCCAGTGATGATCAAGTGATGATACAACTTTGATGATGATCCAGTGATGATCCAAATTTGATGATGATCCAGTGATGATCCAGTTTTGACAATGATCCAGTGATGATCCAGTTTCGATAATGATCTAGTGATGAAACAATGATGATACAGCATTGATGATGATGCAGACTTGATCCAAAGAAGAAGACTTGTGCTGATGAATTGTGTCAAGAGAATAGCTTCCTATTTAAGAGGGAGTGTTGATGTATTTGTAACTTTGGAATGTATTCACTTGTATATATTATGTATTGTACCCCGATGTTCCTATCGGGAAGTATCAGTAATGTAATTGAGTCATGTCATACTCCGATGTTCCTATCGGGAGAATCAGTAATGTAAACAAGTCATGTAAATTCATAGAGGGTAAACCTCCTTCTTGATCATTAGTTAAAGTCCCCACAGTTGTGGGGCACTAGGGTTATTAGAATCTCCTAGAGAAGTCGGCCCTAGTGAGTTAATGTCAAGTAAAAAATCAGTATAAATAGAGAGTGAGTCTCTCTATTTATCATACATTCACTCACACTTAGTCGTAGCGCATGAGTGAGAGAGAAGGATTTGGGATAAGAGAGAGAACAGATGTTGGAGATCATCTTACTGTCTTTGGATTTTACTCCTTCCATTGGTGCTTATTCTATCTCCGAGGAAGTTGTGGGGTTTCCTCCTTTATGGTTTCCCCGAGGAAAATATTTGTGTCCATTGTCTCTTGTGATTGATTGTTGTGCTTGTTATTCTCTCAATTAATATCCTAAGATAATATTGTCTAAATGATAAAATTCTAACACCTTTTTCTAGATTAAATGTTGGATATGATAAGTAAATGTTTATAATGCATTTGCTAACCCTATGCGTTTGATTTTTTTGGCTAAAATCTACTACGGTTTCCATTTTTAAATATTAACCTTAGGCTGCAAATTATATCTTATGCTGTATTTACTAGGGTTTGTACATCTAAGTTGGTTTATGTATTATTTCAATACTTAGATTGTGTTTACTGTAAACTAGGTTTTTGTTTCAAGTTATTATATAGTTTTTCCTAGGCTTATTACTCTGTTGACATATTTTATTTGTCAGCAGATGCTTGTTTTAGATCTAATTAAAAACTAGATCAGAAGTAGGAGTTCTATATATATATATATATATATACTAAAAATTATATAAATAGTTTTACAAGCTAATCTACTAAATACATTAAATATAAACTAAAGTACAAATTGAATGTTCTACACTAAATCAAAGATAAATAAACCTATAAGTACCTTCCAAGGTCTACATAATTAAATAACTGTTACTATTATAATAGTCCATTAAATAAACATCATCATAAATAAATGAACAGAGTAAGCATTGTGACCATCCATTTGGTCCAAGATCAATCCTCATGTTCCACTTTAAAACCACAGTGAAAATAATTTAAAAATAACCTCATATTAAACGAGTGAACAGAGTAAGTATCGTGACCTTACATTTGGTCCAATATCGAATCTCTGCTCATATATAGATAAAATCCATAGTCCTAATTAAACCATATCATAATCGCTTTGCATAAACCATTTAAAAAGTTCCATCTAACTAATTTGCACAACCATCCCATAACATTAACCAAACAATAATTAAAACCCTTAATGCCAACAGGGTCACAACATCAATCCCTATGGGTATTTAGACCCAAGTCAAAAGCAGTAATAAACGACCACATTATAAATTACATAAATAGAGTTGATTCACATAGTCATGCTATTGTCACTTTAAGCAATTAAAATCCATGAAATTAATTAAGCCACTGAAGTCATTCTTTATATAAAACCCTCATCTTATTATCTAAATTGTTCATCGTATTTACACAAGAAACAACCAGGATTCGAATCCTGTAGATCATTTATGCCTTTTTACACAGACCACGCTATACTAATGTATATGGGATTCTTTTTTTTAATCATCAAATACATACGCTATAGTGAGGTCGTAAGACCCTAGCTATGGAACCCACGCTATAGCACGACCTTGGACAAATTTATTCCAATACATAGTTTATTCAAAGTAAAACTACAACATTGGCCATCGTGGGTTTTCACCCATGGCTTTTCCATAGTCCACATTTATACATAAGAAATGATAACAGTAATTTAAGCAATACTCTAAGCTATCACATCCATCCTGGAAGGGCTCATGCCATACATGGCATGGCCTCAATCCATGCACTGTCCACCCTCACAGCTAAGAAACAATTCCAAATTTACACAGAACCTCCATGCAATCGAATGCCTCTTACAAACCCTAGTTCTAATTAAATACAACCCATTAATAAAAACACAGGAGGAAATTGTATGCACAACATATTGTAATAAATGGAAAATGGCATAAAAACAATATATCTCTAATTACACAGTATTTTCCAAAGTCTTTTTACACAGTCACCATTAAATAACGAGAACGAAGCTTACATAGGTGTGCCAAGGGATATGGCACCATTACAAGAAATGGTGCAACCCATGGCTTAAAAGCCCCAATCCATTTACGATTTACATAACCAGAAATTTAATTACATAGATCCTTTGAGAATGCAAGTTTTCTCCACGGCCAAAACAACACACTATTAATTTAAAAATCCAAGTCTTATACATAGGCCCGAAGGAAAAATGAACTTTCGCAATACAAACCCAAACCAAGCGACAATTCGAATACAGTTCTACCCATAGGGCTGAGAGCTGGAAAGCGTAAGATTTTTAACATGCTTACATCGCATGATAGGTTGTATCATTTCCTGACCAATGAAGCTCATCGAGCTATCCCGCTCTGCATCAACCCGGGTACCTGCAACCACAAATGACAAAGGATAAGGAGCATAAACTGTTGAAACCACATAATAAGTTATCAAATGCTGAGAAGCCAATGTGTTTCCATACCTTCGATGCCTAGAGGTCGCCTCCATTTCTCATGCGCAGAGATAAGAATACACCCAAAACAACCAAACGAAATGAAAGGACTATTGTGAGCCAAGCCCTAATATTGGGACTGCCATGAAAACCAAGGTGGATTAATGGCACCAGCTGGTAACCATTATCAAATAACAAACCCACTCTTCCATAGTTTACATTCGTTACATTATCGCGGACTCCATGTCCCATGCAAATATTAAACCCAATTAACATATGGTTCAACCATATGCTATGTTCGCCACCTCATATAAGATCACAAGGTTTAATAAATAGAATGGTTTTAGGTAATGTATAGACCATACAATATGCATGCCATCCCAAGTTTAAATACCAAGTGCTTTATGTAGTGGGTATCGCATAACCGTAGGATTAATGCCTTGAACCTTGTTTTACCCTATGCCCTAAGCATCAAGCTTAAGAACCATGGAATATGAAATATGCCATTGTATCAATGCTAATATAAAATCCGAGTCTAATCTTGAGCCAGGTTATAACCTGCAAATAGAAACAGTAAGTTATGTAGTGTTTTAATAAAGTAAAAACATGAACTATAAATATATTGATTTGTAAAGATAACATAGATAATTTATCTAGGTTAAAATAATTAAATAAAAATAGAGTTTTCCTGGCTAACAAGCTGTGTCGGTAAAGGACCATATTAACAAATAGTAGGTGTGCTACTAACCACAATGTTTAGCGCTCTTTAAAAATGTCTCCGTCGCAAAGTATGATCTGCAAATAAAATAAAAGAGGCGCCTTAGTTTGAAGAACTAAGTCACAGTCTGTAGACAAGTAAACACTTTTACCTCTCCGACCGTCATGGGAGAACGAGTCCGGCCACTCTACCCACTTTGTTTCCACAAACAAATTTAAGTTAGGACCTTTTAAATAACCAGTAAGACTATGCAGAAAGGACGAACCATAAAATCAAGTAATGACACAGATGCGACTAATGTATAATCATAAAAACTAAGCAGTAAACAGTCAAACGATATCGTAAGTAAAAATACATTAATAATAATGAATGAAAGTAAAATGATAGAACGTAAGAACAACTTACGAGTAAACAGTGGTACATGTAGTGTACGATATATTTCCGCAAGTCAAATAGTGTTCTGTATAGGTAGTTTTTACTAGTCTAATAAAACAAAGAATTTCTATTTTTTGGGACATTACAAGTGGTATCAAAGCCCAGTTTCAATACTAAGAGATATATGGGTGCACCAATCATTTACTGCAATGAAAATAAAGTATGATATTAAATTTGTTACTAACAGGAAATATTTTCTGTTATTTAAAATTTTTGAAATTTCAGGAAACTTTTACTGAATAGTTCAGTTTATGAACAATGAGGAAGATGTGAGAAATTCAAACCAGCAAGTGAGTAATTTGAACCATAGGATAATATAGGAGCTTTAGTGAGGTTCACAAATCAAATTTGGGTGCAAGATTCAACAAAAACCATCAAATTACAGTTAAATCACACACAATGATAGTTGGAAACAAGATAATTTTGGACTGCTTAACTCTAAAATTGTTATTAATAGGTTTATAAATACATAATAAGTGTTTTGAATGGATTTTGAAGTCAATTGTGAGAAAAAAATCCCAAAATTTCCAAATTGGCATCAAACCCCCCTAGGTGGGCCAATCTCGTCCCAAATCTCTCCAAATGGCTATGAATTGCTGAAGTGGCATGGATGATGTGTGCTGGGTCAATTATTACACCTTGAACAGTGTGGGTGTGGAAAACTGGATGGTTTAGACTCTCAATGCAACATTAATTGCATCAAATCAAGCCAAATTTGGGCAAACTCCCACTCTAGCGCCCCAATTCAACTTGCTTGTCCACATTCAATGAATGGGAGCGCACTAGAAATGATGGCTATGCATATGTGGCTATTTGACTAGGCTGGAGTACCCATGTGGGTCATATAACCTCAACTTAACATGGCATATGTCCACCTAAGCACCCCTAGTCCACCTCATAGTGTATTAAAGCTTAAAAAAACAATAAAACAGACTAATTAGCGTAACTAAGGTATTAATGATGGATTAATATTATAACACCTTCCTTTAATACAACAACTAAGTATGATCACAAAATGGTGAAGGCCTTGGAAACAATGGCTCAAGTCAACTCAAGTACATAATCATAAATTTCAATTTTTATTTGTCCATGTGAACCAAGGAAAGAAGGAAAACCTCATGGGAAAAACCTCCCCTCATGAGTGGACATGGGGATGGAACTGAAATGATATAACATAAAATTACCATCCTTCACTCACCCCAAGAAAATATCTCAGGTAAGTGAAGGTCTTCTCAGTGAAATCCTTGGTAAAAATGTCGACAGTTTGCTCCGTGGATGGGAAATACTGTAGTGAGATCACCTTGTCATGCACTAAGACCCAAATGTAATGCATGTGAATCTCTATTTCATTTGTCCTCTGCCTATGTACTGGATCAGTAGATATTTTGATGGAAATATGATTATCCACCCAAATGTTGGTTAGAGAATCAATTGTGACACCAAACTCCCGAAGAATTCCTTGCAACCAAACACACTGAGTTGCAGCATTGACTGCTGCCCTGTATTCAGCCTCTGCTGATGAAAGTGAGATGGTGTGCTATTTCTTACTTGACCAGAAAATAGGACCCTAAAAAAACATGAAGACAAAACCTGATGTTGACTTTCTGTCAATTGGATCACCGGCCCAATCTGAATCAGAAAATCCAGCTAGTTGAAGTGAGAAACTAGCTGTGTAATGCACTCCGAATTTCTTAGTTCCCTGGACATACTGAAGAATTATTTTAGCAGCCTTATAATGTAGCTCATTTGGTTGGTTCATTTGTCTTGCTACAGCACTCACAGCATAAGACAAATCAGGTCTTGTATGAGTGAGGTAGAGCAAGCTGCCCACTAGTTTCCTGTAGAGTGTGATATCCACCATTGGGGAATTTCCAAATTCATGCAATTTAATACCAGAAAGAAAGGGAAACTTGGCTGCCTTACACTCATCCATATTAAAATTCTTAAGCAGGTTTGAAGCATACCATGGCTGACTCAGCATGATGCCCTTACCATTTTTCTCAATTTCTAAGCCCAAAAATTTCCTTAGCAATCCTAGGTTTGTCATAGCAAATTCACTGTGCAAAGAGTTCTTAATTTGGCCAATTGAATTGGTGCAGCAACCTGTAATAAGAAGATCATGAACATAAATAAAAATGAACTTCAAGTTAACATCATTTTTCTGCAAATACACATTAGGGTCTTATTTGCATCTTGTGAAGCCAATTGAAAGCAAGAAAGCATCCCATTTTTGCATACCAAGCCCTGGGGGCTTGCTTGAGTCCAAACAGTGATTTTTTCATCTTGCATACCAATGAAGGATCCTCTTGGAAACCTTAATACTGATGCATATATATCTCCTCCTGTAGTTCACCATGCAAGAAAGCACTCTTGACATCCATGTGGTGAACCTCCCAACACTTACTAGATGCTAGTGCACGAACTAGTCTAAATGAGTCCATCTTTGCAACCAGTGCAAAGGTCTCTGTGTAATCAACTCCATGGACCTGAGAATAGCCCTTAGACACTAACCTAGCCTTATGTTTCATATCAGAACCATCAGCAGCAATTTTGGTCCAGTAGACCCATTTATGTTGAACAACTTTCCTCTTGGGAGGAAGGGGAACCAATTCCCATGTATTGTTCTCTTGGAGGGACTGAAGCTCATCTTTCATTGCTGACTTACATCTTGGGTCTGTACAAGATTTATGATATATCTATGGGTAAGAACTGATAATGATTTAATAGTGCTCATCAAGAGCACTATCACTTTCAAATGAAGCGTTACTACTTTGTGATCTAGGTTTCCTAGGCTCTTGGGGATTGCCTGCCAATTCCCCGGCTACTTGCACAATTGTTTCAGCCCATTTGGGCCTAGATGGTGAATCATATATGGTAATATCATATTCAGCAACATCCATATCATAATTATCAGCAAAAATAGATCATTTTTCATCACTTACATCTTCAAATGGTTGAGGAGAGGAGCAATCCCCTGGTGCAAGTTCAAATTCTGGAATTGGATCTTCTTCAAATTTGACACTTCTTTCAACAAATTTTTTTCCAGTGGATGTGTGAAAGAGCTTGTACCCTTTGGTTTCCTCACCATATCCAACCATGAGACACTCCTTGCTTTGTGTCTACAAGGCTTTCCTCTTCTCTGAAGGAATTCTTGCCCATGATTTTGTCCCGAATATCCTGAAATTTGAGACATGTGGTTTTTCACCAAACCATGCCTTGTAGGGTGTCATCCATTTCGCTGGTTTATGGAAGGATCTGTTTTTAATATGAGCAGCATAGCTCATGGATTCAGACCATAGCTTGGGATTAAGTTCCCTCACTTCTATCATGCAAGTTGTCATCTCTTTGAGAGATCTATTCTTTCTCTCTGCCACACCATTTTGTTGTGGTGTGTAGGGAGTTGAGTGTTGCATTTGGATGCCACACTCCTCACAAAGTTGATGTAGATTCTTATTCACATATTACTTTCCATTATCAGTCCAAAGGACTTTGATATTATTCCCACTCTGATTCTCTACTAGTGCTTTCCAAACTTTGAGTTGCTCAAACACCTCGGATTTCACTTTCAGAAAATACACCCAGCAAAATCGAGAGTAGTCATCAATAAATGTAAGCACATACCTAGATCCACCATATGAGGGAATGGGAAGTGGACCAATTAGATCGGAATGCACAAAACCAAGTTTTTGTGTAGCTCTCCTTTCCTTCCCCTTCTCGTAGCTCTGCTCAGGAGGCTTCCCAATCACACATCCAATACACGCTCCAGTAGATGGATGAGTTTGTGGAATACCTTCCACCATTCCTTCTTTGTGCAATGTTTGGAGATATTTGTAATTCATGTGGCCAAACCTCTCATGCCATAGTTTGGAAACTTCATTGGCATGTGAGTGAAGTTCTTGATCACTGGAAGTAGGTAGGAAATTAGAGAATTTGTACATTCTCTCATGATGATCAGCATACCCAACTGCAACAACTTGGTCTGTTGAGATTTCAAAAATATCTATAGAGTCAGGAGTAAAGATTACTCTCTTTGGCTTTCCTGTATGGGTCTTCTGGTAGACTAACAAAAAATTTGGTGCAAGGTCCGGTACATATAGTACATCACTGAAGAACCCATGGTCTAAATCAATTCTCCCAATCCCTTTGGTCTGGAGTTCAAAATCATCTCCCATTTGAACCGCTGGGCCAACTTTCGAAATCGTGGAGGAGAAGAATTCTCTCCTAGATACCATATGCCTGGAAGCACCTGAATGAATAATAAAGGATGAGGAATTAGAAGTACCTTCCATCGAATGCATGGCATTTATCCTTGCCTTCACTTGAACTGGAGTTTCCATATTTCTTCCTAGCACTGTCAGGAATTGGAATGTTGTTCTTCACCAGCAGTTATGCCATGGTGTCTATGGTTTTCTTCATGCATGAGATTTTTGGAAGCCATCCCTTGTGAAAATAAGAGCATTTGTACTTCTCTTTCCCTTTCTTCTCCTTTTCTTTGGGTGGATTCATAGCTCCCTCACTGGATTTGGGTTTTTCTGATTTCTTCTTGTCTGACAACTTCGAATTCTTGGACTTGGGTTTGCCCTTTGCTGAATTCAAAAACCCCACTACTAGTCCTTGATATTTGGTCTTGATGGAACCCATTTGGACCAATTTGTCATACTCTTGAGTGAGTGACTCCATGAAATTTTCCAGACTTGGCATTTTCCAGTTTTGAAGGGTGAGTTTTCCTGAGTGAAATGTGCTCACAAAGACTGAGAACTTTGGCCCCAACTTCAAAAGTATAGACAAGATCAGTTGATATTCCTTCTTCTCAATCCCACAATGTTTTAACTGCAATACAAGTGATTTGAACTTGGTGAAGAAGTCCTGGATTGTGTCATAGTGCGCTAGGATCAAGCTTATCAGCTCATTCTCAAGTTGGTGACCACGTAGCTCATCAGTTTTGCCAAATAGAGACTCAAGATTCTCCCAAACCTCCTTTGGTGATGTCAAAATGTTAAGGTGGAACAACTCTTTGATATGTTCAGACACAACAAACCATATGCTTGATCCAATTTGTTAAAATACTTGGCTTTTTTTACAACAAAATTTGGTTCCACTTAAGTGCCCATAGTAACTCTGAAAAGCCCCTTGGCTCTCAATTGAATCACCATCTCTTCCTTCCATTCAAAGAAGTTGAAAGGTGTTAGCATGATGTGGGTAGCCTCCATTACTTCCTGCATTGATGGTGGTGAAATTGCTAACTGGGTTACACTCAACAATTCGATTTTATCTGGAATTCACTAACAAAGCAGCTCAAATCCACTAAGAATTTGGTCTGCAACTCAAAAATATCCAACCAGCTCTGATACCATGTGAGAATTCCAAACCATCAAGTGAGTAATTTGAACCATAAGAGAATCTAGGAGCGTTAGTGAGGTTCACAAATCAAATTTGGGTGCAAGATCCAACAAAAGCCATCAAATTACAGTTAAATTACACACAATGATAGTTGGAAACAAGATAATTTTGGACGGTCTAACTCCAAATTTTTTATTAATAGGTTTATAAATACATCATAAGTGTTTCAAATGGCTTTGGAAGCCAATTGTGAGCAAAAATACCAAAATTGCCAAATTGGCATCAAAATCCCCTAAGTGGGCCAATCTCGTCCCAAATCTCTCCAAATGGCCATGAATTGCTGAAGTGGCATGGATGATGTGTTATGTTTCAATGATTACACCTTGGACAATGTGGGTGTGGAAAACAAAATGGTTTAGACTCTCAATGCAACATTAATTGCACCAAATCAAGCCAAATTTGGGCAAAATCCCACTCTAGCGCCCCAAGTCAACTTGCCTGTCCACATTCAATGGATTGGAGTGCATCAGCAATGATTCCCATGCATATGTGGCTATATGACTAGGCTGAAGTACCCATGTGGGTCATAGAACCTCAACTTGACATGGCATATGTCCACCTAAGCACGCCTAGTCCACCTCATAGTGTATTAAAGCTTAAAAAAGCAATAAAATTGATTAATTAGTGTAACTAAGGTACTAATGATGGATTAATTTTCTAGCAAAAGATAACAGCCAAAAAGGAAGGATGAACACCCCCACCCTAGAAGGAGAACTGGTGGAGGAGCTGAATTCTGATATTCTGAAGACTATACACAGTCTTCTAGCAGAATTGCGAAGTCTTGGAGAATACAGTCTGAATGAAAGAAAATAACAACAAGCTATAAATAAATCATTACTAAGAAATATGATGGGAGGAATCCCGCAGGGTAAACCTACCCAGTCCACAAACAGTTCCAAAAGAAACAAATTACCATAAATGGGCCATCAGCCCAAGAGAAGGAGAAAAAGAGGAACGTACCCCTAAAGTACCGAAAGGAGATCATCACAGTCCTTCTAGTGATGACTCTCTTTTTCCTCGAAGAAAGAAACAAAGAATAAATGACAGTATTTAGGGGGAGTTTAGAAAAATAAGAGCCTCGACCTATGAAGGTGAAGTAAATACTGGGGAGAAGGATGAAGAGTGGCTGCTGGGCATGAGTAAATATTTCCAGGTTCATAACTACTCAAGTGAGATGAAAGCTCATCTTGCCATCTATAAATTGAAGGGAAAAGAAGCAATATGGTGGAGAGATTTAAAACACACCAAGAAATATGAGCTAAGAGAAATATGTTGGGATACATTTCGAAATTTTTTCCAAGAGAAATATATGTCGGAAAGGTTCTTTGACAGAAAAGTGAAAGATTTTCACAAACTACTAATGGGATGCATGACTATGGACGCGTTTATTAATAGATTTCTATATCTGTTGCATTATGTACCATACATTGAAGAAGAAAAGGTAAATATCTAGCAGTTCCTAGGATGTCTTCCTCCCAGTTTTTAGGACAAGATTGAATTCAACATGCCTAAGACCTTGGATACCACACTGCACAAAGCTAGGCTATGTTATGAGCATGGCCAGCTAAGGAAGGAGAACATGAACCAAAACCGAGACAAGTCTAAGAACTTATCTGATAACTGGAAACTTGGGTCCAACCCACAACCATACAGAAAGCAGAATAATAGATTTCAAGTGAATAAGAACTTTAATAAATCTGGTACGAAGCCTTATGTACCAGCTGCTAATGTTAACAAGAGTAGCAAGTGGAGACAATTCTATCCCACTATAGATCAAGTGTTGGAGATGCAATGGGCCTCATTATGCCTGAGATTTTAAGAACAAGACTGGTGGGATCTTGCACAACTTACAAGAAGAACCAACTGTTGAGGACATAGCTGGAACACCGCGGATCTATGCAGACTTGGATGGCCTACATGAATATCATCAAGCTGCAATGGTTGCGATAGAAGGTAAGATCTTGAACACATATATTTCAATACTTATTGATCCCAGTGCTTTCTGGAGCTATTTTTCACCTAAAATTGTTGATGAATGCAAACTAGGCAAAGTAAAACATGATAAACATTGGATGGTTCAGTTAGCCATAGGTATGAAATGAAAAGTTTTGGAAATTGTTAAATAATGTGAGGTAAACCTGAATGGTTTTCCTACAAAAGTAAACCTGAAAATCCTACCTTTAGGATCGTATGATGTACTTATCGGCATGGACTAGCTGGAACAACACTGTGTCATACTCGATTGCGTGCACAAGTCTATATTGTGTACTAATAGCCTAGGGAACCAAGTGAAGGTTCAGGGCATTCCAAAGAAAATTTCTGTAAGACAAATATCTGCCTTACAAGTGAAGAAATGTGTTAGGAAAGGCTGCAAATTGTTTGCAGTGAACATCCGAGACATAGAGTTTGATAAAGAGAAACACATAGAAGACTTCCCCATTCTTGAAGAATTCAAGGATGTGTTTCCCGAGGAAATTCTAGGATTACCTCCGAAACGAGACCTAGAATTTTCCATCGAACTGACCCCCGGATTAGTTTTGGATTCCAAAGCCCCTTACTGCATGAGTGCACCTGAGTTGGTGGAACTCCAACTGTAGCTGCAGGGATTGATAAAGAAAGGGTATATCAGACCCAGTGTGTCTCCTTGGGGAGCATCGATATTGTTCATAAAGAAGAAGGACGGTATGATGTGGAGGTGCATCGATTAGCATCAATTGAACAAAATGAATATCAAGAACCGTTATCCACTCCCTAGGATCGATGAATTGTTTGATCATGTGGGAGGAGCCATAATATTTTCAAATATTGACCTACGATCTGGGTACCATCAGGTATGGATTCACGATGAGGATATTCACAAAGCCACCTTTCGTACAAGGTATGGGCATTATGAGTTTGTAGTGATGCCATTCAGGTTGACCAATGCACCCACAAACTTTATGTGTATGATGAACAACATATTCAGTAGGTATTTGGATAAGTTCGTCTTGGTCTTTATAGATGACATACTGGTTTATTCAAAGAATAAAGAAGAACACGAAGAACACCTTCGCATAGTACTACAAGTGTTGAGAGAGCATGATCTTTATGCTAAGTTTAGTAAATTTGATTTCTACAAACCACATATACAGTATTTAGGTCACATTATCTCTGAGATAGGGATAGCTGTGGACCCGAAAAAGATTAAATCCATAAAGGATTGGCCTACTCCTACTAGTGTCACTGACATTAGGTCCTTTTTGGGATTAGTAGGATATTATCGAAAGTTCATTGAGAACTTCTCGAGAATCGCTTGCCCCATGACCGTTTTGCAGAAGAAAGTAAGTAAGTTCTTATGGACCATTAAGCGTGAAGAAAGTTTTTAAAAGCTTAAGCAGCTTTTGATGACTGCACCAATGTTACAGATTGCGGATACCGATGGGGATTTCATTGTTTGCACAGATACAAGCAAGGAAGGACTTGTAGGATTCCTCTTGCAGAACGATCACGCTATATGTTATGAATCACGGAAGTTAAAAGTGCATGAGAAAAATAACCCTACGCATGATCTTCAGTTAGATTCCATCATCCATGCTTTGAGGATGTGGAGGCACTAACTCATGGGAAGGAAGTTCCTTCTGAAGGAGACAATACGAGTCTGAAGTATTTATTTGACCAACCGGATCTGAATGTAAGGCAAGCGAGGTTGTTGGATTTCCTTAGTGAGTAACATTTAGAGCTAAAGCACATTAAGGGAAAAGAGAATAAGGTTGCTGATGCTTTGAGCCTACGAACTCATATGATATATGAGGTGACTTTAAGTCAAACCAATGCAGATTTGCTGGAGAGTATTAGAGCAGCCAACAGAGTTGACCCCTTCTATGTGGAAATCCTCAAGAAATTCCAAGAGGACAGGCCGTTTCAACAACAAAAGGAATATAAGGTAGATGAATCCAGAATGCTATGGTCCAAGGAACGTTTGCATGTCCCAGAAGGAGGGGACCTTCAGTCCAGCATCCTCATAGAATTTCATCGAGCACCCTACTCCAAGAACTCTGGATATCAAAAGGTGATATCCACCGTTAAGAGACACTTTTTCTTGCCTAAGTTAAAGGCCAACATTGCAATGTTTATTGTGAAATGTTAGGAATTTCAGCTAGTTAAAGCTGAGCACCATCATCCTGCGGGATTACTGCAGCTATTACACATTCCAGAATGGAAGTGGAAAGTCATTAGTATGGATTTCATCACCAGTTTACAGAAAAGTAAGAAGCAAAATGATTCTATTTTTGTGGTCATCGACAAGTTGTCGAAAGCAACACACTTCATTCCTATGAAGTCAACCTACAAAGTAGTGAACATTACTGATATCTTCTTGAAAGAGATATTTAGATTGCATGGGATACCCAAGGCAATTACCTCAGATCGAGATGTTAAGTTTACAGGAAACTTAATATTCTTCAGATTGAAGACACAATTTAACTTTAGCACTGCATATCACCTGTAGATAGATGGGCAGATAGAAAGAGTAAACCAAATTGTTGAGGACATGCTTCAAATGTATGTCATGAACAACCCCACGAAGTGGGAGGATTACCTGCATCTCGCAAAGTTTGCATATAACAATGGTTATCATACTTCCACCAAGATGAGCCCCTTTGAGGTACTCTATGGATGGAAGTGTAGAACACCGGTTACTTGGGATATCCCGGTGGATCGTCTCATGTTAGGGCATGATTTGTTCATGGACTTGGAACAGTTGATTATGAAGGTTGAGGTGAATCTTAAAGAAGCACAAGACTTCCAGAAAAGTTATGCGGATCAGAAAATAAAAGATAAGGACTTTCAAATAGGTGATCATGTTTACTTAAAAGTAAAAGCCAAACGAATCTCATTGAGCTTGGGTAGGTATGGTAAGCTAGCACTTAGGTTTTACGGACCTTTTGAAATACTGGCCAAGAAAGGGCCAGTGGCATATGAACTAGCATTTCCCACGCATGTGAGAGTCCATAATGTTTTCCATGCATATTTGTTAAAGGAATATGTTTATGATACTAAACATGTTGTTGATTGGTCCATGTACAGGTGGAACTTGAAGGGAAGTTTTCCCCTGAGCCTACTCATATACTGGACAAGAGAGAGGTGCAGCTTCAGAAGCACACCGTAGTCCAGTTGAAAGTGAAATGGAAGCACTTTACAGCTGATGAGGCTACTTGGGAGAATGACTCCACCAAGAGAAAGGCTTACCCCACCTTGTTTCATGATGTCATTCCTAGTCCCTAGAACTCTAGGGACAATGTTGTTCTAAGTGAGGAGGGATGTAATATCCCGAACTTTGGACCTAACACTTATAGNAGATTATCTTGATGTTATATATATATATATATATATATATATATATATATATATGCTTGTTTGTGTTGGGCGTGGACACTGAAGCACATGATTGATGAGATGTTTTGTGTTGAACAGGAAGCTCTAGAGCACATGAGTGATTGATGATTTGTGTTAAGCGAGGAGCTTTGGGACACATGAGTGACTGATGATTTGTGTTGAGAGAGAAGCTCTGGAGCACATGAGTACTTACCTTTGTGTTGAGCAAGAAGCTCTGGAACACATGAAAATAAAACTGGAAGTGTTGGGAGTATTTTTCAAGGGGGATTGGATACCTGTGTAGAGTTTTAGTTCTCGACGCGTTTCAGATTGCATAGTTGAGTCCATCTTCAGGAGTAATCAGATCCTTGGCCATTGTATCCCTAGGTGTATCGTACAAGTACATCCTAGAATTAGTGTTGAGCGAGGAGCTATGGAATTACACTAAATTGTAACTCCCTATTAAAGCATTGAGTATGGGCTCTGGTAAGCGTTAGGGGTTACTGAAAAGAATTTAATAAAATTCTGAATGAAAATGACTTAAGAAAAATATTGATCTCATCATACTTATTTATAAGTGATTAAATGAAATTTTGAATTTCTGTATTCTTATCAAAGTACTGAAGAAATACCACATTATACGAGGGAAATCCAACATGGAAATATGTTTAGAGTTGCCTAGCCTAGTAGACCTAAAACATCTACCTACCACAGGGGCTTNGGGTAGGGTGGTTTATAAGGATTGGGTAATAAAAAAGGGTGGGGGGGAGATTTTAGGTATTGGGAGGGGGTTTCAACAAAAATATCTTGGTTCAAAATCTACCGAAATTAAGGGTATTCTTTAATATCCCATGATTGCACGTGCTATGTGAGAAGTTCACTGAGTGAAGTCCCTGTGCTACCTACTTGACCTTAATGAAGAAGTGTCATTAAGTATAGGGATCATGGTATATGATGCCGAAAGACAAATGTTAACAAGTATTATATTATTATGTACTTTATACATGGTATGTATAAAGAGTTGAATATAATTATAATATTAATGATGAAAGAGAAAGAAAAGCTCCATCCAAATATTATTTATTATGTAAAAATAATATATAGTCCAAAACCTAAAAAGTCTAATTAGGAACTAGTAGAAAGATCCTAAGTTAAAATATTAATAATTACCCAAAGTAATTGAAATGGGTTAAATCAAGAAACCAAGGTTTCTTGATTTAATTGTCCCTTTGACTGAAAAGTATGTCTATAAAGACTCAAGCCAAGGAAAGGCTTAGGGTTTTGATCTATCATTAGAAAAGTAATTTTTTCTTCCTGTTTGTTCTCAAGTAATTCTTGGAGAACATTTTCTAGGAATGAAAAAGGAGAACTGATCCAGATCTGATATACCAAATAGGAAACCCTACCTTAGGAACTCTAAGCTACTTGCATGTCCATGAGTCCAGCTCGGGGGGATCCGGATTAAACCAGGAACAGTTCCAAGTCATGGTTGGGTGGAACGTGGTAGTTCCCAAGTGTTTTGGTCATAAAAAATAGAGGTTATATCTGCATTGAATTGTTAATGTTGGTTATTTGAGTGTGCAGGTTCAGCCATTAAAAGAGCTTCAAGTATAGGTGTGAAGCCCTAGACCTCCTATTCCCCTTTTCTAGATTAAATGCTAGATATGGTAAGTAAATGTTTATAATGCATTTCCTAACCCTATGTGTTTGATTTTTCTGGTTAAAATCTGCTAGGGTTTGCATTTTTAAATATTAACCTTACGCTGCAAATTATATCTTATACTGTATTTACCAGGGTTTGTACATCTAAGTTGGTTTTTGTATTATTTCAATAATTAAATTGTGTTTACTGTAAACTAGGTTTTTGTTTCAAGTTATTATATAGTTGTTCCTAGGCTTTATTACTTTACTGACATATTTCATTTGTCGACATATGCTTGTTTTAGATTTAATTAAAAACTAGATCAGAAGTAGGAGTTATACACACACACACACACACACACACACATATATACTAAACATTATATAAATAGTTTTACAAGCTAATCTACTAAATACATTAAATATAAACTAAAGTACAAATTGAATGTTCTACACTAAATCAAAGATAAATAAACCATTAAGGACCTTCCAAGGTCTACATAATTAAATACCTGCTACTATTATAACAGTCCATTAAATAAACATCATCATAAATAAATGAACAGAGTAAGCATCGTGACCATCCATTTGGTCCAAGATGAATCCTCATGTTCCACTTTAAAACCAAAGTGCAAATAATTTAAAAATAACCTCATATTAAACGAGTGAACAAAGTAAGTATCGTGACCTTACATTTGGTCCAATATTGAATCCCTGCTCATATATAGATAAAATCCACAGTCCTAATTAAACCTTATCATAATCGCTTTGCATAAACCATTTAAAAAGTTTCATCTAACTAATTTGCACAACCATCCCATAACATTAACCAAATAATAATTAAAACCCTTAATGCCAACACGATCACGACATTGATCCCTCAGGGGTATTTAGACCCAAGTCAAAAGTAGTAATAAACAACCACATTATAAATTACGTAAACATAGTCGATTCACATAGTCATGCTGCTATCTCTTTAAGAAATTAAAAGCCACTAAATTACTTGAGCCACTGTAGTTGTTCTTTATATCAAACCCTCATCTTATTATCCAAACCGTTCATTGTATTTACACAAGAAATGACCAGGATTCGAATCATGTAGATCATTTATACTTTTTACATAGGCCACACTATACTAATGTATGCGAGATTCTTTTTTTTAATAATCAAATACATATGCTACAGCGAGGTCGTAAGACCCTAGCTACGACACCCACGCTATAACACGGCCTCGACCAAATTTATTCCAATACACAGTTTATTCAAAGTAAAACTACAACAACATTTGCCATCGTGGGTTTTCACCCATGGATTTTCCACAGTCCACATTTATATATAAGAAATGATAATAGTAATTTAAACAATACTCTAATCTATCACAACCATCCTGGAAGGGATCATGCCATACACGGCATGGTCTCAATCCATGCGTTGTCCACCCTCAGAACTAAGAAACAATTCCAAATTTAGATAGAACCTCCGTGTAGGCGAATGCCTCTTACAAACCCCAGTTCAAATTATATACAACCTGGAATTAATAAAAATGTAGGAGGAAATCATATGCACAACATATTTTAATAACCATGGAAAATGGCATAAAAATAGTATATGTCTAATTACATAGTATTTTCCAAAGTCTTTTTACACAGTCACCATTAAAGATCAAGAACGAAGCTTATGTAGGCTGCCAAGGGCTATGGCACCATTTCAAGAAATGGTGTAGCCCATGGCTTAAAATCCCCAATCCATTTATGATTTACATAACCAAAAATTAATTACACAGAGCCTCTGAGAACGCAAGTTTTCTCCATAGCCAAAACACCACACTATTAATTTAAAAACCCAAGTCTTATACACAGGCCCGAAGGAAAAATGAACTTTCGCAATACAAACCCCAGCCAAGCGACAAGTCGAAAACAGTTCTACCCATAGGTCCGAGAGGTGGCAAGCATAAGCTTGTTAACAGGATTACCTTGCACCATAGGTTGTATCATTTCTTGGATAGTGAAGCTCATCGAGCTATCCCGCTCTGTGCCAACCCGGGTACCTGTAATCACAATCGATGAAGGATGAGGAGCATAAAATGTTGAAACCACATAATAAGTTATCAAATGTTGAGAAGCCAATGTGTTGCCATACCTTGTATACCTAGAGGTCGCCTCTATTTCCCTTGCGCAGAGCTAAGACTACACCCAAAACAACCAAACAAAATGACAAGTTTATCATGAGCCAAGCCCTAAGCTTGGCACTGCCATGAAAACCAAGGTGCATTAATGGCACCAGCTGGTAACCATTATCAAATAACAAGCCCAATCTTCCATAGTTTTCATTCGTTACATTATCATGGAATCCATTTCCCATGCAAAGCTTAAACACCATTAACATATGGTTCAACCATATGGTATGTTTGCCACCCCAAATAATATCACAAGGTTTAATACATAGCAAGGTTTTAGGTAATGTATATACCATACAATATGCCTATCATCCCAGGTTTAAATACCAAGTGCTTTATGTAGTGGGTATCACATAACCATAGGCTTAATGCCTTGAACCTTGTTTTACCCTATGCCCTGAGCATCAAGCTTAAGAACCATGGCATATGAAATATTCCATGGTATCAATGCTAATATAAAATACGAGTCTGATCTCGAGCTAGGTTATAACCTCCAAATAGAAACAGTAAGTTATGTAGTATTTTAATAAAGTAAAAACATGAACTATAATTATATTAATTTGTAAAGCTAACATAGATAACTTATCTAGGTTAAAATAATTAAATAAAAATAGATTTTACCTGGCTAACAAGTTGTGTTGGTAAAGGACCATATTAACAAACAGTAGGTGTGCTACTAACCACAATGTTTAACGCTCTTCAAATAAGTCTTCGTCGCAAAGTATGATCTGCAAATAAAATAAAAGAGGTGCCTTAGTTCTAAGAACTAAGTAAGCCCGCAGACAAGTAAACACTTTTACCTCTTTGATCGTCATGGGAGAATGAGTCTCGCCACTCCACCCACTTTGTTTCCACAAACAAAGTTAAGTTAGGACCTTTTAAATAACGAGTAAGACTATGCAGAAAGGAAGAAGCATAAAATAAAGTAACAACACATCGACGAATGTATAATCATAAAAACTAAGTAGTAAACAGCCGAATGACATCATAAGTAAAAATACATTAATAATAATGACTGAAAGTAAAATGACAGAATGTAAGAACAACTTACGAGTAAACAGTGGTACATGTAGTGTACGATATATTTCTGCAAGTCAAATAATGTTTCGTACAAGTAGTTTTTACTAGCCTAATAATTTTTTTTCTTTTTATTTTTTATTTTTGGGGACATTACAGATTTATAACCATTGTGATGAATTAAAGGCAAAAATGGCCATCTATAACTTCAGAGGAAAAGCATATATCTAGTGGCAGGACAAAAAAATGTGAAAGGTATAAAAGAACGCTATGTAACATGGATAACATTGAAGAAACATTTTAAACGAAAGTATCTTTCCAAACAATATTACGAAGAAAAAGATAAGGAATTTTACGAATTAAGGTTAGGTGCTATGACCATGAAAGAACTCTGTAGTAAATTCCTAAGTTTACTTCATCAGTTGCCTTATATAATAGAAGAAAAACAAAAAATATAGTACTTTCTCAGCTGCTTTCCTCTTATGTTTAAAGAGAGAATTCAGTATGACAATCCAAAAGCGTTGTAAGAGGCAATGAGAAAAGAGAACTTTTGTTATGATCGGAATAAGAATAAAAGAGAAAATATACCTAAATGGAGAACTAAAATACGTGAAAACTTTGATCAAAGAAAGAGGAATACTACGTTTTACAAAAATAGTGGGAATAACTATAGAGAGTATCAAGGCAATAATTATAATGGATTTAAACCACAAATCCTTGGAGAGAGAACCACCCACAACTTTTAAGAAGAACATTGCATAGAGGGAACCACTAAAATGTTGGGAATGTGGCAAGGCACATTACTTTAAATACTACCCCATAAGAAAGAAATTCTTTAATAATGTTCACTCAATTCAAGAAGCTGCTACAGTTGGGGATATGGTAGGAAGAATGCCCATAATTAGTGTTGATTTGGAGAATCGACAAGATAACCATCAAACTTCAATGGTCGAAATTGAAGGTATGATAAAAGGTCAACCCATTTCTATACTAATTCATCTAGGTGCAAGCTTAAGTTATGCATCACTTAGGATTGTAGAATTGTGTAAATTATCACAAGATAAATTTGAAAAATATTGGCCGGTACAGCTAGCCATGGGTACCAAACAGGAGGTCACTAGTTATGTGAAAACTGTTAAATTTTGATGAATTACTTGAACACATATGTTGATTTAAATATCTTACTATTAGGTTCTTATGACTTGCTGATAGAATTCGATTGGTTAGAAAAACATAAGGTTATGTTAAACTACTATGATAAAAATTTTACATGCATGGATGATAATGCCAATACAATTAATGTAAAAGGAATTCCCAGAAAAGTTACCATCATAGAAATCTCTGCCTTATAGATGAAAAGATCTGTACGTAAGGGATGCAAGGTTTTTGCAGTCTATGTAATGGATGACAAGGATAAATATAACCAACTTAAAATAGATGATATACCGATCTTAAAATATTTTGAAGACATATTTTCAAAAGAAGTTCCCAGATTACCTTTGAAAAGGGACATATACTTTACGATTGATTTGGTACCAGGAGTGGTGCCAACATCGAAAGCTCCCTATCATATGAATATAATAGAACTTACTGAACTTAAATCACAATTGCAAGAACTAATTGATAAAAAGTACATTCGACCCAGTGTTTCCCCTTAGAAAGCACTAGTCTTATTCATAAAGAAAAAATATGGCACTTTAAGACTGCATAGATTATCGACAATTAAACAAGATGACTATCAAAAGTTGATATCCTTTGCCCTGGATAGATGATCTCTTCGATCAGTTCCGAGGGGAAAAAATATTCCCCAAAATAGATTTAAGATATGGATACCATCATGTATGGATCAAGGATGAAGACATCTTTAAAAATGCTTTTAGAACCCGATATGGTCATTACGAGTTCGACGTAATGCCCTTTGGTTTAGCAAACGCACATGCAGTTTTTATGTGTTTAATGAATAGTATTTTGAGTAACTACTCAGATAAATTTTTAGTCTCCTTCATCGATGATATATTGATTTACTCAAAGAATAAACAGGAACACAAAGAACACCTAAGAATAATGTTACAAGTGTTTAGCAAGTGTGACTCCTTTAAAGATGGAATTCAATATATAGGAAACGTGGTGTCTAAATATGGAATATTATTCAACCCCAATAAAATTAAGGCTATCACTAAATGGTCAGTTCCTAAGAATGTAATTGACATAAGATTGTTCATGGGGATTATTGGCTATTACTGAAAATTCATTGAAGGGTTTTGTAAGATAGCCTGCCTCATAACTTCACTACAGAAGAAAGGTAAGAAATTTGATTGGAGTGAAAAGTGTACCAAAAGTTTTAATAAAATAAAAAAATTGTTAACCACGACCCCTATCTTAAAAATTGTGGATCCTTTTAAGGATTTCGTCGTATGCATCGATGAATGTAAGGAAGGATTAGACGGGGTGCTAATTCAAGAAAACTGCAGTGTGGCCTACAAGTCTAGAAATTTAAAAGAGCATGAGAAGAATTACGCTACACACGACTTAGAACTTGTTGCAATCATACATGTGCTAAAAATGTGGCGACACTTCCTCATCGGCAAAAGATTCTTGTTGATGTTAGATAGCATAAACCTAAAGTACTTGTTTGACCAATAAAACCTTAATGCTAGACAAGCTAGGTGGTTGTCATTTTTAAGTGAATATGATTTTGAAATAAAACATATAAAAGGAAAAGAGAATAAGGTTGCAGACCTTTTAAGTCGTCATGCAAACTTACTATATGCGAGCCACCAGCTATGAATCATATTAGAAAATAAAATCTTAAATGCAGAAAATTTTGATAAAGAATATCAAAACCTAAAAGAAAAGACTACATAAAATGAAAGGAATCAACTAAAAACAGATCTTAGTCATAATGGAAGAGATTTATTGCTACATGAAAATAGACTACATATACCAAATTCAGTAGATATTAAATGAATTGTTATGGATGAGTTACATAAACGATCGTATTCAGGACACCCTGGATAACAGAAAATGATCACTATGATAAGAAAAGACTTCTTTTGGCCTAATATGAAAAAAGAGGTAGCATAATATTTAGCATGTTGCATCGAATGACAACAAGTAAAAGAAGAACACCAACATCCAGCAGGATTACTATAGCCACTACCCATTCCAGAATGGAAATGGGAAGTAATTAGCATGGATTTCATAACAGGTTTACCTAACAATCTTAAACAACGTGACTCAATCATGGTCCTAGTGGAAAAATTAAGTAAATTAGCTCACTTTATTCCGGTAAATCCACTTATAATGTCATTAACATTGTTGATATATTTATGAAAGAAATTTTTAGGTTACACGGTGTACCTAAGATAATAATTTGAGATAGAGATGTAAAGTTTACAGGGAATTTTTGTAAATCCTTGTTTAAAGGACTAGGCACACAATTAAATTTCAGCACTGCATATCATCCTCAAATAGATGGAAAAACTGAAAGAGTAAACCAGATTCTAGAAGACATGCTTAGAATGTACATAATGGATAAACCAGGTAAGTGGGGAGATTACTTGCACTTAGTAGGATTTGCTGACAATAATCATGTCCAAGTATCAGCTAGAATGGGTCCCTTTGAAATTCTATATGGATGCAAATGTAACACTCCAATTTCTTGGAGTAGTGATGCAGGAGAATCTTGCCTTCAAAACTTAGTACCTTTGACCAGACCTAGAAGGGGTCTTCATTTTCTGAATGAATGGTTCTTTAATGTAATATTTTAAATATACTTGGTTTATAAGTATTCTTCTAGATAGATTATGAGTTATTAGGTGAGTGTTGATTCAATAGCTGAGTTGTGTAGTAGAGTCAATGATCCCTAATCAAGTCCTTGTGTAAAGAGATCGGTGAGGTGTCTATGTGTCGAGAATCCTTTTGAGAGAAATTGGCATTGTGCAATCAACCAGTGTTAAACATCAATCCAGTCAAAAGGAGATCTTATCATCCATTGAGATTTAAGGGGAAGAATAACCATGCAGTGAATATTTGGCAAGATTAAATTATAGAGTCGTGAATCTGATAACTCCAGAAGAAGAGAATATAGACGTTTGAGATCTTGAATAAGCAAATCGATGACCTAGAATAATTTCACTGAGAATAAGTGAAAGGAGGATAACTCAATAATTAGACACAAATTTTCCAATTAAATCTGTCTTGTTCTATTAGAAGTCCATCGTTGATCTGGTTGGGCCAGATCCGACAGTTCTTATAGATTCCATTGATCAAAATTGTACATGGTTTAACGTTGAAGGTTGGACCTGACATTCCTCATTTGATCCACTCCACTATCAAATTGGAGACTGTCAATTAGAGAAATATTTGAATGAATTACTAAGCTTAGCAATTTTTCTAAATTTGGAACTAGACTAAATTGGGTAAAGAACCTTTTGGAACTGAACTTGGAAAGCACCCGACATCAAGTAGTCTTGTCAATAGGTTAATGTTAGGTCTTGAGTTGTTAAAAGATATGGAACTAACAATGAAATAGGTACAATAAAATTTGAAGGATGCCTAAGACAAGCAAAAGAGTTATGTCGACTTGAAGAGAACTCCTTGAGAGTTCCAGATAGGCAAGCACATATACATAAAGGTAAAACCCAAGAAAATATCTCTGAGATTGGGAATATATTCAAAATTGACACCCAGGTATTGTGGGCCATTTGAAATTTTGAAAAAAGTAGGACCGGTAGCATACCAGTTGGCCTTACCACCGACGATTAACGTACAAAATGTTTTTCATGTTTCCATTTTGAAGAAGTACGTTCATGATGCTACTCATGTGATTAACTGGAATGTTATATAGGTGGAACCAGAAGGAGAGTTTCAGGTTGGACCGGACCTTATTCTCAATAGGAGAGAGATTTTACTCTCTAACCATACCATTGGACAAGTCAAAGTGCAATGGAATCACCTTAGTCTAGAAGAGTCCACTTGGGAATTGGAAAGTGATATGTGGGAGGCATACTCGATCCTATTTCAAGATGAAATAATGGAAGAATAAAGGCAGAAACATAATAACACCAAGGACGGTGTTATCCTATAAGGGGAGGTATATGTAATACACCGAATTAAAATAAATTGTTATTATTCATTTTTTTGAATATTTTATTTTTTAAATATTTTTGACAAGAAAGTAAAAAATAAATGTAATGGATTATTCTTATTTATTAATTAAAATTACTGAAAGGAATTAGAACCGAAATTATTGTTGAAAAAGTGTTTGTTGACCCACAAGGGGAAAAGACAAGCGGCAAAAGCTGTTGAGTGCGAACTTAAGTGATGTGTGAGTGATGCAGGAGGAATCCTCCCCAAAATCAAGTCAAAAGTCCTTGTGGAGTGCTAAGGAGAAAGAGGCTCATAAATGACCAAGTCCTAGGAAAAATACTATATAATGTCCATTTAGCAAGCAGGAGGCTAGCAATGGACGTGGAATTGATTTGTTAATGAAAGAGATGACACATTGATTGGATTTTATCCTTGTGGTTCATCAAATATGATCGGGGGTTCTAGAGAAAGTGATACTTGGCTTCTCTAGGATTTGGTTGGTATGAAAGGTTGTTTCAGTTCTATTTTCCCGATAGTGGTGTCAGGTTCCCTATTCTACTTCTTAGTTGTTCTAGAATTGTTAAAGTAAAATTTCAAGTTAATTATGAATCGCTTTTACATTTTTACAGTAAATAGTATTAAGCATATGTTCCTATTACCTTCCCTATTTTATGTTATGATGTAATGTAAAGTAATCTTAATTAGCAGTCATAGATTTATGATCTTAATATAAAAAAAACTTTGTTTGGGCTTCCATACCCGATTCATAGTTTCGTATAATAATGGTTGTAATGTTAGTGTAATTAGGAAATCTAAACGAAGAACTATCATAGATCTTGTTAAATGTTCTAATTTATGTGTGCATATGTTCTATTACAATATTTTAAATGTATTTATTTCAACTAACCATTTTCTTAGAAGTCGATGGATTCTTACAGAGCTAGACTATGTCTTTTTTTCTTTTTAAATCGTATTAATTTAAAATGTTTTTCCAAACTAGAATCATACTGTCAGAGATCCTATGGCTATGGTCGATTCCCTAGATCTGTTATGCTGAATGAATTATTTACATAAAGACAATTCCAATATATAAACAATAAACGAAAGAGTGTTGAATGATGATTTTAAAACAGAGTAAGATCCGAGAGGTTTCTTCTTTCCAAAGAAAAAAAATCCATAAGTTGCAAAACTACTCTAAGTAGTGCAGAGTAAAAATATAAAGAGAATATCTCATATATCCCAAAACCATCCAAACGTAGATCGAGATCTGCATTAAAACGATACAATAAAACCATAAATCTAGATCTAATTGTTAAATCAATCGGTAAACTACTTTACAACTAAAGTCGGATGGCTACCCATTAATATCAAAATTGAGTTCTAGACTTGTTATCAATATTTCGCCACCGCTCATGGATCTAATGAATAAATACACCATCATATCTAGAAAGTTCTAAATAAATAAAATTTAATATAGTTTTTAAATACGAAGACACAGTCTCTAATTGTGGGTATCTAAACCTCGAGAATTTTGACTCTGTGTAAAACGATTTGCCTCCACATAATTGAAATCACAAAAATATTTAACAATTTATTCATAAACAGAAACCATTCGTCAACTAATGTGTGGCAGTAAGACCATTAAAATGGCATTCGTCGCTCTATTAAATCAGGATAGGTACATTTGAATTGATGGAGTGTCAACACTTTAAACAAAGAGGCTCCAACTATAAGTTAGAACATAGCAAAAAGGGGTCTTATTAAAAACATCAAAATGTCAGAAAGGGGTATGACTATTCGACTATACTTCCACACAAACCTTGAGTGGTTCTAAGTCCATTAATATGGAATCCACCGTTCAATAAAACTACAACATACAGATCCGAAAAGAAATTACAACAATGCTTCAAAAGAGAGTATGTGAATCCATTGCTACAAGCTATTGCAGACCCTTAAGAAATTAATTTACACATTCCAAATTATCTTCATAAGAGTGGCGAAAGCCCCATTTCCTACACGGTCCACACACCCAATGAAGAATCACTACAACCTAACTACTTAACCCTTACCAATTAACTATTGGTGGACCATTGATGCAAACCAAACGCATCCATGTGGGAGTGTACATGAAATATCAACAACTGAGTAATGATGTTAGTACATGTTAAGAAAAGTTTTGGTTTGGATAAATTTTAAACAAATTAATGTTTTACACTCACCCTTGGCATTTAGATTGGAAGGCCTGAGAGGAGGTGACCACGTCGCCACTCTCGTCATCCATCTCATAACCTACATTACCCACAAGTTGGTTATAACTTTTTCAAAATCATTAAAAATTGTAAGAAGAATGATGGTAATAGTGTTCAGAACCTTACATTATATAGAATGTAGAGAGGGTCATGGTTCAGCTCCTCCTGGATGCCTTTATCACTCCTCTTCTTGCAAATTGAAGCCAAAACCCAAATTCAGTTGTTTTCTTATGACTTTAAATATGAAAACAACATTTTTTGAAACTAAGTGGAACCCAACTGAGTTTTGTTTATACTATGGTAGAAGGCAGGGAAGGCCTAATGAATGTTGGTCTTCTTCTTCACAACAACAAACCAGCAAGGACAAGTCCATTAGCAGCCATTAACTCCACTAAAAAACTCAAAGTATACCTCAGAAACAAGTAAAAAGTTTTGTTAAATCAACTGTGTAATGGTTCGAGCAAAATGAACAGTGTAGCTAAGGAAGGGTTGATCTCATTCTAACAACCAGTTGGAGACCAAAAATCAAATGCAAAATGGAAAATGCCAAACATAATACAATTGTAATAAACCTTGTCAAAAACAATTGCTAGTGATTAGAATAGATGGAGGGATAAGATCCACCTCATAAACGTGTCTTAACTCTCCTTTAAACGCCTGCTTGCACTATCAACGCGCAACCAAGAAGATTTAATGTCCCAAGGACAAACCAAGAAAATGTGTGGCAACCACCTTGTATCTCTCGGAAGGGTCAAACCATATTATAAACCAACAACAATGTTGTACACCGAGGTCGTGACTATGGTGTTAGCACCATATCCCTCACACCTTCATTACCGTAATCAAACCTTATAACCATGAAACAAAATCTCATGCTAGGAACTTTACACTTCACATATTTTACTTAAGGATTGGGTACCTTAACCCTTTGAAGTGCAAGGTATATTTCCTAGCATAATTCCTCTTGAACAATGAAGCATAAAAATCTTAAAAGTATCACCTTAAGGTGTGGCATTTGGGTCGTCGGGCACCTGTAGGTAATTTCCATATGAAGTTTAACCTGCCAATCAAAGTAAGATTCATTTATGATTTATTTTTACACATAATGGCAAGTATTTTTTTCTATGACCAAAATATACTTGTTATGATATTTAATCAGATAAAAGAATAGAAAGGAAAACAAATTATTATTGAAATTTTTAGGTTTGACATCCTTGTAATAGGGATCATTGGCTATTTTTTATTCAAGAGCAGCACGAACACGTGTTATACTAACAAAGAATTCATATGGTTTGATTGCAGGGTTGCATATGGGAACAACAAGGATTTCAAGATCTAATATTAAATGGGGGAGGGATGTGGAAATATTGGAAATGTCTTGGTTTAAGCAAATAGTATGACCAGGATATTTATATTGACCACCACGGGCATGTGTGACTTGTAGGATTGGGTTGGCATGACAAATGATCATTTCTTCAACTTGTATAAGTATTGCAAGGACAGGTGGTTGTATGTCGGGTCCATATTGTTTTCCAAGGAAAATCGATGGCCTTTTCTTTATAAAATACAATGAGAGCATGCATATGCACCATGGAATTTTTTGGTTGAAACATCGAGATAAGATTCACTTCATATCGACCATGCTGCATTGATGTAAGATACTTGGTCCAATTTTGTAAAAAAACGTTGATGTGCACCATTAAGGGGGGTGTTGGATGAATTTTGCATGGGGGGTGGAAGGGATGGTGTGATGGAAGGTTATCCAAAAGAAAATGCAGAAGGGATATGCATAGCTTGATGAGCATCTCTATAAAGAAGATGTTGTTTCTTGTTGTTTTTATTTTTGTTATGTGCATATACAAGTCTTCTTCGTGCGTTGGCTTGTTCATTGTCATGGTTGGGGATCATGCCTACAAGAAAAGTGTAAAATTGTTACAATCCTATAAGGTGTCATTGGTGGAAGGGACACATTTTGTATATCTATCAATTGGAAAGTATATGGATATAAAAAGTGAGAGTTAAAGGAAATGTAAATTAATTGCATATTCAAAAGAAACCATGTAGGTTACAAGTAACATTTAAGGAAAAAATATAATTTAAAAGTTCTAGCTTGCTAATTGTAAGAAAGAAAGAATATATAAGAACAAAATTTAATATGAAAAAGCATGTACAAAACAATAAGTATGTAAAGTAATAAAATTAAGTGGTCGTGGAAAATAAGCATTGTTGAAAAAAATATATATATAGTAAATGTAATAAATGATTTGTACAGAAGTAAGACAAGTTATTCTAAGAAAGAGCAGATCTAAGGAACTTATTTTATAAACAAATGTAATAGTAAATTAGTATTGTATTCAAAAGTGACCACATAGGCTGCATATAGCATTTAACTTCAAAATGTTAAATGATAGTTTGTACATTGAAAGTATGGCAAAGCAAGTTAGAAATGTTGAAAGGGAAAACTATTGATGGGGTAAAAAAATAAGGCCTGTATGTTGAAACATGAAATAAGGATAAATTTTAGAGTCAAGGAAATCATCATAGAAGCTAATGAATGCATGAGTATGGAGTGCAAAGAATTTGTGCAAATGGATGTTTAGGGAATATAGTAGCATAGGTTTTAAGAAGGAAGAGAAGTAGGTGAAGTTGTCTATGAAATGTATCCAGCCATCAAAATTACAATAATTAGTCATGCAGTTCCACAAAATATCTATGTTCTAACTGAAAGGGTGAAAATGAATTGTCTATTGCAGATATTGCAGGTTATTTCAGCAAGGGATGTTGCCTCAATTGAGAGGAGGCATAGGTCTTTTTGCAGAAATTCCCATGAGTTGTTTTGCACCATCATCAAAATCTATGAAACCATAAAGGTATCCAGACACATCCTCCAAGTCAACCTTTAGTATGTAGCGGTAGTCACATTCAAGAAACTCCCCACATTTAGCACAATGTGGGAAATGTTTTTCATGCATTGTATGCCATCAAAAAAAAAGAGGGCATGCAAAGAAATGAAAGTCATCCATGTTAACATTTGTGATGGTTGCAACAACCGAATACCAAATTATGTTTTTAGAGGGTTTGAGATTTTGTGGCTCATCGATGGTGATGCGTTTGCACGGGGCATAATTAGAGGAATTCAATTTCTGACTCAAACATGGAGAGGCTGAATGAAATCCATTTCCATGAAACCATGTTTGGAGAAGGACAGTTTCTTCAATACTTGGGTTTATAAAAAGAGTTGTGTTGGAGATAGTTCCAATAGTTTTCCCATTGAATTTTGTAACACGAGTGCCTTTGATTTCTAAAGCTGGAGGAGTATCTAAACCTCGAAGGTTAGCAAGCTAGGATCCCTCAATTTGGTTGTGCTCTCCCTGAAGTGTTGTGTCAATGTTGTAGCCTAACATGTCTCAGATTCCAATTGTACGGCGAACAGACTCTGAACCATCTACTTTTTGTATAGTTGATGCAGGTGAAACAAAAACTACAAGTCCAAGAAATTCAACCATGGAATTGACAGGTATAGTTTGGATGTCCTGAATAGATTTAAAGTGAAAGCAATGTAAAGGTATCAGGTATTCTTCTAAGAATGGTTGTATGGTTGAGGAGGAACCTAGTAAAATATCGTTATGGCTTTTCAAGTGGTTGTATGTTGGATTGGATGCTTTGACTGTGCCATTTGAGACTATGTATACCATACCAATTTGTATTTGGTCATACAAAGAAATTTCCAATTCATTGAATGCAGAGATATGTATTTCATCGTGTGAAGCATTAACAAGGTCAAAGCCAAAAAATTTGCTAGGGCCTCGTTGATTGTCATATTCATGAATGTTTTTCTTGGAAATGACTCAACCTTGAATGCTCCAAACTTTGTTAGAAGAGGTAAGTGATGTGAATGGGATAGTAGATGTGATAAGGTCAGAGTTTGAATTTATCGGGGTAGGGTTTGCAAGTGAAGGGGTGAAGGGTTAAATAAAGTTAGTCTCTGGAAGAGAGGAAATTCTCTGCGAGGGAACTTCTGTAGTTAAGTTGTAAGACGAAGTCTCTCCAATAATCGATGCATCCACTGTGACAACCTCAAGTGCAAGCAATGTGATAGTCTTGGTAACAAGAAGTATGTTAGAAAAGAATGGGAAAAAATACATTTGATGCAACAAGGGTGTAGAATCCATTAAGTGGGAAAATTTTAAGGAGGAAATGAATCATACATTACATTATGTACAATGTTACATGTACATTGGGTGGCTTTGATTATAGTTCCTTCTTCAAGTTTTCACATTATACACTACTATTATATATAAGTGGAAGCAATGTCTCATGCTTGTGAAGTCCATCTGAGATAGAAATACAGAAGCGAACGATGGATGAGTTGAGCGAATTCACTTGGTTTAACAAGAAAACTTGCACCAGTGGGAAAAGGTTGACAACACCATGATGTAAGAGTGAAACAAAATCTTTGGTAAACATAGTTTCCATAAGATGATGGTTGTTATTTTATGTGGAGTGAAATTGGGCCTGAAAAAATTGTAAAACTGCAAATGATATAGAGGCCGTGAGGGGTAATTAGTTGACACATATAAGTGTTTTCTAATATTTTTTTCTATTTAAATATTTAAGGTAAATAGAATTTGTATTGTAATTTGTGAGACTAATAAAGTATTTGTATAGCCATAGAAAGAAGACCACAATATTGAAAAACGAATATGATGCGATGGCCATACATTGACAATATATCTTGTATGTGTTAATATCTAAAACACATATGTATAATATCCAAGATGTTTATGGATGGCCAGGAATTGACAATAAATTACATTAGATAAAAATAAATTTGCATTATAGTATATGGAATCATCATAGTAAAGTACATAAATGGAGAGAAAGGAAAGACAACATAGATGTCTATATATAGTATAGATATGAATATAAACAATGGTCATTTCCTTTGAAATCCACAAATAGAAAGGAAAGTTTATACATAGCAAGAAATAACTACAAATCATATGTGCAAATAAATATTTGCATTGAGATGTATAACATAGTTCCCAAAAAAAGTACTTTACAATGCCTTGGAAAAACAAATTCCCAAATGACTCATCCATCAAAGGTATGGTCAACAAAATGAAAAATTTGTTCTGCAAACTTTCTTTTCTAGTTATGGATTTGAAACCCAAGCATCATTGTCTATCTTGAGATCTATAATACATAGACATAGTAACTCATTGCGTGAAAGGTATGATCATGGAAGAGAAGGGTTGTTGTAAGAAATTAGATAGCTTTTATATTCAAGAACTTAACATTGTTAAATTTTCTTCAGAATAGTTTAATGGTTTGAATATGTTCAAGCATGGCTATATTCGGGATGGCTATATGGTAATGATTTGTTTGTTGCTAATGTGAAATGTGACACAAACCCTTATACATATTATTTTCAATTGTACTTAAACGAGATGGATATATTTGGATCTAGGGAAGAGAAAAATGGGGTGAAGGTTTCACGGTGAGGGTTTCACAAAGGTTTCATAGTGAGGTATTTTTAGTATTGCTCTTGTTTCCAAGTGGCTTGTGTTTATGCTCAAGGTTTGTGGGGTCACTCTTGTCGCTTGTTTATTCACCTCCCCTCGAGTCCATGAAGAACACACCGTTGATGTCCCTTCATCGACATAAATTATCTCCCTCAATTCTCCATCAATGCATTTTTTCTCCATCAATGAAATAAGGTTGGTCGTTTCGTTCAGACATGGGCCTCATTCTTAATTACGGCTTATCTTATGAGTATTTCGAAGATCTTGTCAGACTCTTCAGTTCACTGAGTTTGTTGCACCACATTTACTTTGATGACTGATTTTCCTTTCTCTAGGGGAGAATAGAGAAAAGAAATGCACATATATAAGGCGTGTTAAATTACTAATGGTGCTCTCCTAAATAATTGCCACTATTATATTATATTATAAAAATATGGAACCTATTCCAATTTAACAATGAGAATATGCCTAGATTGTATTATAAAAATAAGGAACCTATTCCAAAGTAACAAGGATGACCTATTATAAAAATATCCAACTTATTCCAATCTATAAGACAAATTCTCATGAAAGAAGAAATATTTGATTATCCATCCTCATTAAAAGGTTCCTACAAATGTCTCAATGTTTGGTAATGTGATCTATGTTTGTCGCATGGAGGAAGTAACCTTGTGCTTTAATTGAAGTTTGCAAAGCACCTTGTTGAATCGTGATGTGATAAAAAAGTTTTATTTGTAATATGTACAACAAAACCCAATGCTTATCTATATTTCACCTTTTTTTTGAACCACAACAATTTTCTATGAAATGATCTAATGAATTGATCAACATTATATGGAGAATTTTTTAAGTATATAACTACGATTATGTTAGTTTTTTTTTTGAAGCACAGTTTATAAATTCATCCTTTTGTTCAACCTATAGAATTTTTTCTTGGAATTCTCCTTAGAGAGGACTACAATCTGGTTGTGTTTATCACAATCAATGCATTAAAAAGCGACCATATGGAATAGTTTGTAATAACTCCATATAGAAAAAAAAATCTCCAAATGAATCCATGCAGAGGGGTTGATGTATCTGTTTGACATGTGAATCAGATGTTTCAATTTTACCTGATTGACAAAACTTGTTTGACAACAACAAGTATGAACTTCTTAGCCAACGAAACTTTGAAGTTGCCACTAAATGCAACACTTAATTCAGCAATTTAAATTAAGTTTGCATTATATTATATGGAATCATCCTATTAAAATACATCAATGGAAAAAAAGAAAACAAAACAAAGAAATGTCTATATATATTATAGATATGAAGATAGAAAATGGTTGTTGGCTTTAAACTTCATAGGTAGAAAGGAAAGTTTACAATGTAGGAAAGAATTACAAATTGTATATGAAAACACAATACTGCATTGTAATGTATATTGTAGTTCAGAAAAAAAAATCCATTTATCATGTCTTAATTTTTTTTTTCAACATGACCCTTGGATGAAACTTATGGTCAAGAAAAGCATCACTATTTTCTAGAATCTTTCATTTCTTGATTGTGGTATTTAAACCCAATGATTATTGTATATCTCAAGATCCAGAAGATATAGACATAGTAACCTATTACATAAAAGGTATGGTCAACAACTATTTTGGTCTATTTTGGAAACAAGTATGACAACTTTCCCAACAAAATTTTGGAATTCCCACCAAACATATTGCAATTCAAAGCATCAATAAAAAAAAAAAATGTTTTTGTTTTCGTTGGAATATTTCTGAATCGTGAAACCATGTACTGATGACAAATTCTATTTATGACACTGGGAATGCTGCAATTCTATGAGCAACAAAAGAGGTTGCATGGGTTCATGAGGTTTTGGGTGCAGAAGCATCTTGACCCATCCCACATTTTGAAATATTACCCAAGGGAAAATGGCCACATCCATTTATATGCAATTGGCATCTTATGCTTAGATCAACAAAAATGTCAAATTCTGCAGGAGCTTTTAAATCACTACAAAAGACAATAAAAGACTTCTATTTAAACACAAAACGATTATATGGGGTCCATTTAGATACAATGGACATATTATGATTAATTTAGAAAGAATGTCAAAATCTGGTGGAATTGTAATTTTGGAAATTGAACCCAAGAGATAGAACAATTACACTCACAAAATTGCTAATCAAACATGCAAAATTAACATCAAAGGAGACTGGAATTGGAGCATAACACTAATCTGTATTGAATAAGTGTACAATAGAAAACCTTGTGAAGTAATAGGCTGATGCAATATATAATTACATGAGATATTTGAATGCATAAGGATTCCATCCGAAAAAGTAAAAAAGTAGGCTTACTAAGTCTAGTCAAATCCCCCATAGGTGCATAAAGCAGTTTCCAAATCCACCAAGATGCTCACGAATTGGCCAAGTGAAGTAGGAAAGATAATGAGGGATGAAAAGAAAAATAATACATGCTTTTATTAGGAGAAAATGAGGGAGGATGATGTGGGCCTAGCAACAAGGTTTAGTCACCCTTTACATTCTCAATAAAACAGGCAGCTTTTCAAAAAAAGTAGATATGCGCTTTGGAGGATCCGGAATAAAGAAGATATGCTAAAATGGGTTTCCAAGAAGTTTCCCAAGTGCTCCATGGCTCAGTTTTGGCATGTGTTGACTTCTAGGATAGGTAGAAGGAAACTAGCATAGAGTGGAATCTAGGAGACTAGGTAATAGGACAAAAATGATTTAATTAATGTCTAAGGTAGGTAACTATGGGTTTATTATTCTAACACCCCCCCTTAATCCTGAATTTATGAGTAAATATCAAAAAAATATAGGGCCTAGAAACAAGGTTTAGTCACCCTTTACATACTGCTTGTCCATACAACCAAGGAAAGAGGCAAAAACCCAGTGGGAAAATCCTCCCTTAAACATGGACAGGAAAACAAAATTTGGAAATATTGTCATCAATCATGCTTCATAGCATGATCAGTAATCCCCAACAATGATTTGAGATTGCTGAATGTCTTCTCACAAAAAACTTTGGTGAAGATGTCTGCTACTTGTTCTGAAGATGCACAGAAGAAGAAGATCCCATGAGTTCTTGTTCCTTGAACAAAATTTAGGATCTTTTTGGCTTCTCTCCATTGGATCTCATGAGGCTGATCCATGTATATTGAAGGCACACTAACTGCATAAGATAGAACAGGTCTATTGTGTGTAAGATAAAGCAAACACCCAATCAACTGCCTATACAGTGTATTATGTACCATAGGAGAAGAACCTGCTTCTTTAAGCTTAACTCCTGAAAGGAAGGGAGTCTTGCTTGGCTTGCAATATTTCATGTTGAACTTGTTCAGAAAATATAAGGCATACTTGGACTGATTTCGTTTCATTCCATGTTGGGATTGAGCAATTTCGAGACCCGATAATTGGCTCAACAATCCCAAATCTGTCATAGAAAATGCATGGTTCATTGCATCCTTCAAGGAGGCAATATATTTCTTTGAACTTCCCATAATCAGAAGTTCATCCATATACAAGACAATAATCATCAAAGAATGATGAATCAGCTTCAAATAGACATTAGGATCAGACTTGCATCGAACAAAACTCAATGACAGCAAAAAGCCATCAATCTTGGCATACCAAGCCCTGGGGGATTACTTGAGCCCATACAATGATTTATTTAACCTGCACACTAAATATGGATTAGAAACAAAACATTTAGGTTTCTACATGTAAATATCTTGAGTGAGATATCCATTTAGGAAAGAACACTTCACATCCATGTGATGTACCTCCCACTGCTTTGAATATGCAATGGCTAAAGCTAGCCTTATGGAGTCCATCTTTTCCACTGGTGCAAAGGTTTCATTGTAGTCAATACCATGTACTTATGAGTAGCCCTTGGCTATCAATATTTCCTTATATTTCAAAGGTGAACCATCAGCAGCAAACTTAGTCTTGAAAAACCCACTTACATTGAACTAGCTTCCTCCCTAGGGGAAGATCAACCAGTTCCCAAGTGTTGTTCTTCTAGAGTGAGCTGAATTCTTCTTTCATGGCTGTTTTCCATATTGGATCATGTGGTGCATATTCATATGTTTTTGAATCTGATTTAACCATCAGATAGCACTCCTCAGAAATTAAAGGATCTTTCATACAAAGGGTACTCTCAAACTGAGATCTAGTCCTCCTAGTGTGACTAGGATTTCCAGCTAGTTTCCCAGCCGCATGAATGGTATTTGCTGCCTATTTTGGTCTTGTAGGAATATAAGGATATGCAATCAAATCATCATTATCAGACATATCAGAATCATCAAACTCATTAGTCTGTCCACTTACAATCAATGGATCTGGTGGTGAAGAAGACTCTCCAACTTCAACTGCTCCTAAAGGCTCTTCTTGGAACTAAACACTTCTTTCAATGAAATATTTGTTAGTGCTCAAGTTTATCAGCTTGTACCCTTTTGAATATTTATAATACCCTACAAATAGGCATGCTTGGATTTGGGGCTGCAAATCCTTTCTCTTTTCAGTTGGAATTCTAGCCCAAGCCTTTGAGCCAAAAATCCTGAAATGGGTCACATCTAGCTTGTGCCCACTCCAAGATTTGAAAGGAGTCATACCATCAAGCTTCTTATGAGGCACCCTATTTTGGATGTAGGATCCACATTTTATATCCTCGGCCTGAAAATTTGGTGGCAAAGTGTTCGCCTCCATCATGCATGTGTCCATCTCCTTCAGTGACCTGTTCTTTCTCTCAGCAACAACATTTTGTTGTGGTGTGTAAGGGATCGAATGCTACATCTGAATACCTACATCTTTGCAATAATGAATGAAATCAAACTTGACATACTCACCACCATTGTCAAATCTGGGGATCTTGAGTTTCCTCCCAGACTGGTTTTCAACCAAGGTTTTAAAGACTTTGAAGAGGTCAAAAACTTCAAACTTATGCTTTAGGAAGTAAACCCAACAATACCTGGAAAATTAATCTATGAAGGTCAGTGCATATTTGGCTTGGCTCATGGACATATGAGGAAATGGGCCATCAATGTCACCGTGGATCAAATCAATAGGTGCAGAGGTTCTCTCATGACTAGCTCTCTCAAATTTGTAATCTGGGTGTTTTCCTAGGATACAACATTGACAGACTTCCTTGGAAAACTTGATATTTGGTAACCCTATGACCATATATTTTTCACTCAAATCAAAAAGATACTTGTAGTTAAGTTGCCCAAATATTTCATGCCAAAGCTTGATTTCCTCATTAGCATGAATCAGAAGAGAAGAGGGGTTTGAGTAGGGTATAAAATGGGAAAACATGTATACCTTCGAAGTGTGATCAACAACACCTTTTGCTATGAATTTACCATTCAAAATATCAGTGATTTCAACATCATCAGGGGAGAATATGACCTTCTTTGGAGACCCAGTGTGAGTCATCTGATACACTGACAAGCGATTAGAGGAAAGACCTGGAACATACAACATATTATTGAACTTACCATGGTCAAGATCAATCCTTCCTTTCCCCAAACTATCAGTGAGAGAGTCATCTCCCAAAACTATTGGTGGACCTTTTGACATGTCAAGATAGGAGAATGCCTATTTTGTCGAAACCATATGTCTAGAAGCTCCAGAGTCTATGATGAAGCTAGGTGAGCTTGATGTGCCAGCAACCAAGGCATGTACTCTCTCTTTGTCCTCTGAATTTGATCCTCCTTCCCTCTTCTTTGAGCAATCAGGAAGGGAGATGTTATTCTTCTCCAGGAGTTGGGTCAACATGTCAATTTGCTTGTTCATACAAGAGCTCTTAGGATGATAGAACTTAATGCAGTATGCGCACTTAGTCATTTCTCCTTTGTTCTTCTTCTTCTGGAAGTTCTTCTTGGAACCTTGGGGCTCCTCTTAAGACGTGTTCTTGTCTCTCTTTTGATCAGGTGGATTTTTAGCTTTTTTCTTGCTTTTTGAATCCACCCTTGAATCTCCAGCAACCAAAGCTTGGTCTTTGGAAGGTTTGATGGTGCCCATATTCAACAACTTATCTTGTTCCTGTGTGAGGGATTCCATGAAATCTGCAAGCTTCGACATCTTCCAGGATCGAGCTGTCAACTTGGTGGCATGGAAGGTAAAAAAAAACACTGAATAGTCAAGGAAAAGATTCGAGAGTATGGCCAAAAATAGTTGGTCTTCCTTCTTTTCGATCCCACACTATTTTAGCTTCAAAAAAAGAACTTTAAACTTGGAAAAATAGAGTTGCAAGGATTCGAAGCTACTGGGACTTAAGGATATCAGCTCATTCTCGATTTGATGTCCTCTCATCTCATCTATATTACCAAAAATCTCTACAATATTATCCCACACTTCATGGGGTGATGTCAATCCATCAAGATGGAAGAGGAGGTCTCTTGAAATGCTTAGAAACAAAATACCATAGTCCTCATCCCTCTTGTTATGCCATTTGATTTTCTCTGCAGCTACATTGGACTCTACCTCAGTTGCCATAGTTACCCTTTAGAGACCTTTCACTCTCAACAATATCTCCATCTTAGCTTTCCACTCAAAGAAATTGAATGGAGTCAAGATGATCTTCTGAGATTGGTCCATAGCTCAGAAACTATGCCCTTCGGTCAACAGAATATGCTCCCAGTCAAGATGTCAATCCTGCAATAGCAATATGGAAGGATAGAAATCGATCTACAAAGGCTCTAATACCATGTGGAAATTGAACCCAAGAGATAGAACAATTACACTCAAAAAATTGCTAATTAAACATGCAAAATTAACATCAAAGGAGATTGAAATTGGAGCATAACACTAATCTGTATTGAATAAGTGTACAATATCCAACCTTGTGAAGTAATAGGCTGCTGCAATATATAATTACATGAGATATTAAAATTCATAAGGATTCCATTCGAAAAGGTCAAAAAGTATGCTTACTAAATCTAGTCAAATCCCCCATATGTGCATAAAGCAGTTTCAAAATCCACCAAGATGCTCACGAATTGGATAAGACAAGTGGGAAAGCTAATGAGGAATGGAAAGAAAAATCATACATGATTTTATTAGGATAAAAGGAGGGAGGATGTTGTGGGAAAAAACCAAGTCAACTACACCTATTCTAGCTTTTCCTTTTTCCTTAATTCTCAATAAAATAGGCAGCTTTTCAGAAAAAGCAGATATGCACTTTGGAGGAACTGGAATAAAGGAAACATGCTAAAATGGTTTTCTAGGAAGTTTCCCAAGCACTCCATGACTCAGTTTTGGCATGTGTTAACCTCTAGGACATGTAGAAAGCAATTAGCATAGAGTGGAATCTAGAAGACTAGGTAATAGGACAAAAATGATTTAATTAATGTTTAAGGTAGGTAACTATGGGTTGATTATTCTAACACCCCCCCTTAAGCTTGAATTTATGAGTAAATAAAAAAAAAAATATATAGGGCCTAGCAACAAGGTTTAGTCACCCTTTACATACTACTTGGCCATACAACCAATGAAAGAGGCAAAAACCCAGTGGGAAAATCCTCCCTTAAACATGGAAAGGAAAACAAAATTTGGAAATCTTGTCATCAATCATGCTTCACAGCATGATCAGCAATCCCTAGAAATGATTTGATATTTTTGAATGTCTTCTCACAAAAAACTTTGGTGAATATGTCTGCTACTTGTTCTGAAGATGCATAGAAGAAGAAGATCCCATGAGTTCTTGTTCCTTGAACAAAGTTTAGGATATTTTTGGCTGCTCTCCAGTGGATCTCAAGAGGCTGATCCATGTATCTTGAAGCCACACTAACTACATAATATCAATCAGGTCGAGTGTGTGTAAGATAAATCAAACACCCAATCAACTGCCTATACAGTGTATTATGTACCATAGGAGAAGAACCTGCTTCTTCAAGCTTAACTCCTGAAAGGAAGGGAGTCTTGCTTGGATTGCAATATTTCATGTTGAAATTGTTCAGAAAATCTAAGGCATACTTGGATTGATGTACTTTGATTCCATGTTGGTATTGAGCAATTTCGAGACCCAATAATTGGTTCAACAATCCCAAATCTGTCACAGAAAATGCATGGTTCATTGCATCCTTCAAGGAGGCAATCTCTTTCTTTAAACTTCCTGTAATAAGAAGGTCATCCACATACAATAAAATAATCATCAAAGAACCATGAATAAGCTTCAAATAGACATTAGTATTGTTAGCATTCAGAATGTACCCAGGTTGTAAAAGTTATACTCCAAGGTAACAGCAAAACCACTTTAGGAAGAAACTCGTATTTTCTTCCAGAGAGGAATATCTCAATAAAGATTTAACAAGACCAGATTTAAAATAACATTCACTGATTTATGTATTTGGCTGAAACAATAACATAACCATTGGGCATGGATTCATATACAATACAAAGATACCACAAATACATATACATGATATTCATCAAAGGCAAGGTAATCATATCATCACAGTCATTCAAATTGATTCTGGTGGAACAGAAGAGATGAAGAAACAACCCATCAATACAGAGCATCAACAAGGATGAGTTCTATATCAACTTTAGCAGAAAAATTCATATAATATCTGAAATGATAACCAGAGCATAAACACATGAATTCTGATCATCTAACGCTATATTCCAGATACGAGGAACAAACAAAATGGAGTGTTACACAAAGAAGGTACAATCACATAAAAGAAAGAAGCACAGACTGTAATATCAATGACACATGAATCTCTGAAAAAAATCTCTTGCATTCACTTTGTTCTTTCAAAAAACAGATATGTTCTCCAAAATTATTCACGACCTGATGGGTTCCAACCCCCATCTAATAAAAAGATACAAATTTATAGATAAAACAATAAGTCGCCCCCCCAGCAGATCAATAACAGAATGATCGGCGTAAATTAGAGTTTGTAATTGAATTCCTACACCACTAGGAAGTTGTTACAACTCCATTCCTAACAGATCACAAAGTACAAATCAACTGGATAACAAAATTTCGCCCAATAGTTCCACGTCTTTGCCCCATCAGCTCCATGTCTTTGCCCCATCAGCCATTCAGTACCTGACACCTGTTCCTAGGGGGGAAGAATATACTTTGTTTTCCCAAACCGCTCTACAGCTTTCCACTGCTCCGAACTTGGGGTGTCACACTCCATCATCTCCCGAATTGCTACCTCGAGCTCCATAAATGCTTCATAAGATTTCTTGGGTGATCTGGCTCTGATGATTGCGAACTTCTGTAGGATTTTGAAGTCTTCCGTCAACATGTTCACAATGGTTTGTCCTGTCAGGCTCTTCTCCAAGTTATTAAATTTTGAGTGGTCCATGCGAGCCCGGACAAGCAGGTGATGATAATGTTCCGGTGGGAGCATCCGACCTTCTTCGTCCCAGAAGGACGGTAATCCATCTTCGAACAGCTCTTTAAACTCTTGTTTGAACTTATTGACTTGCACAAGCAATTCTTCTGACTTGTCTTGGACAGTCTTCATTAAATGGTGTTTGTGGATGATCTTCTTCACCCACAGCACTATTGAGATTCTGTCCTTTATGCCTATGTCGTGCAACGTCTGGTATGTCAGCGAATTCAGAAAATTTAATGTGTTATGAGTTGTAGTGAGGGGTCTTTTTTCCATGTGTTCATTTACCAGTTTCAGTTTTTGTTGAGCCGAATCTGTCAGTATACTCAAATCATCAATAAAATTCAGGTAGTGCCGAAACTTGGTAATCTCTATAGTCAGGGTATCCCAAATGATATGTTTCGCCCCCTGAAGAGGGCCTTTCCCAATGCATTTTTATTTTAGCTCATCGAGCTTTTTCTGTAATTGATTCCTGTCTTGCAAGATCTGTTTTTTGCTTTCACTTACTCTAGCCAATTCAGCTTTCATCTTCTCATTCTCTGCTTTCAAATCTTTGATTGCTTCTTTCTTCAAACTCACCTGGGACATTGGTACTAACAAATCATCAGTAGAGAAATCATCTAAAGGCTTCTAGATATTTACAATAGACAAGTCCTCGCTGGTGGGAGTTTGGCTCATCAACTCTTCCATAATCTCCTTCTCTTCATTTTCATCTTTTTTCATCAAGGATATTTGGGATAATAGTTCTTCCCTTTCGGCTTCCCACTTCTCTTTTTCCTCCTGCAGCTCTCCGGCTCTTCCTTTGTATTCCATCATCTCCTGATGGACTTTATCCTTTTCTTCTTGGAGGGCTAGCAAATCAGATGACTGAACATGTTCAGTACCTAGGATCTTCAGTTTCTTCTTCAGGACCTGGAGTGCATTATCCTTTTCGTCTAACAATCTCTTGACTGCATGTGTACTGTCTAAACTAGCAATGTCTGTCTGCAGCTTCTTAATCTGAACATCATTTGCTTTATTTTCTACTTTCTCATGTTTCAACTGGATTTCCAATTTGTCTATCAAGATTTGCAATTTATTGATCTTCACCATGGCTTGAAGTAAGTTTGAGTAGATGATATCGCTTGTCTGTTTGTGGAGTTGAATTTTGTCCGGAGTGCTGATTTTGTCTAACCGGATCTCTATTTTAGACATTTTCCTGTCACTTACCATAGCCATTCTAAAATTATTCCTCTCAGCATCTCTAGCAGAGACCAGAGAGGTTTTCGAACTGTACAAACTTCTAACCTTCGGGAGCAAATTTTTCGTTTCCTCCATAGACTGTTTCCTCTTCTCCATGTAACTGGCTTTTAGGTCTTCCTTCGACTTAAACACGTGGCACAATTCCGAACTGTCTACATCACCTTCCGGATTTTTAAAAGAGACTTGGCTTATCTGCACCGCTTTCAGGGGAACTAGGGCACCTCTTTTGGGACCATCAAAAACCTCCTCATCTATAGTTTCACCACTTTCAAGCAGCTTGGCCTTTTTACGGGGCCCTTCTTCATCCACATCCATATTCTCATCTTCAGACAAACTCCTCTTGGCTACCATACCAGCACCTTCTGTTATTTGGGTCGCTGTGACAGGTGTAGCATGTGTCTCTTCATCAGAATCTGACCTATCAGTATACTGCAGCAAATTGGCCATTTCAGCTAGCCCCTCAATAGCCTGATGCTCGAATGGTTTACTCTTGTTTGCCTGCTTTCTCAATGAGATTACCTGGTGGGGGTCGTAGTTCATATTTACATCTTTTATGAAATCCATATTCTCCATCAACCTTTCTATAAATTCCAGGGCACCTTTACCTTTAAAAATTAAAGGGCCGACTTTAAATGGAAATTTAATATTCAAAGATTTCTTGAAAGCACCAAAGTGCTCCTCCTCAGACAACAATCTCTGCCTCATGAACTCCAGCGTGAAAATACTTGGGGTCAAGAAGGATGGTAGCCTATAAGGCTGACCAGTAAAGCCATATATTCTTAACACTGTGTAACCTCTATACAGGAACCAGTCCCCCACCCGATATTCGAGTGACGACTGCATTAGACATCTCATTTCGTCCAGGACACGGGGCAGGTCCTCATCAAATAACATCCTGTATATTTCGGACATGATCAAATTGGCAAATTCGACCATGTTGATTTGCTTGGGCAAATCAGAAGAACATAGAGCACTTAAGAACTTTAATTCAGTAACATTAGAACATAATAACATGTTAAGCAAGTATGTTTGAAACCTAAAGAACTGGATCTTGGGAAATTCTGTCAACTGGAGGTGGATCGCTTCGGCAAGTTACTCATCTAAATTAAGCACAGGGACTGACTGGGACTCGGGACTTAAAGAATTTATTTTTAACAAGAAACCAAGGATAACATCACCTATATGACAATCGTCATCTAGACCTAACACTTGACAGACCAAAGACATTACCAGTTGCACCTCAGTTCTAAAAATGTGCAAGGGGTAAGGCGAGGAAAGGACTTCAAGGGACTGACCTTCCTTCAGGATACTTGACAGGAATTGAGAGCGACTTTCACCTTCGCAATTTTTGAAAAACTCGGCAAGGATAGATTCATTTACAGACTCACGATTTACAGGGTAGATTTCCGGCAGACTAAGGTTTTCTCTAACGACCGAAGCATCAATTTTACACAGTATCTTCGACGCGGACCGACTCACAATGATCCTCTGAGAGGGAGAATAGTTCACCGCGCACCATTCGGCAAATTTAGGGAAGTGTAGGGTTTGCTCAAGGGCGAAATGGTACAAAAAAGACTGGCATACATTCAGAATGTCATTCCCCTGTGAAAAATAAGACCACAATTTCTCTTTGCTGCCGAACACGCTCCCTGTGGACAGGAAGGGGTCGTAGACGCCCCTGTGTCTGTCTACTAAAAATTCCTCTCTGTCATCCGCGACACGACCAGACACACTAACCTCACTCCTTTTGTCCATTTCTTAATTTATAATAGTAATTGGATGAAGGAGTTATAGGATTAAAGTCCTACTTGGTTTACTGTGGAGGCGTGTGTTCGGAACGTGCCTGGTACTGACAAATGGAAGCTCCCAAATAGCCAGGTCCTTTTTGCTGGGTCCTGAGCAAATAAAATAATCATTGGAGAGGTCAACCCTACCTTTATAGGACCACCCAATTTGCCACGCAGACAGCATTTATTTCCGAAACCACCACTTATCTCTAACTGTCGTGCACTTCTATTTTCCGGTTTCATCCACGACCGTAGATCTGGTTTCTCTTTAATTTCTGGCCTTTGGATCGTGTGCCACATATCCCGTTCCGCCCGGCGCCTTGGTATTAACCAACGTGCAACTTCATGCCCCAGAAACGCTCACAACCGTTGCTGTGTCGTACCTTCCATTTTTCACCGTTGGATCAAACGCCACGTCCCACATTCCACTGGGCTTTCTGGCTTTAACCCTTGTGCAGCTTTAATCTATGGAATCATCCACAGCCCTTGATCTAATATACCTTTATTGGCGAGCTGTTGGATCACTTGTCGCCTATCAAATTCCACTGGGCTCCTTCCCTTTATCCAATGTGCAATTTTGGGCTCCGGAATCTTTTTCAGCCGTTGAAGTGATCGCCCGGCATTCATCAACCGTCAGATCTGTCGATGTCTACCCAATTTTGCTGGGATTTTGGGACTTATATCCCATGCAATTTCACTCCCCGAAACTTATAATAACCGTTGATCTATCTCGCTTTGATTTCTATCCGTCAGATGTGTCATTGGATAACAAATTCTGCTGGGCCTTTTGGGCTTAACCGCCGTGCAGGTTTCGCTTCCGGAATCACTCTCATCCCTCGATATGATCCGACCTCGCCTATCCACCGTCGAATTGAGAGAAGGATACACGATTCCGCCAGACTCCATTTTCTTAACCAACTCGTGCCTTCACAAGGCGGATTTGATGTGAACCGTGGATCTGCCCAGGACCACTTTATAACCTTTGATCTGTGCAGCTGGTTAAAAGCCAGAACCTATCTTATCTTCCTTGCATGTTGCGAAGGGCGGGGGGAATACCAACCATTTATTTTCTTCCTTCCTTCATCGCGGCCTCAGCTCTTTGGCAAATTGATCGATATTTTGACTATCATTCCACCCTTGCACTATATCCTTTAACCAAAGTATTTAAACAACATTACCTTATCTCCACTATGGTCTTATTTCTCCCTTTGTTAAATACAGGTGTTAACAAGTATCATACTTGCATCGAACAAAACTCAATGACAGCAGAAAGCCATCAATCTTGGCATACCAATCCCTAGGGGATTGCTTGAGCCCATACAATGATTTCTTTAACCTGGACACTAAAGATGGATTAGAAACAAACCCTTCAGGTTGTTTCTCATAAATCTCTTCAGTGAGATCTCCATTTATGAAAGCACACTTCACATCCATGTGATGTACCTCCCACTACTTCGAAGCTGTAATGGCTAAAGCTAGCCTTATGGAGTCCATCTTTGCCACTGGTGCAAAGGTTTCATTGTATTCAATACCATGTACTTGTGAGTAGCCCTTGGCTACCAATATTACCTTATATTTCAAAGGTGAACCATCAACAGAAAACTTAGTCTTGAAAACCCACTTACATTGAACTAGCTTCCTACTTGGGGGGAAGAGAAACCAGTTCCCAAGTGTTGTTCTTCTGGAGTGAGCTAAATTATTCTTTCATGTCTGTTTTCCATATTAGATCATGTGCTGCATATTCGTGTTTCTATGGATTTGATTCAACCATAAGATAGCACTTCTTAGCAAATAAAGGATCTTTCATACAAAGGGTACTCTCAAACTGAGATCTAGTCCCCCTAGTGTCACTAGGATTTCCATCTAGTTCCCTAGCTGCATGAATGGTATTTTCTGCCCATTTTGGTCTTGTAGGAAAATTAGGATATGAAATCAAATCATCATTATCAGACATATCAGAATCAGCAAACTCATTAGTCTCTCCACTTACAATCAATGGATCTAGTGGTGAAGAAGACTCTCCAAATTCAACTGCTACTAAAGGCTCTTCTTGGAACTGAACACTTCTTTAAATGAAATATTTGTTAGTTCTCAAGTTGATCAGATTTTACCCTTTTGAATCTTTAGAATACCCAACAAATAGGCACTCTTGGCTTTGGGGCTGCAAAGCCTTTCTCTTTTCAGTTGGAATTCTAGCCCAAGCCTTTGAGCCAAAAATCCTGAAATGGGTCACATCTAGCTTGTTCCCACTCCAAGCTTCAAAAGGAGTCATACCATCAAGCTGCTTATGATGCACCCTATTCTAGATGTAGGATGCACATTTTATAGCCTAGGCCCAAAACTTTGGTGGCAAACTCTTAGCCTCCATCATCCAGGTTGCCATCTCCTTCAGTGACCTGTTCTTTCTCTCAATAACACCATTTTGCTGTGGTGTGTAAGGGATCGAATGCTACATCTGAATACCTGCATATTTACAATAGTGAATGAACTTAGACTTAACATACTCACCACCATTGTTAGATCTGAGGATCATGAGTTTCCTCCTAGACTGGTTTTCAGCCAAGGCTTTAAAGACTTTGAAGAGGTCAAAAACTTCAGACTTATGCTTTAGGAAGTAAACCCAACAATACCTAGAAAAGTCATCTATGAAGGTCAGTGCATATTTGGATTGACTCATGTACATGTGAGGAAATGGACCAGAAATGTCACTGTGGATCAACTCAAGAGGTGCGGAGGTTCTTTCATGACTAGCTCTCTCAAATTTGTGCTCTGGGTGTTTTCCTAGGATACAACCTTGACAGAATCCCTTGGAAAACTTGATCTTTGGTAACCCTATGACCATATAGTTTTCACTCAAATCAGAAATATACTTTTAGTTAAGATGGCCAAATATTTCATGCCAAATATTGCTTGCCTCATTAGCATGAATCAGAAGAGAAGAGGGGTTTGAGTAGGGTTGAAAATGGGAAAACATGTATACCTTCGAAGTGTGATCAACAACACCTTTTGATATGACTTTACCATTCAAAATCTCAGTTATTTCAACATCATCAAGGGAGAATATGACCTTCTTTGGAGACCCAATGTGAGTCATTTGATACACTGACAAGATATTAGAGGCAAGACTTGGAACATACAACACATTATTGAACTTACCATGGTCAAGATCAATCCTTCCTTTCCCCAAACTATCAGTGAGAGAGTCATCTCCCAAAACTATTGGTGGACCTTTCAACATGTCAAGAGAGGAGAATGACTCTTTTGTCGAAACCCATATGTCTAGAATCTCCAGAGTCTATGATGAAGCTAGGTAAGCTTGATGTGCCAGCAACCAAGGCATGTACTCTCTCTCTGTCCTCTGAATTTGATCATCCTTCCCTCTTCTTTAAGCAATCATGAAGGGATATGTTATTCTTCTCCAAGAGTTGGGTCAACATGTCAATTTTTTTCTTCATACAAGAGCTCTCAGAATGATAGCCCTTATTACAGTATGTGCACTTGCTCATTTCTCCTTTGTTCTTCTTCTTCTGGAAGTTCTTCTTGGAACCTTGGGGCTCCTCTTGAGACTTGTTCTTGTCTCTCTTTTGCTCAGGTGGATTTTTAGATTTTTTCTTTCTTTTTGAATCCACCCTTGAATCTCCAGCAACCAAAGCTTGGTCTTTGGAAGGTTTGATGGTGCCCATCATCACCAACTTATCTTGTTCCCGTGTGAGGGATTCCATGAACTCTGCAAGCTTAGGCATCTTCCAGGATCGAGCTGTCAACTTGGTGGCATGGAAGGTCGAATCAAACACTGAATAATCAAGGCCAAGCTTCGAGAGTATGGCCAAAACTAGTTTCTCTTCCTTCTTTTCGATCCCACACTATTTAAGCTGCAAAACAAGTGCTTTAAACTTAGAAAAATAGAGTTGCAAGGATTCATAGCTACTGGGACTCAAGGAGATCAACTCATTCTTGATTTGATGTCCTCTCATCTCATCTGTCTTACCAAAAATCTCTACAACCTTCTCCCACACTTCATTAGGTGATGTCAATCCATCAAGATGGAAGAGGAGGTCTCTTGAAATGCTTAGACACAAAAGACCATAGGCCTCATCCCTCATGTTGTGCCATTTGATTTTCTCTGCAGCTGCATTGGGATCTACCTCAATTACCATAGTAACCTTGTAGAGACCTTTCATTCTCAACAATATCTCCATATCATCTTTCCACTCAAAGAAATTGAATGGAGTCAAGATGATCTTCTAAGATTGGTCCATAACTCAAAAACTATGCCCTTCAGTTAGCAGAATATGCTCCTAGTCAAGATGTTGAACTTGCAATAGCAATATGGAAGGAGAGAAATCGATCTACAAAGGATCTGATACCATGTGGAAATTGAACCCAAGAGATAGAACAATTACAGTCACAAAATTGCTGATCATAACATGCAAAATTAACATCAAAGGAAATTGAAATTGGAGCATAACACTAATATGTATTGAATAAGTGTATAATATCCAACCTTGTGAATTAATAGGCTACTACAATATATAATTACATGAGATATTTGAATGGATAAGGATTCCATTCGAAAAGGTCAAAAAGTAGTCTTACTAAATCTAGTCAAATCCCCCATAGGTGCATAAAGCAGTTTCCAAATCCACCAAGATACTCACAAATTGGCTAAGTCAAGTAAGAAATCTAATGAGGGATGGAAAGAAAACTCATACATGCTTTTATTAGGAGAAAAATAGGGAGGATGATCTGGGGAAAAAACAAGTCAACTACACCTAGTCTACCTTTTCCTTTTGCCTTAATTCTCAATAAAATAGACAACTTTTCAGAAAAAGTAGATATGCGCTTTGGAGGATCTGGAATAAAGAGAACATGCTAAAATGGATTTCTAGGAAGTTTCCCAAGCACTCCATGACTCAGTTTTTGCATGTGTTGACTTCTAGGACATGTAGAAGGCAACTAGCATAGAGTGGAATGTAGGAGACTAGGTAATAAGAAAAAAATGATTTAATTAATGTTTAAGGTAGGTAACTATGGGTTGATTATTCTAAAACCAACTACACCTAGTCTACCTTTTCCTTTTGCCTTAATTCTCAATAAAACAGACAACTTTTCAGAAAAAGTAGACATGCACTTTGGAGGATCTGGAATAAAGAGAACATGCTAAAATGGATTTCTAGGAAGTTTCCCAAGCACTCCATGACTCAGTTTTTGCATTTGTTGACTTCTAGGACATGTAGAAGGCAACTAGCATAGAGTGGAATGTAGGAGACTAGGTAATAAGAAAAAAAATGATTTAATTAATGTTTAAGGTAGGTAACTATGGGTTGATTATTCTAAAACCCCATCTTAATCCTGAATTTATGAGTAAATATCATAAAAATATAGGGCCTAGAAACAAGGCTTAGTCACCCTTTACATACTGCTTGTCCATACAACCAAGGAAAGAGGCAAAAACCTAGTGGGATCCTCCCTTAAACATGGACAGGAAAACAAAATTTGGAAATATTTTCATCAATCATACTTCATAGCATGATCATCAATCCCCAGCAGTGATTTGAGATTGCTGAATGTCTTCTCACAAAAAACTTTGGTGAAGATGTCTGCTACTTGTTCTGAAGATGCACAGAAGAAGAAGATCCCATGAGTTCTTGTTCCCTTAACAAAGTTTAGGATCTTTTTGGCTACTTTCCAGTGGATCTCATGAGGCTGATCCATGTATATTGAAGCCACACTAACTGCATAAGATATATCAGGTCCATTGTGTGTAAGATAAAGAAAAAACCCAATCAACTGCCTATACAGTGTATTATGTACCATAGGAGAAGAACTTGCTTCTTCAAGATTAACTCCTAAAAGGAAGGGAGTCTTGCTTGGCTTGCAATATTTCATGTTAAACTTGCTTAGAAAATCTAAGGCATACTTAGACTGATGTACTTTGATTCCATGTTGGGATTGAGCAGTTTTGAGACCCAATAATTGGCTCAACAATCCCAAATTTGTCATAGAAAATGCATGGTTCATTGCATCCTTCAAGGAGGCAATCTCTTTCTTTGAAATTCCTGTAATCAAAAGGTAATCCTCATACAATAAAATAATCATCAAATAACCATTAACTAGCTTCAAATAGACATTAGGATCATACTTGCATCGAACAAAACTCAATGACAGCAGAAAGCCATCAATCTTGGCATACCAAGCGTTGGGGGCTTGCTTGAGCCCATATAATGATTTATTTAACCTGCACACTAAAGATGGATTAGAAACAAAATATTCAAGTTTTTGCATGTAAATCTCTTCAATGATATCTCTATTTAGGAAAGCACACTTCACATCCATGTGATGTACCTCCCACTGCTTCGAAGTTGCAATAGCTAAAGCTAGCCTTATGGAATCCATCTTTGCCATTGGTGCAAAGGTTTCATTGTAGCCAATACCATGTACTTGTGAGTAGCCCTTGGCTACCAATATTGAATTATATTTCAAAGGTGAACCATCAGCAGAAAACTTAGTCTTGAAAACTCACTTACATTGAACTAGCTTCCTCCCTGGGGGGAGATCAGCCAGTTCCCAAGTGTTGTTCTTCTGGAGTGAGCTGAATTGTTCTTTCATGGCTGTTTTCCATATTGGATCATGTGATGCATCTTCATATGTATATGGATCTGATTCAACCATCAGATAACACTTCTTAGCAAATAAAGGATCTTTCATACAAAGGGTACTCTCAAACTGAGATCTAGCCCTCCTAGTGTCACTAGGATTTCCAGCTAGTTCGCCAGCTGCATGAATGGTATTTGCTTCCCATTTGTCCTTGTAGGACTTTCAATATCTGTAATCAAATCATCATTATCATACATATCATAATCGGCAAACTCATTAGTCTATCCACTTACAATCAATGGATCTGGTGGTGAAGAAGACTCTCCAACTTCAACTACTGCTAAAGGCTCTTCATGGAACTGAACACTTCTTTCAATGAAATATTTGTTAGTGCTCAAGTTCATAAGCTTGTACCCTTTTGAATATTCAAAATACCCAACAAATAAGCACTCTTGGCTTTGGGGCTGCAAATCCTTTCTCTTTTCAGTTGGAATTCTAGCCCAAGCCTTTGAGCCAAAAATCTTGAAATAAGTCACATCTGGCTTGTTCCCACTCTAAGCTTCGAAAGGAGTCATACCATAAATATGCTTATGAGGAACCCTATTCTATATGTAGGATGCATATTTTATAGCCTCGGCCCAAAACTTTGGTGGCAAAGTCTTAGCCTCCATCATGTAGGTTGCCATCTCCTTCAATGACCCATTCTTTCTCTTAGCGACACCATTTTGATGTCGTGTGTAAGGGATCAAATGATACATCTGAATACCTGCATATTTACAATACTGAATGAACTCAGACTTGACATACTCACCACCATTGTCAGATCTGAGGATCTTGATTTTCCTCCTAGAATGGTTTTCAACAAAGGCTTTAAAGACTTTGAAGAGGTCAAAAACTTCAGACTTATGCTTTAGGAAGTAAACCCAACAATACCTAGAAAAGCCATATATGAAGGTCAGTCCATATTTGGCTTGACCTATGGACATGTGAGGAAATGGAACAACAATTTCACTATGGATCAACTCAAGAGGTGCAAAGGTTCTCTCATGACTAGCTCTCTCAAATTTGTGCTCTAGTTGTTTTCCTAGGATACAACCTTGACAGACTCCCTTGGAAAACTTGATCTTTGGTAACCCTATGACCATATATTTTTCACTCAAATTAGAAATATACTTGTAGTTAAGATGGCCAAATATTTCATGCCAAATCTTGCTTGCCTCATTAGCATGAATCAAAAAGAGAAGAGGGATTTGAGTAGGGTAGAAAATGGGAAAACATGTATACCTTCGAAGTGTGATCAACAACATCTTTTTCTATGACTTTACCATTCAAAATCTCAGTGATTTCGACATCATCAGGGGAGAAGTGACCTTCTTTGGAGACCTAGTGTGAGTCATCTGATACACTGACAAGAGATTAGAGGAAATACCTGGAGCATACAACACATTATTGAACTTACCATGGTCAAGATCAATCCTTCCTTTCCCCAAACTGTCAGTGAGAGAGTCATCTCCCAAAACTATTGGTGGAACTTTCGACATATCAAGAGAGGAGAATGTCTCTTTTGTCGAAACCATATGTCTAGAATCTCCAAAGTCTATGATGAAGCTAGGTGAGCTTGATGTGCCAGCAACCAAGGCATGTACTCTCTCTCTGTCCTCTGAATTTGATCCTCCTCCCCTATTCTTTGATCAATTAGGAAGGGAGATGTTATTCTTATCCAGGAGTTGGGTCAACATGTCAATTTGCTTCTTCATACAGGAGCTCTCAGGATGATAGCCCTTACTGCAGTATGCGCACTTGGTCATTTCTCCTTTGTTCTTCTTCTTCTGGAAGTTCTTCTTGGAACCTTGGGGCTCCTCTTGAGACTTTTTCTTGTATCTCTTTTGCTCAGGTGGATTTTTAGATTTTTTCTTGCTTTTTGAATACACCCTTGAATCTCCAGCAACCAAAGCTTGGTCTTTGGAAGGTTTGATGGTGCCCATCATCACCAACTTATCTTGATCATGTGTGAGGTATTCCATGAACTCTGCAAGATTAGGCATCTTCCAGGCTCAAGCTGTCAACTTCGTGGCATGGAAGGTAAAAAAAAACACTGAATAGTTAGGTCCAAGCTTTGAGAGTATGGCCAAAACTAGTTTCTCTTCCTTCTTTTCAATCCCACACTGTTTTAGCTGCAAAACAAGGGCTTTAAACTTGAAAAATAGAGTTGCAAGGATTCGAAGCTACTGGGACTCAAGGAGATCAGATTATTCTTGATTTGATGTCCTCTCATCTCATCTATCTTACCAAAAAGCTCTACAAGCTTCTCCCACACTTCATTAGGTGATGTCAATCCATCAAGATGGAAGAGGAGGTCTCTTGAAATGATTAGACACAAAAGACCTTAGGCCTCATCCCTCCTATTGTTCCATTTCATTTTCTTTGTAGTTGCATTGGGCTTTGCCTCAAGTGCCATAGTAAACCTGTAGAGACCTTTATCTCTCAACAATATCTCCATCTCTGCTTTCCACTCAAAGAAATTGAATGTCGTCAAGATGATCTTCTGAGATTGGTCCATAGCTCAGAAACTGTGCCCTTCAGTCAGCAGAATATGCTCCTAGTCAATATGTTGAACCTGCAATAGCTATATGGAAGGAGATAAATCGATCTACAAAGGCTCTGATACCATGTGGAAATTGAACCCAAGAGATAGAACAATTACACTCACAAAATTGCTAATCAAACATGCAAAATTAACATCAAAGGAGACTGAAATTGGAGCATAATACTAATCTATATTGAATAAGTGTATAATAGCCAAACTTGTGAAGAAATAGACTTCTGTAATATATAATTACATGAGAGATTCAAGTGCATAAGGATGCCATTCGAAAAGGTCACACTACTAGATTTTGATCCAAAATCCGACGGTTTTTTCCGACGGCGCGTGGATTTTTTATTTTAACCGTGCCAAAAATCAGAAAGATTAATTTTTTTTTTGAAATAATGGGCATAAGCGTCGCTTAAGCGACGGCGCTAAAATTGCTATCCTCCTAAGTGTCTCTTAAGCGACGGTTTTCCTCCCAGTGTCGCTTAAGCGACAGTTTTGCCTCCTAAGTGTCGCTTAAGCGACGGTTTTCCTCTCCATGTTTCCTTTTAAAAGATTATAGGTTTAAACGTGGAGGGGTGTATGGCATGTACATATTTGTGGGATTGGTTGTGGCCTTAACATTAGATTAATATCATTATTATAAAATGATGGTAGTGAATTGCAATAAATCAAAGATTGATTTAGACAAGTTTCATTTTGTGGACAAATTTATTCTTTTTTTACACGACAAAAAAATATATTTGATTTTTCAAGTGGAAATCAACATATACATTGACGAACCTTAAAGGTATTTCCATTTTTGTTCAATGACAAGAGACCAATAACTAAATAGGTCATTACATCATTATGGTATGCATCCAGTTGAGTCCAATAGATAACGAAATAGTCCCCCCCATGGGAAATGAGTCCTTACAATCAAAACTTTAAAATAAATAAAACTATCCAAAAAAAATATCATATAATGAAATGTGATGAAGTTGGAAGAATATTGCTATCTATGTATTCTTGAGTGATCAAAATACAATATTTCATAATGATGGATTCCTTGGATAGGGAGTTCACCTTTTTTTTAATTCTCTCAAAACATGGGAAAGAGTAATATTATGGAAAGCAGGTTTTGCAGCCTTAATCCTGTCAAGGAA
>LPNX010529374.1:57618-106686 GCA_001517045.1 Pseudotsuga menziesii | reverse complement strand
ATTTGTTACAGTTAAAGGTGGATTGCGTATTATGCATCATAGCCAAGAAAGGGTGGATTGCATATTATGCATCACCTGAGAATTGAGTAGGCTGGGTAACTAATGGCTACAAAGTTAGATCCCAGAACAGAGCAAACCCTCCATCAAAGTGGACAGAGAAATAGGGAGAGTGTTGAAAAGTATCTTCATAACGATGCTGCAACATCACAATCCCAAAATATATGATTGATGTATTTTTTGCCACTCTGCACAAAGGTCATCCATAGGCTAGCCAAAATGTGCTTTCTGTCTAGCCCTTGATAATGCGTTAATCAGTTACTCTGAAGTCTGAACATGAATGGTCAGGTGTATTAGTTAACTAGGGGTATCTCCATATAGCATCAATTCATTTGAGCCACGCTTCTTCGGGGGTCACTGACTTTCTGTCATAATACGGCTGGCTGAACCCTACCCATAAGCAAGTACTGGATGGGGCCATTTTTAGTTTCTCAAGGATATGTGGGACTCAATGGTTTTCAAATTAGCAAATAATTGAAAAAAAATTGAAAACAAACTGTCAACAAGTTTCAATACAACTTTTTATACCCCAGATGGCCATCAATTTTCAAGAAAGAACCCTGCTTTCTAGCCTGTCAAGGAATATACGAGATTTGGCTGTGAAAATAAGTGGAAAACTAGGGGCATATTGTTTTGGTGGATTGAATATTAGCATCTATCCCAATCGAGCAATAGACAGTGTGAATTCATAGAAACCCCAATCGAGCAATAGACAATGTGAATCCAAAGCCACGAGGAGGATAGAACCCAAAAGGGTCTCAAACTCAAAGGTGGAAGCATTAAAAGACATACCTGGCCAGACATGTTCGATGCTCGTGGATGAAATTGGAGGGTGATAGGAAGCCTGCAAGCAAATGCGTTCACCTGGGGTTTCTCGAGCTCAAATGCATTCACCTGCGTTCACCTGGGTTGAGGAGATGCAAATGCGTTCGAGGGTTGTGAGGGACGAAATTGGAGGCGGCAAATGGCAAATGCCTTCAAGGTATTTATTAGTAATTGTTTTTTATTGTGTAAATAAATAAAACATGATATAAATTATTTATTATATAGGTTTGAAAGTATAAATAGGCTTAAATGTTAAGGTTAGTATTTACATAAATAATAAATGTATTTTTTAACAAATATTGGTTTTACCCTAAACTTAATTCTACTACAAATTCTATTAGTTTAGTGCTGATTGAAATAACTATCTTAGAGATATTTAAATCAAGATTTGAATGAATTTTAATTTAAATATAAACATGTCATTTTTAAGATAGATTTGTGTTAGAAGACCATTTATTTGCTAGAAGAGAGCCAAAATATCATAGTCATATAGAATGAGAAATAGACCTAATCGAGTTGGAATAATAGCAAGGAATATAGTTATGGTTCTCCAGAATATTTTGAAGAGGGGATTGTCTGCAAAGACATATTTGAAGGTTTTTCAAATGATTGAGATGCAATATAAAAGAATTATAAGGTAGGACCTATGATAGTTGTGATCATGACATTAGACACACATTAGATCAACAACAAAAACCATGGACATTGAGATTCATATAAAAAATCAATGGTCGAATAACCCAGACAAACCAAGTATATAACCAGCGGTGATATAGGGTTTATGTTTCTAGGGATGAGCTTCTCTTGGTTTCGAGAATAGTTCATTCTCTACTAAATAGGGGCAACCACGTGAAGGTGGAAGCTCTAATTATGCCCCCTCCCCACCCCCTCACATCACTCTCAATTCCCCCATACCCAAATTGAAATAATAAAGAAAGTCTAAAATATTATATTATACAAAATAAAAACATATAAAAATCATCATATAAAACACATACCTCTATATATCATTCATCTTCTTCTTCATCAAACTCAATATCTGTAGTAGGATCTGGATGTAAATAGATATTGCTGAAAAGCTCATTCATATCATCATCATCATCCGTGTCATTTTCACTTATATAGTCATCAAGATCGTCACTGAGATCATTGTCTTCTACATTTGGATGATCAAGTTCTTCGGCTTCTTCATCCAATTCATTGATTGCAGCAACCTGCTCATTATCTTCATCATCGTGATCTTCTTCTTCAGGATCATCTTCATCAATATCTAACTAATTATACCTTACTGGTCTTCCTCGTGGATCATATCTAACAACGTATGACCAACCTGGTTTACCTGGTACCTCTGAGTAAAAGACTTGCTCACATTGACTTGGAAGAACATAAGGCTCTGTACCCGGTTCAAATGCCCTTGTATTAACCATGGTAAATCCATTAGCGTGCTCAATAACAGTTCTTTCAGGATCACGTTCATGCATCCGTAGCCTGTACCATTTCACCTCAAACAAAACTATTTTAAAGGAATTAAAATCACACTCAGTTATGTCCTCCAAATGCCCATAGTACCTATTTTCTGTTTCTTCTGGATGTCTGTCACTTCTAGAGGAAACATTGGTGACCTTAAACACCGCGGTTATCCCACTATCTGAGGTTTTCATCTTATCATCCCATGATTTGATATGAAATTTACGACCATTACACCACATACCCTTGTGGTGTTTCAACTGCAACATGGACAACAAGTAAAAAAAATACATTGTAAATAAATATTAAACGTCATACAGGGCTTTGTACTAAATATATATTTCAAAATATAAAAAAAAAGCAATTACATTGAAAAATGGAATTAACCAGTAAAATACGTGTATAAACAATTTACTTGCCTGTTTATCTTTTAAACCATAGGCTAAATCTACCTCCCTTTGCAATGTAATATCAGGATGTTGATGTCGATGACGATGCATTGTTTTAATCATCTTACTGATCCCCTCCCATGACAACCTACCAAAGTATGTTATCCATTGTTTGAAAAATATTGAACATTAAATCAATGATATTAGTAAAACACAATTAATTTAGTATGTTCACACATCAAATAAACCATTTATTAGAAGGATGGAAAAATTCTTCCAATACACATGCAACCAACCACTTTAGAAAAAAATTCAAGCTAAGTAAGAAAGTTACAATAATAATCAATTGAAAATACAAAATTATAATTAGTCAATGAGTGGTCAATGGTCTACACAAGTTATAGTTTATTAATAACTCATCACAAAAGACATACTATGCATTTCATGCACAACAACAAATCTTAATGCATTCATTTTATTTAAGTTCTCTTTGTTATTGAAGTGTTCCTCAAATTAGAAATTTTCACTAAACAATTAGAACCTATGATTGTTTATCAACCCTACAATGTTTCCATGAGTGTAAAGAAATTTATCTTTGATTTTGAAAAAATATGTTTTTTTGTATGGAGTCTCTTAAGGAATTATATATATATTATAATTAAGAAGATATGAGTATATAATGAGAAAAAAAAGCTTAAAAATAATCATAATCATAATAATTTATTTTTAAAATCATAATTTAACTAAATGTTAATTAGTATATAAAACTATTTTTTAAACACATATTCAATTTGATTATTATAATTTAAGTAATTATATATATTAAATAAATAACAAGTACACAATTTATAATATATTAGCCAATCAAGATAACATAGAAAAAACTGTCAATTATCATTTTTAATTAAATTTTTATAAAAATGTCAATTTAAATAAATTATTGAAATAAAAATAATTTACAAAAAATTTACACATTAAAATCATAAACTCATTCAATTTACTCTTTCATATAAATACTATGTTTAACCTTTATAAATACTATGTTTAATCTTTTTCTTACCATTAAAGTTATTTACTTGTGATTTCTTGAAGATGATTAAAGCTTTCACTTGAACACTTACAAAATTACAACACTGAAAGTCTAAAATAATTTATTGTTGAAGAAATAAACTTACATTAAATACATAACATAATCTAAAAAAATATAACGTAACATGCATTTTGATACTCATTTGAATCAAAGATTATATAGATATTTATTAGTCATTTTCAGCCCAAAAGCCAACAAAATACTAAAGTATGTCATGGTCTACATCCTTAAAGAAAATTAAGCACAAGATATCCTCAATACAGAGTAAATATAAAGTTTCAGCAGACCCTTCAAAGAACAAATGGGGTTCTATAACTATTAGAGTCTTTCAGCATAACAAAAAACCAGGAGAATGCAATCATCCATATAATTGAACATTGACATGTGAAATAATTGAATTATTATGCACTTCCTCAGAAAAGAGAACACCTTCCTCCTCCCTAAGTTCCGACTTTGAAAGGAAGAAAGAGTCCTTGTTAAATTCCATGCAGACATGACTAAAAACAAGATTATGAAAAGATGGTTTGAGTTGTCTAATCATTTCCAATTAGTGTTCAAGAGAAGCCACCTACATAAATACTTTATCATTTACCTAGACTATAAGAACTACATGAGGATGGCCATTGGTATATAACAAGATCTTCCTATCAAAGTTTATGGAACCATAATAATTGATGCACATAATATACATGCAAATTCTAAGTATGTATTGAACAATATTCAAATAACCAAATTGACTATAAAGAGGGCCATAAAAAAACTTAAGAAATACTAATTATTTGGATAAAATGAACACATGTGTATAAGTATAACCAACAAAAAATTTAAAACATTTAGTTTGGATTTGGAAACCATATAATTATTGTACCACACAAGGACATAGAAACAAAAATACACTAACTTCATCTAGGAAATAACATTCGCATGAAGTAGTAAAAGTATGCATCATTTGAAAACACAAACGAACCTTGCACGTTTAAAATCCGAACTATGTAGATCTAGAAATGGATTGTTCACCAGCAGGAGACGGAAATAATAAACAGCTCCAACAATCACTCGAAAACAGTGCTACAACAATGGCAAGTGTGAAGAAAATCTCGTTAAGGTATTCGTTTTTATAGAACTCTTAGACGTCGCTATAGCGACGGAAAACATTGACTTTTGCGCCCTAGGTCAAGTTGACCGTTGTAAAAATCCAACAAAATCTTAATGCCCTAGGTCAACTTGACGGTGCCGTCGCTATAGCGATGGATATGCGTCGATACAATGACGTCCAAGGCTCTAGGCGTGGATACAGCGACGGCTAAGAGTCCCTGCGTGGATACAGTGACGGAGATGCGTGGATACAGCGACGCCTCATTCCTCTTACATCCAATTTTACACCAAAAAGTAAGAAACGTGGAAAACCTCCGTGGAAAAATCCGCGCTTTTGTACTAGTGAAAAAAGCCTCCTTTTTTTATGCTTGAGTTATTGTATGGGTCGTTCCTATTCTCTTTGTACACAATCATTCTACTATCATTCTCTAGAATTGAAGTAACCTTCTTCATTTTGAAGAATTACTTCAAACATCCACACTGGAAGTGAACCTGTAGATGTAGGCATTCCGAGCCGAACCTCGTTAACAAGTTACAATCTTCATTTTCTTGGTTGAATCCTATATTATCTATATTTGTTTTGTTCTCTTTAAGATCACTATTTATTCCTTATTGAAACATAGTAATTAATAACAATTCACATTTAAATTCTTTTTGATTAACTAAAAGGTCTTGGATTTTATAGATCATGTTGGTATTAGAGAAATTTTAACCCAAGAATGGTGAGTCCGTGGATGCTAACTAGGGATAAGGTTAAAGTGGGTAAAGGAGAACTTGATACTTTCAACCCAGATGTTTGGCATACACATCGGACCAAGACAATGGAAGATGAATAAAATCAGGCAGAATATGATAAGGTGTTCCAAAAATATTTCTAACGGATGGATGATAGGGTAGAGAAGCTATTTGCATATTATAAAAGAAGATTGAAGAAGAAGATAAGGAAGCATATTAAAATAACATGGAATACCTTAGGGAAAAAAGGTAATGGAGGAGATCTTCTCAAAACTACACCTTCTCCTCATCTTCATCATCATTGTATTCTAATACTAGTTCTTCCAGTACTTCATCAAATGCACATAAAAAACACTCTCAATTTTCTGTTTTGAATACACCATTATTGAAGCTTGACATAAAGTATAATTTGTCCATGTTTAATGGAGAAGTTAATGCCTAGAAACTGGATGATTGGGTTAATAAAATAGATGTTTATTGTAGAATGCAAAAACTGGTGGGAGATAAAGCTAAAATCCAGTTAGCCTCACTTTGACTAGGAGGCACTGCTCTCATATGGTGGGAAAACAAAACTCAGGAGGACTTAAAGCTAATATTCTCATGGTATGAGTTTGTGTCAACATTGGAAAATAAATTTTATCGATTAGGGTATATGCAGAAGGCTATGATGGATTGACAAAATTTTAGACAAGGTAAAGGACAGAGTGTTCAGGACTATACACAAGCATTTACGAAAAGGGATTTAGTGTTGGGTATTCCTCTCTATACCCAAGAAACACTTCTTAAATATAATGGTGGTTTACATGGTTATTTAAACATAATATATTTTTGTTTAACCCTAACAACTTGGATCATGTATGTGTTCAAGCCACCCATATTGAGTCTAAGGGGGAAAATATTACTGAGAACTATTCCAAGAATCCTTTCGAGTCATACGGAAATAAGTTTAAAGGAAAAGGGAGAGGTAAGTAGACCTTAACTATTAAGACATTAGAAGGTGATAAACCCTCTTGTTCCCACTACACGAAGGGACATGAATAATATGATGTATCACATTGTTGGAAGTTACATCTGAGATTAAGACCAAAAAGGTATGGGGGGAACAAGGATAAAGGCAAAGCAAATAATATTGCTTTAGTGTTGTAGGATGTGGGATCTGAATTTGGTGATGAGACCAAAGTCGCAGTTATTGGAATCCAAGGTAAAGATAAAGGTATGTCTCTTTCTCATCATGCAAATACGAGTGAAAGTGTACAATTTTATTCTAGTTAAGATGATAAGAAATGAGGTGAACTCTTTCATATTCGAGTAATTACAAAACACACAAAAGTTGATATGTTATTTGATAGTGGGTCACAAATCAATTTAGTTTCTAAACAAGTGGAAAAGAAACCAAGTTTATCTATTGTACCTCATCAAAATCCATATCCACTAAGATGGGTTAATAATGATGCACAATTGGAAGTAACAAAGAAATGTATATTAAAATTTGCAATTTCTGATAAGTTCAAAGATGACATAGAGCTTGAAATAGTACCACTGGATATATGTGGCATTGTACTTGGAATCCCATATTTGTATGATTGGAAGGCTATATTTTACAAGGAGAAGAATCGATATCATGTTTTCAAGGATGGTATTGACTATGCTATACATGCACATCATATGAAAATAAGCATGTCACTAATCTTTGCAGGTCAAATGAAAATGCTAGTAAGAATTTTGTATTGATGATGATTAAATTCAAAGGGGAGAATGATGACACATATAAATCCTTTGAAGGAGGTGATATGAAGAATAAATATGAAATGGTTAAAATAATTTCTAAGTATGATGAAGTATTCCGGGAACCAACAATATTGCCACCAAAGGGAGGGATACACCATGAGATATAACTGCAACAAGATGCACCACTTACAAACATTGGCATGCACCAGATGTCCATGATGCAAAAAGAAGATATCAAGAAACAAATTTAGGATCTGGTTGGAAGGGGAATCATTAGATTGAGCACTTCACTGTGTGGTTCACCAATAATTTCGGTGCAAAAGAAGGAAGGATCTTGGAGAATGTGCTTAGACTACTGATATTTGAACACGATCATGGTAAAAAATAGGAATCCACTTCCATGTATTGGGGATTTAGTTGATTAATTGAAACATGCAATTGATTTTTTCTAAGTTAGACTAAATTCAAGACAAAACAAGGATTGTATGAGTGGTTGGTTATGCCTTTTGAGGTGTGTAATTCCCCAACTACCTTCATGAGAGTGATGAATGATGTATTTCAACATAACTTTGCTTCCAAATATTCTTACAAATATCATGCCCATGAATTTATTTTATAGGCTAAGAGGTGGCCACGAAATGACAATATCACAGTGTAAACCCATTGATTCATGTTTTGAGCTCCCAAATACACCAAGAGGCCATTTAAGGAAACCAAGTTTGCAAGAGGCCAAATTTGAATTCAAATGGATAAGTGGAGATTTTATGAACCATAAATGCGTCGTTGGTGTTTGAGATCCCACCATTCGTGTTAGTGGTGTGGGTATCGAAGGAAATTGTCCACTACAGAGTGAGTGTTGTTCTGGAGGGTTGTGCCGCAGCACTAGTAACCAAAGTTTAACCAATGTTTTTTTGGTTTTCAACAATTTTAAGGTTATCTTGGGCTCATTTTACTCTTTAGATCTTGTGGAGGTGCCTTCTGCTACGTGCATGTTATATGTTCATGATAACTTACCGTGTGAATCACAAAATTGTCGCAGGTGTACGATTTTTTTCATGATAATATATGCCCCTTGATGTATGAATTTTGAAGGGTATGGTAGAGTTGATAATGCATCACTGTTTCTTGTTTTATTTCCCTATTGATTCGTCAATATTTATGGACATGGATGACCTTCTAGAGGAGAATGTTTTACCAATGTTTTGTTGTTTATAAAAATAAGGTGTGCATTCCCATACTCATGAAAGGTGTTCCAGAATGACTACAAAATGAAGAGACCTAGGGATCTCTCATAAAATGATGAACATGTGGATGGGGGTGGCCTCAAACCATGTTAGAGTACATGAACTTGGGACTGGTGTAGTTGGTGCCGAGGAAGCATAACTACTAAGAATATAAAGAATCTCACTAGGGTGGGGGAATGGAATGAGTGTGGAGCCAAGGGGAATGGACTGTACCAGAGTTGTTACAACTTATCATTTTCAAATGTGAACACTGCTACCTTCAAATTGTATGATTCCCCCCTGATGCAAATAAATGATTTATTGTCAAGAATAGGGGGAGACTACCAAGTTAAGGAGCATTGATGACTCTCCTTCTTCTGAAGTAATCCCTTATAGTGACTGAAAGGAATCCCAAGGTACCACTGCTACCTCTTCAACTCTTAGAGTATAAATTTTGGCGTCGATGAGAGATAAATAATATGTATAAGACATGGGTATTGTCTGATGAATGAGTATATTATTGTAACTAAGTGAGACTAACTAACCTGACACAAGACTAGTGGATAAGTGTGGGGCTCATACTTCCTTTGATCAATGATATACTAGGAGGGGGGAAAGGATGACCATTTTGATGCGTCAAATGAGGTTGTGACAGATTGAGACAAACTACAAATGAAGGGCTTTGTGAGTGACACAATACTTGAGAGAGGGAAGAATGACAAAGGAGTGCTTTATGAGGTACCAGAGTAATTTTCATGTCATTGATGAAAGGCGACCAGGGGAGTGTTTCCAAAAGTATGATTGGTTCCCATGCATACATGGAAATAGGAACTATTTGTACATAAAGAATAATTGGTGGGGTCTCCAATATGGTTTTGGGCATGTTGGGGGAAAAAATTGATGATGGGTGGGACTCCCACAAGTTTTTTGTGGGTCGAGGAGTCAATTTGATTATGGGAAGGGTCTCCACAGTTTTGAGTGAATCATGGAACTTTTTTCAATATTGAATGAGGGGTTGGTGTTTTGTAGACACAAATACGAGTGCCCCATGAATCAATGCCATGTAGGATGTTCCTACGGGAATAAATTAATGGATTTTGTGATCTCAAACGGGAGGGGGGGCCATTTGGTTTCTCGAAGGAAATTTGTAGAGGGGAAGTTCTCATGGAGGTATGAGTAGGCTTTGGTGAAATTTATTTTGTGAAAGGTGTTGAGGAACTTGTTTTTTTGGGCAATGTTTGAGGTAGGGGAGTAAATGCACAACTATAGAATAATTGGCATCAGGTAGGTTACTTTGGTGGTGAAAAATTCCTCAGACTTGTGGGGGGATACAACTTATGGGTTTCAATTATGATGAAGGTTTGTGGAGGGAAAACATGTTGATGTATTTGTAACTTCAGAATGTATTCATCTGTAAATATTATGTATTGTACCCTGATGTTTATTCCGGGAAGTGTCTATAATATATTTGAGTCATGTCATGCCTTGATGTTCCTATCGGGAGATTCAATAATGTAAACAAGTCATGTAAAGTCATTAAGGTTAACCCTCCATTGTAAGTTGGAGCAATAGTCCCCATAATTGTGTCAAGGTTAACCCTCCTTGTTGATCGAAGGGAAAAGTCCCCACAGTTGTGGGGCACTAAGGTTATTAGACTCTCCTAGAGATGTCGGCCCTAGTAAGTAATTGTTAAGTGGGGCTTACATGTTGAAGTGGACCTTAAGTGAACAAAAGAATATAAATAGAGAGTGAGCCACTCTATTTATCATACACACACTCACTCATTGGGGCGCATGAGTGAGAGAGAAGAAGCTGGGATTAGAGAGAGAGGCTACTGCTGTCGGGAGATCATCTTTATGTTTTAGGGTTTTAATTTTGGTGCCGATTCTATCTCTGAAGAAGTTGCGGGGTTTTCTCCTTTATGGTTTCCTCGAGGAAAATTCGTTGTGTCTCTTTTCTCTTGTGTTTATTTTTGTGCATGTTATTCTCTTGGATAAGATCCCAAGATAATGCTAGCTTAGAATGATAAAAATATAACATGGTATCAGAGCTAACCTGAGAAGAAGACATTGTGTAGCTGTAGAAGCTAGGGATTCTTACTTTTTGGGTCTCTCTCCACAATCCATCAGCAAAAGTATGCTAGGATGACTCTCCATTGAAGGGTGCATCTTTCTGTCCAAGCGGAATTCGAGTTCGAGCATTTTTAGTTTTTGGTACAGGAAATTAGGGCTTCTTATAGAAGAGGAATTTTTGAGTGAGTGTGGCATAGGAATTATCTCCTCATCAAAATAGAAATTTAGAGACCTGGGTCTATATTTTTGGTTGGGTATAACTCTATGAAAGTCAAACCCTAGTTTGACCCCGGGTCGAAAAAACCCTAAAATACTAAAACTGATAGGTTTTGGTACATTCGCTATATCTCGAGATTGGAGAAGGATCAAGAGCGAAAACTTTCACAAGAAAAATATAAAATCCTTATTTACACTGTGTCCAAAATGCAGCCTCATAATCGCTATATTATAGGAGATATGATCCCTCCAAGTTAGGGTTCCATCCTCTTCTAGGATTCATCCCTAAACATGACACCTGGGGATAATTGCTATATATTGGGCTACAAAGGTCCAAATTAAATTTATGAAGCTGTTTCAGAAGGGTCATGGACTTTAATTTTTTTGGTAGAAGTTTCAGACTCCAAAGATGAAACAAGGACACGTGGTAGTCTGTACAACTTCGCTATGCTGAACAGTCCTGAAATAGGTCACCTTGGGAAAACGATCATAAGTCCCAATGGGTGAAACCAATTCTGATGAAACCTATGGATTTGGAATAGGTATAGGTAAGGATAGATCTATGTTATGTTTTAGACACATAGGAGCATTAATTTCAGATATACCGTAGAAACCGTATCAGGCATTTCTGCAGAAGAAATTGGAAAACTAGGGCTTCCTGTTCCGAGAGATTCCCTCCACTGTTTTCCGAAAAGGAGTACATTGGATAGCTCACCTTGAAGAGGTCGATTTGTCTATCCAATCAGATCTAAAAGATTCCAAGTTTTGAAAATTAGGGTTTCTCTAACAAACCCTGGAATAGCCAGCTCCGGAACCAGGACGGACACCTCAAATCGGTAAGATCTAATCTTTTGCTATTTTCATTTGAGGTTCTCATTTCAAAGTGATCTATCACGTCAGATTGATGATAAGCTTGGTGAATTTGAAAACTTATAGCATGGAAGTATATGATCTCTCTGAAGAAAATGAATTGGACACCTACAAAAGTAGAGAGGTTCCAATTCCAGAGGGAGATGAGGCTAAAAGCCTTACACCAGAAGAACTTGGTCAAGGCCAAGAAGATCATTGCTGATTCAATCACAGATCACCTTATACCACAAGTGTCTTCCCTAAAGACATATAAAGAGATGTTTGATTCCTTGAACAAGCCATTTTAAGGGAAGAACATAAATCAAAATATGACTATGAGAAAACAGTTGAAGAATGTGAAGATCCATAATGAAGAGACCATACAGTCATACTTTACGAGGGTCTCTCAAATAAAAGAACAACTTGTAGCAGTAAAAGAAGAAGTGAAGAATGCAGAAGTGGTGATAATCGCCTTGAATGGCCTCCTAGGATCATGGGATTCATTCATTCGAGGAATGTGTGCCAGAAGGAAGTGATTACTTTCAGCAGAATCTGGGAAGAGCACACACAAGAAGAAGCTCGACTCATAATAAGAGAAAAGAAGATGGGAGAAACTGAAGGTCAATCTCTCACCATCCAAAGAAGATCCCTCATGCGATGAGGAATATGAAGAACTCAACTCTTGAAGAACCTCTTCTCCATCTTAGCATTTGGATAAGAAACAATGCTATTATGAATGAAGAAGATGATGAAGCTGAAGGCTCAAGAAGGAGTCTACCCACGAAACAAATAAAGATAAGTATTCAATTGTCATTTCATGATATTGTTTTTGTTATGCATTTTTTATATTCAGTTGATGTATTATGCATGATAGAATGTTTGCATACTGCTAATATGCATGTGATGGATAAGTAGCTCATGGTGCTATACAACTCTCCATTGCTACTTATCTAGAATGAAACCTCTTTGCTGACATATTGGATTAGTGCTCAATCTCAATGTTGTCCTGGTAGAGATGGAAGGCATCTAGAAAGTTTCCATGAGATATGGATGAATGTTGTATTGGTTAAAATAGTTGCATGATCATATATTCATGCATAAGAATTTTCCATTATGAATATGCCTTATGGAATGTTTCTAACGATACAAATGCATTTGACTTGTAGGAAAGATCACGTAAAATTGCCTACAGGCAAAGAAGGATGAGACTTGTTCCGAAGAACAAGTGACGGAAGTTCAATATAGAGGATCTTGGTATCCAGTGATCCTAGATGGATACATAGAATATTAGTAGAAGAGGAAGCTAATTGTCACTCGAGTACTGAATGTTTCAGTTCATAGAGTATGAAAGACAGAGGGAGAATGATGCTCCACTTCAGAGGGAGTGACTACAGAAGATCCTGAAGTTAGACATGGTACAACAGGATGGACAACTTACTAATGATTCTAGGATTTACTGAGAGTAAAGTGGATTCCAACCTTTTCTTCAAGGTTGAAGGTGGAAGACCAGTGATGCTCCTGTTATATGTCGATGACTTGTTCTTGACAGAAGTTGTAAGAAGGAGACTTGTTGCCAAGTTCGAGATGAAGGACTTGGATATGATGCACTACTTTCTAGGCATGGAGGTGTGGCATAATCTCCCTGGGACAAGGGAAGTATGCAGTAGAGATCCTGAAGAGGATCATGATCATGGAATGCAAAGCCATGACCACACCTATGGCATTGAACATGAAGCTACTGAGTGTTGCTTCATCAGAGTCAGTTGATGCCACGATGTATCATCAGATGATTGGGTCCCTGATGTACCTGATGAATACGAGACCAGATATTTGCTTTGCTGTGAACACCTTGAGCCAATTCCTGACAGATCCGAGACATGTTCACTTGATTGCTACAAAGCATATTCTGAGATTGGGCAGGCAGTTCCATTGATAAGAAGATCACTTCAAAGTGTTGCTTCAGTATGGGATCAGGTGTGATCTCTTGGTTTAGAAGGAAGCAATCCTGTGTGGCACTGAGTACAGCTGAAGCAGAGTATGTCATAGCGTGTTCATCTAGTTGTGAGGTAGTATGACTGAGGAAGCTACTATCTGATTTATTTGATCTCTAGTTAGATGCTACTTGTATATACTGCGACAACCAGAGTTGTGTGAAGTTGATGGAGAACCCAGTGTTCCATGACAAGTCAAAGCATATATTGAGATCAAGTATCACTATATCAGGGATATGGTGTAGAGAGGAGCAATGAAGCTCCAGTATGTTGCGACGGATGAACATATAGATGATGTGTTGACGAAGCCATTGGCCAAAGTGAAGTTTGAGTACTTCAGGGAGAAGCTTGGTGTTCTCTAGATCGAGGTTCCCTCCAAGGGGAAGTGATGAGTCCGTGAGCCATTCTGACATGGTGAGAGGATTAGGTTCCTTCCATGGTCAGATGTAAGGGCTGAGCCATTCTGTCATGGTGAGAGGATTGGTTCCTTCCATGTCAGATATGAGTGCTGAGCCATTCTGATATGACTGTAGGATTGGTTCCTACATGATTAGATATAAGGGTTGTTGCCATTCTCTGAATGGAGGTACCTAGTCAGTTATTAGGAATACTCAGTCTGGGGCTGAGGGCCATTCTGATATGAATGTGTGATGTGTTCTCACATGATCAAATATAAGTGCAGGGTCATTCTGATGTGATTGAGGGATGTGTTCTTAGTTGATCAGATATAAGGGCTGATGCCATTCTCTGGGAGAATGGAGGCACCTGGTCAGTTACTAGGAATCCTCAACCTGGGGTTGAGAGCCCTTTCGACATGTAAGCTGGATTGGTTCCTTGCATGGTCGAATATAAGTGCTGAGCCCTTCCATGGATGATAGATGGTGTTTCCTATCATGTCAGTTGATGTGAGTGTTGTGCCTTTCCATAGATGGTAGTAGGTGTGTCCTACCATGCTGGTGGATGTGAGTGCTGTGCCTTTTGAAAGATGATAGTAGTTGTGTCCTATCATGCTGGTGAATGTAAGTGATGTGCCTTTCTGACATGGTGTTGGATGTGTTCCTCTCATGGTCAGATGTGAGTGCTGGCCATTCTGACTTAGGGTTAGATATAAGCACTGAAGAAGACCTACATGGAGGCTAGGCCTACAACCAGCATGAAAAAGGGCTAGCTCTGTAGAACTTCCTATGACGAGAAGAATCATGAGATAACACCTATGATGATGACCCAGTGATGATTGATGATCCAGATCGAGTGATGATCCAGATCCACTGATGATGATCCAGCAGTGATGATCTAGATTAAGTGATGATCCAGATCTAGTGATGATTTCCCTGTGATGATCCAGATCGAGCGATGATGATCCAGATCCAAGATGAATATGAATTGAAGATGAAGATGACAAGATGATCCAGTTGATACAGAGAAGAAGACCAGTGCTGGAAAATTGTGTTGAGAGAATACCTTCCTAGTTAAGAGGGAGTGTTGATGTATTTGTAACTTCATAATGTATTCATTCATATATCTTATGTATTGTACCTTGATGTTTATTCCGGGAAGTGTTTATAATGTATTTGAGTCATGTCATGCCCTGATGTTCCTATTGGGAGATTCAATAATGTAAACAAGTCATGTCAAGTCATTGAGGTTAACCCTCCATTGTAAGTCGGGGCAATAGTCCCACAATTGTGTCAAGTTTAACCCTCCTTGTTGATCAAAAGGAAAATTCCCCACAGTTGTGGGGCACTAGGGTTATTAGACTCTCCTAGAGATCTTGGCACTAGTAAGTAATTGTTAAGTGGGGTTGACATGTTGAAGTGGACATTAAGTGAACGGAAGGATATAAATAGAGAGTGAGCCTCTCTATTTATCATACACACACTCACTCATTGGGGTGCATGAGTGAGAGAGAAGAAGCTGGGATCAGAGAGAGAGACTACTACTGTTGGGAGATCACCTTTATGTTTTCGGGTTTTAATTTTGGTGCTGATTCTATCTCTGAGGAAGTTGCGGGGTTTTCTCCTTTATGGTTTCCTTGAGAAAAATTCTTTGTGTCTCTTTTCTCTTGTGTTTATTATTGTGCATGTTATTCTCTCAGATAAGATCCTAAGATAATTCTAGCTTAGAATGATAAAAATCTAACAAAACATCCATGGGGGTAATGGAGTGGTCCTTAGTTGGGATGTTGATGGCACATAAAAAATGGGATATGGATTTATGGAAAGTGGAGTTTTAAGTATGGGTATTGGTATTGAAGGGGAATGTTGGTGACGGGATGTAAGTTTCGTAATCATTCCTGAAAAATAACACATTAAATTTTGGACGGTGGATGTCATTATGGATGTTCTGATCATTTTCCTGCATGTATGGGCACATACCCAAGTGTAGTAAATAACACGACAACAATATTGGAAATGCATAAATAATGATTCAAAGCATGGTGTACCTTGGGGGTACTTGGATTAGGGGTATAACTTTTTAAGATACATCCCATTGAAAATACTATTGAGTGTCATGCCTTCATAATCTTGGAGAATGTATGCCCCATTAGGGAGGGATTGTTGGATGATGAATGGACAGAACCACTTAGGTACAAACTTGTCGGGTTCGAGTTCAGAATATTTGCAGGCGTTGAATACAAGGACAAATTTTCCCTCACTAAAGGTGCATGGACAGATGTGGAGGTCATATTGGGATTTGGATCAAAGTTTCATGACTTTGTTTTGTTGTAGTGAATCTCGTCGTTCTTTGTCGAGGTGTTCTAAGGTAAAAACCCATTGTTCCAATGATTGAGTATCAAGGAATAATTCGACCATTGATTGGAGCGTAGGGATTTGACAACCAATAGTAAATATGAATTCAAATTTGTGGACAAAGTGGAATGGGGTGAATCTAGTAGTTGTTTTGACTGACATTTGATACCCCCAAAGGGCGTGAAAAAACATATGGTTCCAATTGGACTTGTTCTAATCAACTATGATTTGGAGCATAGTTGTCATAACTTTGTTGACTACTGTTACTTTACCATTGGATTGGGGATAATATGGGATAGAAAATTCATGTTTAAATACGAATAGGAGGGATAAATCCTCAAAAGTTTGGCATTTGAAGTATTTTTTGTTGTCATAGACTAATGGTTTTAGGACGCCAAAACGTGTTATGACGTGGTTAAAGAAAAACCGAGCGAGGGTGAAGGTTTTACAGTTGAATGTAGGCATGGCCTAAGCCCATTTAGCGAAGTAGTCAACTAAAACAATTATGTACTTGTGGCCTTGGGAGGAGGTTGGAAGACATTCCATATAGTCAATATCCCATCCACAAAAGTGGCCCGCTCTAATGATGGGGTTTAAGGGGGCTGGTGAGGCTTGGTTTTTTCAAGTAAAGAATTTGTAATTAACACATATTTTGACTGCATAGACATAGTCTTTGAATATGGATGGCCAAAAGTAACCTGTGAAGAGAATTTTTTTGGGTGGTGGCTAAACTGGAGAGATGGACACCACATGCGCCACTATGGCAATCATTGATAACTTGTTCATCCTCGCCGTGGGACAAACAATATTGTAAAATGGTGTCCACACCTCATCGGTAGAGCACATCTCCTAGGATGAGATATCGTGGATCTTGGTGGTGAATGCAACATTTGTCACCACGAGATAGATGGGGGGAAACTTCTGATTTTTGAGGTACGTGAGTATGTCATCCTACTAGGAGTCATCATTGGTGATGTTGATAAGGTGTTCAACAAGCAGGTGATTGTTCACTAGTTCTCCTGGTGTGTTAGGGGGAAGATTGATAACAAGATTAGCAAATGATAAATATTTGTTATTCTTGTGGCTGGTGAATTCCAGGTCAAACTCTTGAAGGCTTAAAATCCACCGTGAAAATTTATTGTTGATTCACCAAGGACTTGGTATATATTGCATGGGGTTTGAGTCGACAATAACCATAGTTTTCTATAGCAAGATGGAAAGGCGTACATTTTGTACTGAAATAATGATTGCTAAGGCAAGTTTCTCACCATGGACGTAATTAAGAGTGGGGCCGATGAGTGTTTTGCTGATGTAATAGATTACATGTTCATTATTATCATTGGAAGATTGGATAAAGACACTAACAACTGTACAAGTTGATGCTGAGATGTAAAGAATGAAATCTATATTGAAATTGGGTGGAGAAATCAAAGGGGAAGATACTAATGCTTGTTTGAATGCCTCAAAAGGATGTGGGCATGGTCATCGCACTAAAAACATATGTCTTTGTGAAGTAGCCAAAGGAATATGTTGTCCTTGGTAGCATAATCATGAACAAAGAGACAAATAAAGTTGGCTTTTCCTTGGATGCTTTGTAATTGGCATCGTGTTTGGGGAGTTTGTAAATCCATGATGGTGTGAACTTTGGAGGGGCTCACTATGATGCACGTGTGTGAGATAATGAATCCCAAGAGGCATCCTGTTGTGATGAAGAAGACACATTTGAGGGGGTTTAATTGGATGTTGTATTTTCGATAATGTGTAATATGGTGTGTAGATATTTGAGGTGGTTTCCCCATTTCCTATACTTAGCTACCAAGTCATCTAAAAATGGATAGAATGATTTCAATGAGATCATTAAATACCTACACCATTTCCCTCTAAAAGGTAGCACCTTCATTTTTGAGACCAACGGGCATGAATTTGTAGGAAAAATTTCTCCATTGGGTGGTAAATGTGGTTTTGTACTGATCCATGGGACATATCCGTATTTGGTTGTACCTAAAAAATCCACTGACAAAGGATATCATCGTGTTACCGGCACAAGAATAGATAATATGGTGGATGAAAGGGGTGGGGAAATTGTCTTTGCGACATGCAAGGTTGAGGTCGGGAAAGTATGTGCATAATTGAATGATGCCTTGTTTTTTGTTAACTGGTACTAGGTTGGACACCCATGAGGTGTAGGAAATAGGATAAATTAATCCAGCATTAAGAAGTTTCTCGATAGAATCCTTAATGGTGAGGGTGTTGGAAGGGTGTACTATTTGTTTCTTTTGTCAAACTAGGATGCAATCAGAACATGTGTCAATATGGTGTTCATCAGTTTTTGGATCAAGGCCAGGCGTTTCATCATAGGACCATGCAAAGACATCTTGAAATTCTTTGAATAGGGCAGTGAATTCACGGATATCCTGTGGGGAGCATGAGGAATCAATCGAAATGTTCTCAACTACTCTTGGGATAGTAGATATATCAATATAAATGGTGGGTGAGATGTTAAACAAGTTGCCCTCTTTGAAAAAGTTAAGAGTTGGAATATGATTTTTTAACCAATCAACATGTTTTGGTGGTAAGAAGTCTTTTGATTCAATAGTGTATTATTGTGCTATCTCCTGGGAGGTAAAGGATGACTGATGCTGAATACTTTTCCAGGAGGGGTTGTTAATATTCACGACCTCCATGATTTGCTCGTCCATGGGAAAAATAAAATTTTCAAGCATGTCCTCATCAGAAGAAAATGAGTCTCTAGAGGTTGGGTCATAGATTTGAGATAGAGTAGATGTTGGTGTATATGATTCAACAACTTGTTTTATAAAGACAGTGTCAAACAAGAAAATTTCTTTATGGCGATTTTGGGGGGGGAGGGGAATTTGTTCTAGGATTAATTTTGGTGGCTCATTTTGGGGGTTGATCCCTCATTAAAGGAATACTGCAGGGAGGTGTTCCTCATCTCTACTCTCATTTGAGGTATCTTCTTCTTCCACTATAGTTGGGAGAACTACACCTATGTGGATGAGGTTGTCCACAAGGAAACTTTGTTATTCTTTGAGGGTGTGGAAGGTAGATCTCGTTGGAAATTAAAATGTATGGTGGGACATTAACTTACACTCTCGACATGGATGAGTATCATGTCATTGGTTCAATATGTGAGGAGGTATTTTGATGGATGGTGGGGAGGTGCTTCTGATATTGCTAAGGGTAGCAGTCATATGCATGACGTTTGGTGCCTCCTCCTCTAATGGTTTAGTAAGGTGAATGGTTTCCAATGCGTTTTGAAATCAAGGGAGATCAGGGAAATGGTGTGTATACTTCCCAAATTGAAAACATATAGAACATGCTTTATTGGTGTGCAACGACTTGGAATTGGGGGTGGATGGGTTTGATGTGCCCCTAGTCTTAGTTTGGGGAGAAAATGTGGCACTAATAGGTGTATTTAGAAAATTTATGATCTTGAGAAAGGTAGGGAACGTATTTGTTGCATGACCTTGTTTTCCACATAGAGCGCATGCGGGTGTGACCCGTGTGGTGGGAGTATCATGCATGATGGGTGATTTTATCGTTTATTGAGTGGCATGCTTCATGTTGGTTTTGGATATTCTTGACAATGATGCAGGAGCATAGTTTTCTATGATGGGGGATTGAAACTTGGGCTGAGTAGTGTCCCCATTGGCATGGGTAGTTGTATGGGGTTGAAGAATGCCCTGATTTTGTGACTTGGTGACTACAGGTAGTGGTTGAATCATATAGGTGGTGGTTTCAGTGGACAAAGTTGGAGTGGTAACTCATTTCATTGGGACCATATCATAATGGGATACAGGTGGTGAGGCCATCCAACAGAAATGGTGGTGTTAGGTACCATACAGGAAGACCCAACATGAATCAAGGTAGGGTTAGTTGTGCCATGAATGATGTTATGCATACTCCCATGGGGGGGTAAATAAATGGTTTTTGGAACATAGGTGGCACCAATGGATTTATGATTTTCTCAATGCTATGGATGGATGGGGTTATTGATGATTATGTTCTAGGTGTGGACACTTCCTTTTCCATGGTGGAAAGGATACACATGAGAACTTCCATTGGAGGAGGGATGACACGTGGAGGACCTGAATATGATCCTAGAAGGTCTGCGTCCTTGTAGACTCCTGGGCTAATCTCAACATATGGTCTATGATTTTTCTCGTTGACTGTTGACAAAAATTTTTAGGATTGGATGAAGCGTTGGGATTATAATAGCTTAGTTGGTCAAGGGTGACCACATTCCCATTGAATGGGAACACAATGATGCAGAAGACCAAATAGGTGATTTCCTTCATGGCGTACATATAGCTACATCCAAAAATAATGTTGTAGTCAAGTTGGGAATCTATGACTTCAACGTCAATCATGACCTTTTTTCCCCCTAGCTTGATGAGGATAGTCTTGAACAAGTCATGTGGTTGAAAGCGACTACCATCATATGCATAGAGAGTGATCGAGGATAGTGTTAACTCATGGGAGCCCAATTTTTTCCACACGTTGGAAGACATTACGCATGTGGATGCACCTTCATTGATGATGCATCAATAGATGATGATTTTTTGGACTGTGACTGGAACTTGGAATGCGACTGATGAGGGTAGTCATGGTTCACCCTTCTCGAGTTCAAAGTTCATGAGATTTGCATTGAAAGGGTTGAAAACACCGAATGCATTCAAAATTACTTTTGTTGGGAAGGGAACGATTGAAGTACCTCAAGTGTTGACATGGCAATTGGTGACTGTGACAGATTGTCAATAATGATGTAGTTATGTGTGGAATTCATGTGAGGATTATCAGGGGTATGTCATCAGAGTGATTTAGGAATCATTGGGATTTTATCCATGGAAGGATGTGATATCTACAAAGGTCCTCTAGAAGGAATTGGAGTTTCTTCAAGGACAGGTGAGGTTTTAGCATTGGTGTACCCCTTAGCATGGGTCTGTATGTTGACTGACACTGAGTTAATGTAAATTTTTTAAAATGATCCTTCTCCCAGGGGGTGGGGATCAGGTTGTTGGGTAACCACCCCTTTATTGCAAAAGGATTGTGGCAAAATAGCTTGTTGTGTAGGAGGTGCTTGAGGAGGGTTTTTGGGTGTCGACTTTTGAGCTTCCAACATATTTTGACAGTAGGGGATAAGTGGACAATGGTGAGTGTAATGACCATACTCACCGCATATTGAGCAAGCATAGTTTTTTCTCAAATTGGAATTCTTGGCTTTCTTAGTGGGATTTCCTCCTTATGGGGGTTAGTTACCATCGTTTTGATTTTGTTGAGGGGATTGGTTGGCCCCTTTTCCTTGTTTTTGGGGATTCATTTTCTTCCCTTTATTCTTCCCATGATTATGTGGATTTGGGGATTTGGAAATATTCAATTGCTTGAATTGTTTAGTTTGTTTTTGCATAGAGGGTTGAACAAATTTTACTCCCATATGGGGTATGGGTGTCGTGTCGGGAGGAGTGTATACGAGTAGTAGAAGTGATATCCTTGGGGTGAGATATAAGTAGGTTGTTTCACATATGATGTGGATGTTGACACATGTGGTTCCATTGGTGGTTGAGGAACCAACTATACTTGGATTATACTTGGAGAAATAGGGTTGTATGTTCCATACTAAGGCTGACCAAATCAAGTATTTGGTGTAGTATGAGTGGGAGTCGACATAATGGGGACATGTGGTTATTGTGTGACCAATGGTGGAGGTGAAATATTTGTTTGTGGGGGGGATTTACTTTGGGAAGAAACAAACCCAATAAGCACATCTACTGAATGTGAAACCCTTGCAATGGGAGGATATAAGGATCTATGTTGATGGGAATCTGGTAGTACAATGCACAAATACCTTGATTGGGAATATATTAGGTCAAATTATTGGTCATTGATGATAGATTCTTCCTCAGTTTGTGGCATGGAGGTAGCCACATCCTTTGCGATAATTGGTTGGAGTGATTGAATGTCAATTTTGTATAACTCGATATGACGATGCCATTAAAGGATATGGTCTTCTCTATGCATTTTTGTATTTTGTCAAAACTCGGTGAGAATTTTGAGGCCAAGATCATGTCTTATATGAAGCTAGAAATATGATAGGAAGGACGTGGAAATGGTCTCAAATGTGGTGTGAGAAGTTGTTTCCTAACTGACATACCATTTCACAGTTGCAAAGGTTAGGGATCTTTGGAGGAGATGAAGGTGGAGTGAATCTTGTACTATGCTATTAGAGGAACACCATAGATGGAAAGACATAATGTGGCTGGAAGGATCATCTTCCTTCTTTATTGCAAAATTAAGGATATATGAAGTTAGTTTTTCTAGCATATCCAATCAAGTAGCATCATGGACATGGGATCATTGACTAACTTAGTTAGGTTAGGGAGGTTCAAACTTTCCATGAATGGTAAGTTTGGATTCATATTGGGGGACTCCATCTTATTCATAATGTTGTTTTCTCGAGGGGAAGACCTTGGAATATGTGGTGGTGATATTTTTCTTCTAAGGGAAGATGAATATGTGGTACGAATTCCTCCCAATGGGGGAGAAGAAGTTTGAGTATTCCAAGGTGGGGGGAGTAATTAATGGTAAAAATATTCTATGAGAAGAGGATGGGAAATTATCAAAACTATCTTTTAGAAGAGAGAGTGAATCAAATAAAGTGTATTATTGTCTATACGATCCAATAAATGTGGCCTGGGAACAAACTAGACTTAGTGATATCCCTTGTTTTCCATGGGAGGGTAATGGAAAAACACCCCTACAGAGAGGGGAAAGGAATTGCAGTCTGTGGGACTGCCTTAGTGGGGGTTTGTTCCTCTATGGTGGAATCCTAGTTGCCAAGTGAGAGTGATGGGTGATGATAAACACAATGTAGACATATGAAAAATTATGGTAACCTCAACAGATGCAATATGGTGCAATATGTGAAAATATGGCTTAGTTTAATAGTGTCCACATGTTTTCTCTTTTTAAATTATGATTTTAATGATATTTTATTTAGAAAATAAAAACAATTGTAAATTACCTAAAAATACCTAGTGTCCTTCCACTCAATTGTAATTGGGACTCCCAAAAGCACAATTAATGGTGATAGGGAAATCCACTCAACAATTAACTATTGCAGGTAAGAAAGACCCATTTCTACTGATGATGGGTTCAATGTTCCAATCAAGAAGACTTGGAAACACCTCGCAATGGAAATAGTTGACTTCAGGAACCACACACACTTCCAACCTTCGTTAGCGGTATCCTAAGTTTGGCCACTATGGTTACCTTGTGTAAAGTAAAAATCGGTGGTTAATCCTCGACGGTATACTATCATCTCCCTAACAACAAGGTGAGTGCCTCATAGGGGAGAGAAGGGAAAGTGTTAGATTTTCTTAAGATCTGATTAGCTTATCTAGGATATTTATTTGAAAGAATAACAAGTACAAGAAAATACATAAAATGGAAAAGATGCACAAGACACAAATAATTTCATCGAGGAAACCATAAAGGAGAAAACCCCACAAACTTCTTTAGAACAATAAGATGATCAAAATTAGTGATAAGAAATGTTCAGTAGCTATCTTTCTCTCCTCCTATGATTGTCTCTCTCTCTCTCTCTCTCAAACACCTTAGAGAGTTGTGATATGTGTATAAATGAGGGAGAGAGCCTCCCTGTTTATACCCTTTCAAGTCACTAACCAAAGACAAGACTTGAGCCTACATGTCATCTCACATGGTGCCCACTTCTCCTAAAGAGACCACAGTTACATATTACATGATGTTACATTGGGGACTATTTCCCCAACTTACAACAAAGGTTGTACCTCAAGTTCTAGACACAATTTAGACATCACGTAAAGGGGTAAAACACATCCCCAATGGGGGTACACAAACATACAATGATAATATACATATGAATATCTTCTGAAGTTACAAATACATCAACACTCCCTCTTAACTAGGAAGGTTATCTCTCTCTACACAATCGTCAACACATCTGGTCAGGTCTTCATCGCATCATCATCATCACAAAGTCATAGAGTCTTCCTCATAGCTGCTGCCATCATCTTCTTATACTTTGATCATCATCCCATACTATCTATCATCAGAAGTTTCTACAGTGCCAACCCTTTTTCATGCTGGATGTAGGCCTATTCCTCTGCTAGGTCTTCATCTATAGTGCCATCCCCTTTTCATGCTAGATGTAGGCCTAGTCCTCTACCGGATATTCATCATCTCTATGAGAAATCTATTAAGTAGGTACATCTTAGGACTTATTATATGCCTCTTGCAAAACTTGCAAGATATCCCAGGATTGATTATATGCCACTACAAAACCTAAAGGAGCATACCAAGACTACTTACATGCCTTGCAACTCTTGTGTACCCTATTATTTACCTCATCATCTCATGGAGCACAACCTAGATACAAATAACACAAAACTTACATCATGACCATGGGAGTCCCAACCTGCCACCATGTCGGAAAAGCTCTGCACTTACATTTGACCATGGGAGGCCTAGCTTGCCACCATGTCGGAAAGGATATGCACTTACATTCGACCATGGGAGGCCCAACCTACCACCATGTCGGAAAGGATCTACAATTACATCCGACCATGGGAGGCCCAACCTACCACCATGTTGAAAAGGATCTGCACTTACATCCTACCATGGGAGGCCCAACCCGCCACCATGTCGGAAAGGCTCTGCACTTACATCCGACCATGGGAGGCACATCATGCCACCATGTCGAAAAGGATATGCACTTACATCCAACCATGGGAGGCCCAACCTTCCACCATGTCGAAAAGGATCTGCACTTACATATGAACATGGGAGGCCCAACCTACCACCATGTCGAAAATGATATGATGTGTATCTGCGTCTTTTGTACTCATCGCTTCCTCTTGGAAGGAACCCCGATATGAAGTACACTGGAGCTTCATTTCTCCTCTCTCAAAAATAGCTGAGAAAGTGGAAACATATTTTTCCTTGACTATACTCAGCGCCATGCAGGGATGTATCTTTCCAAACCAGTAGCCCATACTGGAACTCAAATTGAAGAACAACCCAAGGTTCTCTTCTTCTCAATGGTGCTACCAATCTGAATCAACATAACCCTGTAGGTTAGTCTTTTGATTCATAACATATTTGAGCCCATACTCAACTGTACCCTTCAGGTACCTCACTACACGAGTTACAACCACGTGAGCATGTCTTGGATCTGTCAATAACTGGATCAGGTTGTTCATAGCAAATCATGTGTCTAGTCTTGTATTTATCAGGAACATGAATAAGCAAATCATTTGATGATACATCATGGCATTGACCATATCTGATGAAGCATCACTCAATAGCTTTAGGTTCGATGCCATAGGTGTGGCCATGGCCTTGCAGTCCATCATCCTAAACCTATTCAATATATCCAATACATACTTCCCTTTTCCAAGGGATATTCCATCCGCACTCTACCACACCTCCATGCCTAGAAAGTAGTGCATCATACCCGAGTCATTCATCTCAAACCCAGAAGCAGGTCTCCTTCTTGCATCTTAAATGATTTCCTCTTTTCCTACCAAGAACATTTCATGGACATATAATAGGAGCATCATTGGTCTTCCACCTTCAACCTTGAAGTAAAGGTTGGAATCTGCTTTACTCTCAATAAATCCTAGAGCCATTAGTAAGCTGTCCATCCTGTCGTACCATGTCAAACCTTAGGATATTCTTGCACTCCCTCTGAAGAGGAGTATCATTCTCCCTATTCCTTCCATACTCTATGTATTGAAACATTATGTAATGGAGTGACAAGTAGCTTCTTCTACTACTAATATTCTATGTATCCATCTAGGGTCACTGGATAACAAGATCCTCTATCTTGAAGTTTGTTGAAAACTTCTTCTCCAACCATTTGTGAGATTTTCATCATCTATGGGATTTCATCTTAAATCTTGTATCAAAGGTTAATATCTTCATCACTCTAGGTGATATTCAATCTCCTTATGTAACTGTATGTTTTATCCCATGAGTTCCTTTTGAGCTCGTACAAGGCCTTCTTTAATTTGCACTGTATCCCACTATGTTTCCATCTACCGCATGTTGGATCTTGTAGATCTATATGGAAGAAACTGCGGACTTCCCTTCAGGGCTCGACACCGCATCTTAGACATCATTCTTCTTGAACTGGTACTCTTGATCATAGTCTCCTTCCCTTTCTTCTTGTCTACTTCTTCATAGCTGGAAGGATCTGCATCAATGATGTCGCTCAATAGTGTCACATAACTTGAGTGTGTCTAATGCCTCTTTCTTCCTTTGGAAGTATCGTCATTCTATTCTTCATCTTGGATTATTTCCTATGCCCAAGGTGGTCTTTATCTCTTGAGGTCAATCTACCATTCTCTTTATATTCTTCTGGAGATATTTCTTTTGCTATGGCATCTTTGACCCGAGAAGATTCAGGTTCCTCTTCTGAACTGTCGTTACTTGTTCTTTGGAATGATCTACAAGTCAAGTTCATTTGCATGATTAGAAACATATCATAATTTCCAAAAACATATTAATACTGACAAATATACGTCACATAGCCATGCGACTATTTCAGCCAATGCTACAACATTAATCCATATCATGTATACATACAATAACTTCTAGATGCATTCTACCCTAATGTTATTAAGAGTGTGTACTACTCCTAATATGCTAAAAAAATGTTTCAATCTAGATAAGTAGTAATGGAATGTTGTACAACATCATTTATTTCTTACCCATAATGTGCAATTCAGTAGTATAAATGCAAATAATCAAACATACATAACACATCAACTGAATATAAACAAATGCATAGCTAAACAATATCATGAAATGACAATTGAATACTTATCTTTATTTGTTTCGTTGGTATACTCCTTCTTGAGCCTTCATATTCATCATCTTCTTCATTCATAACAACATCATTTCTTATCCAAATGCTAATATGGATAAGAGGTTCTTCAAGAATTGAATCCTTCATATTCCTCATCGCTTGAGGGATCTTCTTTGAATCGTGAGAGCTAGATATTCAGTTGCTCCCATCTTCTCTTCTTTGATTATGAGTCGAGATTCTTCTTGTGTGCACTCTTCCAAATTCTGTTGAAAGTAATCACTTCCTTCTGGAACACATTCCTCAAATGAATGAATCCCATGAACATGGGAGGTCATTCAAGGTGGTTATAACAATATCTTATTCTTCTTTGATTGCTTCGTCATAGCATCGAACACTTCCTTTTGGTGTCTTCAAGGATGACACATGAGGGATGAGATGATTTTTAATAGAATCTGCAATGATTCTCTTGGCTCTATCCTTAACCTCATATCCCTCTGGCTCCTAGAAATTTCTTACTAAAATACTAATCCAAGTCAATTTATTCAAGGATCACGAAGGTCCTATACTTCCATCCTCGGGAGTTGTAAGATTCACCAAGGTTGTCATCAAGCCAGTGTGATTAGTCATTTTGAAATGAGAACCTCAAATGTAAATAAAAAAAAAATAGATCTTACCGATTTGAGGTGTCCATCTTGGTTCTAGATTTGGTTGATCTAGGGTTTGTCAGAGAAAGCCTAATTTTTAAAACTTGGAATTTCAAACTTCAGATTGGATAGAAATATGGGCCTCTTCAAGGAGATCTATCCAAGGTGCTCCTTTTTTGAAAACAGTGGAGGGAAGTTCCCAGAATAGGAAGCCCTAGTTTTCCAATTTATTCTACAGAAATGACTGATGTTGATTCTACTGTATATCCAAATTTTTAGATCCTTAAGTTCTAAAAATTTTCACTATGATATCCTAATAAGTCTTCTTTCCAAACCATAGGTTAGAGAATAAACGGATTCTCCAAGTGGGAATTATTCCGATTTTCCCAAGGTGACTGTTTTGGGGAGTATTCAGGATAACGAACTTGTACGAACTGGAACATGTCATTTTTTCACATTCTAGGTCTGAAAAACATACCATATAAACTAAAGTATGTGCCCTACTTGGATCATATTTCTAAATTTCATTTTGGATTTTCTAGCCTGAGATATAACAAATCTCCCTAGGTCACTTGTTTATGACTATATTCTGGAGGAGACTGGAACCCTGATTTGGAGGAACCATATCTCCTGAAGTATAGCGAATATGATTCTGCAACTGTTAGACAATGTACATAATGAATTTCTCTTATTCCTGTAAATATTTTGGCTTCTTATCCTTCTCCAATCTCGTGTTATAGCGAAGGATATAGGATTACTAAACTCAGTCTTCTAGGGTTTTCAGACATGAAACCCATTGCAGCTGTATAGTGAAACTTCTCTGATTAAGAAACTGATACCACCAATAGATGCACCCTAGTGAGGTGAGTTAGCCTATCCCTCCTTTGTTGATGATCTATGGAGAGAACACCTTCAACTAGGAGTCCCTAGTTCTCACAGCTGCATAATACCTTCTTTTAGAGAGGCCCTGATACCATGTTATATTTTCTTAAGATCTGATTAGATTATCTAGGATCTTTATCTGAAAGAATAACAAGTACAACAAAATGCATAAAATGTAAAATATGCACAAAACAAAAATATTATCATCGGGGAAACCATAAAGGAGAAAACCCTGCAAACTTCTTCGGAATAGTAAGATGACAAAATGCAGTAATAAGAAATGCTCAACAACTATCTTTCTCTCTCAAACACCTTAGAGAGTTGCGAGATGTGTATAAATGAGGGAGAGAACCTCCCTATTTATACCCTTTCAATTCACTGAGAAAATATAATACTCGATCCTACATGTTATCTCACATGGGGCCCACTTCTCCTAGAGAAACCACAATTACACATTACATAATGTTACATGGGGGACTGTTGCCCCAACTTACAACGAAGGTTGTACCTCAAGGTCTAGACATGATTTATACATCCCACAAAGGGGTAAAACACATCCCCAATGGGGGTACAACAACATATAATGATAATATACATCGGAATATCTTCCGAAGTTACAAATACATCAACAGAAACTATACCTCAAGTTTTACCTCATTGGTCACAATACATGTATCTAATCTAGGATTGAGAACACTTGCTTACAACATGATTTAAATTACCCTAGAAGACAACAATGCTATGTTAAAAAAAAACTAATGAAACTAAGTTGTTGGATATTGTTTGGATGCCTAACCTAATTAGCCTACCAAGCTAAAATATTGTTTTTGTGACCTCTTGAAGAGGATTTTTGTTGGTTATAATCTTATGATGGTTTCTTTTAAGGATTTTGTTGTGGATTAAATGAGTGAAAGGGAGGTATTTCAGTCATTCAATCCTTTTTTATTCACAAAAACCGTGAAGAGCATACTCGGTTGGCTAGAGTCTTTAGGCCCCTTAGTGTGTTCTAGTGGGCATACACATGTGATGAAAGCAAATAATAATACCGAAATTAAGTGAAGTGCTCAAAACAAAATGATTATAATTTGAACTCTAAACAAACAAATGACACTTCAATAAATAAACTCTATGTGTGCATAGGATGTATTTCACCCTTCACTCCCTTTTCTGATTCACAAATATCATGAAGAGTATACTTGGGAAGGAAAGGGGATTTAGGTCCTTGATTTTGTGCATATAGTGGATGCTACACTACTTTAAACTGAGGATGTTCAAAGAAAAACCAACAATCTTATATAATTCCAAACACTAGTTACAACACCAAGGTCCTTGGGGAGCCTCAAAGTTGGTTACCTAAGTTCATTTCGAGGGGGAATGACCCCTTTACTCCCTAATCTTAGAATAGGTGGGATAATTATTAATAGAACAAGTAACCATTGTTAGCGAATTACTTCCTAGTTAATTAGTGAGCAGCTAGTGGGTTGTAGATTGTTGAACAAACAAATACAAATAAAATAAATGAACATTAGCGTAGAAATAAATTTTACAAATGCTCTGCAATGCAGTAGAAATACTCACTGGTGTGTTGTAGTGTGGGGACAATAAGGAAAGGCCGTGTTGGACCATGAAATAGAAACAATGTGGGAGGAATATTGTTAAAATTCACTACCAATGTGTTTGTCGAAGGTTTGAGTGCAATGTAGCACCCCAGAATTGACGGGAGCTGCGCTATTGTGTAAACTAATTGGAATGACCGAATGAAGCTTGAATTTCTAGAATGGGGGGGATGATCTCCTTCACATGCAGGACACAAGTTACCATAAATTAACCACACTGCAAGAAGCAATGTAAACAAAGAAAAATTAACAAAAATATAGTGAATTCACCATTAATATTGTTGTGGGAAATAATGAAAAATAAGTATTCCCACTTTGGGATGGGCCTAGTCCTTGTAGGATGCAACAAGACCTCAATATAAATCCCCTTGTTGGGGTGTGATGAGGTTGGATGAATGCAAGTGATATTGCAATATATTTTTAGAAGCAAACAAATAAAAAAAAAATTATAATAAAACTTGAACTAAATAACAAAGCGAGGAGGGCGGGGGGAGTATGCAAACTTCAACAATCACTATGAGCCAAAACACTTGTATATTTCCCAATGGTCAAGATAATACAATACCTTGGATAGGTGAGATCCAAATGGAGGAAAAAACTCATCCTAATGGTGGTTCTCCTTGTACAATAAATACTTGAATTGTGGTTAATGAACCAATGTAAAATGGGAAGAATACTTTCCCCTTGAGGGAAGGAGGCAAGGAAGCTTTAAAAATTCTTAGCAAATGGGAAAAAGGGTGATCAAGGTGAGAGCTCAAGCACAATTCCTACAACATATTTTTTCTTCCAAATATTCTTACAAATACGGTTCCCATGGATTTCTTTTATAGGCCAAGAGGTGGCCAAGAAATGAAAAAATCACAATGTGAACCCATTCATTAATGGTTTGAGCTCAAAATTACAAAAGGAGGCCATTTAAGGAAACCAAGTGTGTGAGAGGCCAAATTTGAATTCAATGGGTAAGTGGAGCTTTCATGAGCCATCAATGTGTCGTTGGTGGGTGATATTCCTCTGTTTGTGTTAGTAGCACATGTATCGAAGGAAATTCCGCATTGCAGCTTGAGTGTTGTTATGGAGGCTCACACTATAGTGCTAATAAACAGAGTTTAACCGGTGTTGTTTTGTTTTTCGGTTGTTTTGTGGCTATATTGGGCTCATTCTTCTCTTTATATATTGTGAAGGTTCCTTCTACTATGTTCATGTTGTGTGTTGATGATACCTTACCATGTGAATCACAAAATTGTCATAGGTGTGCGAATTTTTCATGATAACACCATTTATCGATGATTTTTCATTGTATACTTAGATGATATTCTTGTTTTAGTCATACTTGGGAAGAGAATTTTGCTCATGTGAGAAAGGTGCTTGATGTAATAAGGAGGGAAAAATGGTATGTAAATATGTCAACATGTGAATTTTCCAAAACATCTTTAGTGTACTTAGGCCATATTATTGGCGGAGGTTATTTAAAGGTAGATCCTGCCAAGGTCAAAGTCATTGTAAATTGGCCAAGTCCAACTAAAATCACAAAGGTTAGGATATTTCTTGGTGCATTCCAATATTGGATAAAGTTTATAGCCTCTTTTTCTTCCATTGCAGCACCATTAAATTTATTGACAAGTGTTAAACAATCATTCCAGTGGTGAGGAAAACAACAAAAACATTTCGATACTTTGAAGGAAAGAATCAACATCACACCAGTTCTTACGTTGCCATATTTATGAAAACTATTTTAGATTGAAACATATTCTAGTGGTTTTTCAATGGGAGCTTTTATTATGTAGACCAATCTGCTATCATTTTGAAACATTTTCAACTGTGGTAATTAACTATCTTACCTATGATAAGGAACTTTATGCATTGGTACAAAGTGTTAAAAATGGAAGCATTATCTGATGGATAAAGAAACTATTATAAACATGGATCATCAACCAATTCAATATTTGCACTCAAAAACAAAGTTACAACAACGTAGGAAATTTAGGTGGATGGGGTTTTTACAACAATTCCACTTGATTATAAAATATAATAAAGGGGTTTAGAATAAAGAAATTGATATGTTCTCCAGACCTCCCGTGATGCCATCCATCATTATTCAAAATAATTCATTGGCACTAGCAAGTTATATTGAAGAATATGGTGAAGATAAATATTTTAAGAATGTGGATGCCTCATTGATCCATGGAAAACAAATAGAAGAGAAGAATTATTATTTGCATGATAATCTTTTATACTACATAGGAAAACTGTGGGAAAAATTTGTATCCCACTAGAATAAATGATGCATGTAATTCAAGAAACACATTCCTCCCACATTGCTTGTCATTTTGGGGTGGGTAAAACACTGTCATAATTGTAAAGGTACTGTTATTGGCCACAAATGTAGGAAATTATTTCTAAATATATAAGGGGTTGTGTGATCTGTACAACCAGTAAAACTAGCAATATAAAATTGGGATTGTTCACACCTCTTCCAGTTCCTTCCCATCCTTGGGAAATTATTTTTTAATACCCCAATTTTGACTTAGAATGTATTTAACCAAAATTATGTAAATGATGCAATTATGCTAGTATGAATTCCTAGTGCGGTGCTCAAGGCCAAGGTTCGACTAATGAATGGATAGGCATGTATGATGTATATATTTTTATTTGGACCATATGATTGGATTATCATGCCAATTTGAAATGTATGTAAATATTATGCTAGAAATTAATAAAATGGTCCAAGATGGTTGTGTAAAGAGCACTAGAGGGACTATGATTCCACCAGAGAGGAAGAGAAAATGAGGCCCATGGGGAAACTAAGTCATATGTTGAAAAGTGTCAACCTTAGGACTCATCCAAAAATATAGCATGTACTTTAAATTATCCAATTAATTCTTTTTTTACTATTACCAAATCATTTAATGCATGTGTGAGGTTGGTGGGAAAACTAACTTCATGTACTGTTATTGAAGCATGGGGGTTGTGATAGTTATGTTAACTATCGATAGTCCTTTTATTCTATGGTCAGAAGCTATGTCAGTTTCCTTTTCACCATCATATCATATCCTTTGGAGTCAACACCCCTATGATCATTCTCTCATGCATGTTCGTACATTACATAGAGTTTCCTATTGTTGTTCATTACCATTTCTAGACTGTGTTGAACCCAAAAAATTGAATTTTGGGAAGGGAATATTGATGTTTGTAAGTGAGCAGAGAGGTTGATAAACTAGGAACCCTTACCCACTGAGTTCTTCCACTTGTGAATGCTTGAGAAGCCATAATTAACACTACAAGAGGTTCTCTAACAACACACAACTAATTAGATCCTTACAACACACACTAGCAAGAATGATAAGGGTTGGATTCCTTGAGGGATTTGTGGATTAATGAAGGGGAATGATTTCCTTGTGTTTTATGGGGCGGTTGGAAGGAGTGCCATGGTTGTGATGGCCGAGTGAGATCTCTGTAGGAGTTTTGGCTAAGCAGGGTGAGTAGACGGGGTTGTGCGTATAGAGAGAGAATCTTGTAGGTATTTCCTTCCCCTGGTGGCCTCATAGCCTATCTTGGGGATGGTAGCTCAGAGAAGAAAGAGTATATGTTGGACATAGTGCCTACAATTCGGTGTTAAATCTCTCTTACACATTCAGTTGCTTGGATCTCTTTTGTTAAAGACACGTATTCCTTTGTTTATAATAAGTAATGATATTTATTTATATTCCTGTGATGATTAAGCTTGCATATGCATGCTATATGTGTGTGTAGATCTTGATTTATGCTATGTATTTTGATGCTACACCTGCACACTCATTTTTATTGTTATGAAATTCGTAATTATGGTCATGAAAGTGCATAGTTACAGGTGAAGTTTGAGTTGGAGTGGAATGATTTTATGGTAGTCGAGCTCTAATAAATGATGAAGAAGGGCCAAAGATAATTAATGGGCCCCGCTTGTTTCAGGTGGACAGGTGATGTGGAGGATCCACTCGGGTAAAATACATGACATGGAGAATCCATGCTCTTGATGTGGATTGGCCACATGAAACCCGAGCACATGTGATTTCCTACGATAGAGTATATAAATGACAAATATTTAACTGTTGGGAGATAGGGCAGATCGATGGTGGACATTGATAGAGATTCCACAACCCGTATGGTGGTTAGTGTGAGGAAGATGAAGATATTGTTTTTTGATAATGGATGAGATCCACGATTGTGGTGCATTGCACACTATGAACATGAGTGATGTGTAATAGAAATAGACATAGATATGAACATTGAATAAAAGGTAAGATCAACGACCAAGACTCATCGTGCATAGGTAAAGTAGCTAGTGGATAACATTAGGTGATCATGCATTAGACCCAAAACATCCCTAAACACATGTATATTTTTAATTGATAAACCATCCTTGAGAAAAAGTTTAAAACCACCTTTGGGAGGAAACCATCGACGCGTTCTCGCCTGAGGCCAAGTGGTATTATGCCTCGGTATTCGTTGGTGGTTAACATGGCTTCCATAGGGTTCCAAGTCGAACTTGTCTGACACCACAACAGGAATGTGTTGAGCCACGTCGAAACCCATACCACATCAACAAAAAATGATTATGAGCTTATGAACCAGGTTACACAAAATTGATGGATTTACAAAAAAAAATGAGGACGCTTCCCTCGACCTTTCCTGCAGCGGCACAATGAGGCCACAAGGGGGAAATCCCCCTTGACCCCTATTTCTTTTTTTTAATGCAACAAATTTGGATTTAGGGTTTGATTGTGACCACTGGAGCAACATAAAACTAGGAAAATGTTGGAATGATGGTGGATGTTGTAGAATTGTAAAATTTTATAAGTCTTGACGAAGTGGGGAAAACACATAAGTAGTAACTTCTAGAAATTTATAAAATATGGCTGGAGCATCCATTGAGAAAACTGAAGAGTGCTGATTAATCCTCATTATATGCCATATATAATACAATAGAGAAGTTGACATGGTTCTCTATAAGAGATATTCTAGAGGTGTCTGAAGTTGACCCCTGGGGTTAAATGAACCTACCTTAGAGGTGTTGATAGCCACACTTTGACAAAAGTGTCAATGTGGATATTTTCCAGAATATATTGATTTTTATTTTACGATGATGTAATAAATCTAAAAATTGTGTTTACATGAACACTTCTGCAGATTCATAATTATATCAAAGACAATTAAAAGTTCATCATTTAGTACAGTTCATCTTGGAAACCTTTGGTCTTGATTAGTCCAAGAGATTCATCATCATGGATGATGAAATGATCCTTATGAAGTTGAGACAGATGCTATGGGAGAGAAAATACATTTTGAGAATGTAGAGACATAATCAAATGGTAGAAGAAACCAAGTGACTCCCCCAAACATTGAAAATATTGTGAGAAGCCTAAGGGTAGAACTGTAGAGTTATAGAATAGGCAATGAAAGGCTAATTAAACATCAAGAAGAACAAAATCAGTTGAATGCAGCTATGCTTCAAATCCTGGCAGATATTCTGTGGAATATTAACTCTGGGAATCACTCATAAAATCAAGCATAGAGTGGGAGTAACTCAAGGAGGAATTCTCACAACTGGTCCCATAGTTCAAGAAGAGTTTCTAGAGGAAGGTAATAGACTCTAGAATTCTCTTCTAGTAATTCATGCTCCCCCAAGGATTCCATTGATGGTTTAATCTCTTCACCCCATAGGAGTAAGAGGAAGAGGTATTCAAAGAAAAATTTACAAGGAGAATTTAGGAAGGCCAAAACTCCTACATTTGATGCTAAAATAAAATCTAGTCAAGAAGATGGGGCTTAGCTTCTTGGGATGTGGAAGTATTTCCAAGTCCAATATTACTCTAGGAATATGAAAGCAAGAGTATCTATATTCAATTTGAATGTAATGGAATCTATATAGTGGGATCACCTTAATCAAGTGAAGAAGATCAATGAAAGGAAGATTGTGTGGAAATAATTCAATAAGTACTTCAAGCATAAGTACCTCTTTGATAGGTACTAAGATGGAAAAATCAAAGAATTCCATGAGCTAAAATTGGTCCAAATTACTATGGAGGAATATGCAAACAAATTATCAGATTTGCTAAGATATTTCAAGTATATTAGATATGATAAAGTGAAAATTCAACGTTTCCTAAGTGGTCTTCCCCAATCTTATAAACATGGAATTGAGTTCGATGAGCCTCAAACTCTATATGAGACCATAAGAAAGGCCAAGTAATATTATGATCAAGTAAAAAGAAATCCATATTTCCATAAGGCATCAAATGACACGAAAAATGATAAGTTTGACCAAAGGAAGAAGGGGTTTAAGCCTCCTTATTTTAAAAATCAATCAAGAAATCTACCACCACTTGTGGCAAATTTAGCTAGGATGATGGGAGACAAGCTAAGAGAGCCAAGAGAACCACTTGAATTTTGGGGGATGTGGAGAGGACCATTTAATTAGAAAATATCCACACATAATGGGAGTGCTAAGAAGGTTCACAACATTTAAGAAGTTGAAACTGTGGGTAAAGTGGCAAGGACTATCCCTAGAATTTATGGTTCACTAGAGTACCACTAAGCATATCATCAATTAAATGTGGTTGAGGTTGAAGTTAATATTGTTAATAAATCTATTTCTATTTTAATTGACCTTGGATCTACTCACAATTATATCAGTCCTAAAGTTGTTGATATTTGTGCTTTTAGGAAAACCAAACATAGTAAATCATGGTTGGTCCAATTAGCCATAGGAACCAATAGAGTTGGTGGAGAAATGTCCATTAGAAATGGGTCAACTATAAACTTTTTCAAATCTAAATATTCTACCCCTTGCTTCATATGAAATTCTTATTGAAATGGACTGGTTAGAAGCACACAGAGTTAAAATTGACTACTGCAATTTTTTTTTGAATGCATTGATGATGAAGGAAACCTAAGGGTTGTAAAAGGAACTCAAAAGGAAAAAAAATTAGGAATGTTTCATCCATGCATATGAAGAATCTATATAGGAAAGGTTTCCAATTCTGTGCAGCCCATGTTTTAGACAAATCAGAAAATGAAATTCCCAAGTTGGAGGACCATTAGGTGTTGCAATAATTCAAAGATGTGTTCCTTGAAGAAGTACCAGGACTTCCTCCCAAGAGGGACATCAATTTCACTATTTATATTGTTCCATTAGAAACACCAATATCTAAGACACCTTACATGATGAGTACACCGGAGTTGTTAGAGTTGAAAATGGAATTGCAAAAATTATTAGAAAATAATTACATAAGGATAAGTGTGTCTCCATGGGGAGCACCAATACTATTTGTGAAGAATAAGGATGGAACACTCGGATCATGTGTTGATTACAGGTAGCTGAATAACGTGACAGTGAAAAACATGTACCCATTGCCTTGAATTGATGATCATTTTGACCAAATGAGAATAACAAAGGTATTTTAAAAGATTGACTTGAGGTATGGAAACCATAAAGTGATAATAAAGGAAGAAGATATTCACAAGACAACCTTCACAACAAGGTATGGATACTATGATTTTGTAGTGGTTCCATTTTGTATCACTAATGCACCAACTAATTCAATGTGTCTCATGAATAATGTTTTTAGTAGATATTTGGAAAAAATTGTTCTTGTTTTTCTTAATGGCATTCTTATTTACTCTAAGAATGAAGATGAGCATGAAGAAAATTTGAGAATGACTTTGCAATTGATAAGAGAGAATAAGTTGTATGCAAAGCTTATAAAATGTGAATTTTACAAAAATAAGATTCATTACTTGGGTCACATCATTTCAGAGGAAGGAGTATTAGTTGATCCGAAAAATATTGAAGCCATTATGAATTGGCCAACTCAAAGGAATGTAACCGATTTGAGATTTTTTATGGGTCTTTTTGGTTATTATAGGAGATTCATTGAAAGATTCTCCAAAGTTACGAAACCAATAACTTGTTTGCAAAATAAGGGAATACAATTTGAACAAACACATAAATGTGAAGAAAGCTTCTAGTTGTTGAAAAAAATTCTCATAAGTGCTCCAATTCTAAAAATTGCATACCCAGAAAGAAACTTTGTGTTATAAAAACAAGATCATAGAGAAAAAAATTAAATAATTGAACAAGATGCAAATATTAAACACATTACAAGAGATACATGGATATAACGTGGTTCACCCAATATGGGATACACCCACACAGAAATTTCCTGTTTGTTATTATTATACCATCCAACAAAATGAAGGGATACAACCTGCATCAACCCTGTTGCACTTCCTCTTCACTCTCTTAGAGTCTCTCTCACACAATCACATAGATTTTTTTTACAATGATACAATACAATACAATACAGATCCATATTATAATTCCTTCCTTATATAGGGGAATTACATTGGGAAATACTATGAGTCACCCAATACCATGGGATCACAAAATATTGGCAAACAAACATCCCAAAAAACCCATGATGAGGGCCCACTTCCCCCCACACCCTAGTGTTGGAATGAGTGTATAGGAAAACTGGGGTTCAAACACAACTGAACAATAATATCTCTGAATCTAGAAGATCATGCTTCACAACCAACAATCTCCCACTTGGATACTGATTACAACAACTCCACCGTTGTTGCACTTTCTAGACTATGCTTTGAACCTTGAACTTAACAAATTCTCTTATTCATATTCACACTTTAATTCCAAAATAAACCAAGCAGGAACTTAGTTTCTCTCTGGTTACTACCTTTTTCGACATGTCTGTAGGATTCTGGCTAATATGTATCTTTTCCAAATTTAATAGTTCATCTTCCAGAACATATCTTATGAAGTGGTACTTGAGCTGTATATTTTTAGAATTAGAATGAAGGGTTGATTTCTTTGCAAGATGAGTGGGAATATAGTTGTCACTGTACAACCTGCTATTCCCCTGCTTCTTACCCAATACCTCCATGAACCTATGCGACCAAATCATCTCTTTACTAGCCTCTATAGAAGCAACATACTCTGCTTATGTTGTTGAAATTGCAACAACCTTTTGCAGTTTCAAAATCCAACTTATTTTTGTCCCACCTACAATAAACACACACCCTATGGTGCTCCTCTTGTTGTCCTTATTACCTTCCATATCTGCATCAACATATATTTTTAGAACAATGTCTAAACCTACAAAACATAATGCATGAGAAATGGTACCTCTCAAATACCTGAGAATCCAATGTATTGCTTTCCAATGCTCTTTACCTAGATTATTCATGTACCTTCTCACGACTCCCACTGCATGTGCAATATATGGTTCTTATGCACACCATGGCATACATCAAGATACCTACTGTTGATGAATAGGGAACCTTGGACATGTATTCTATCTCTTTCTATGTACTAACTGGTTTTTCATTCTGCATTCTAAACCTCTCCAACACCTTTTCTATGTACCCACCTTGAAACAATGTCAATTTTCAATTTTTCCCATCTCTTGTTATTCTTATACCAAGGATTTGCTTTGCAACACCCAAATCCTTCATCGCAAATGATTTATCTAATTTCCTTTTGAGCACATTTATATCCTTCATGTTAGACCCTATAAAAAGCATGTCATCCACATACAATAACAAGATAATATATCTTCCATTATCTAGCCTCTTGAAATAAACAAAGTAGTCAAAATGACATTTACTATAACCTTGTTATGTCATAAACTTGTCAATTTTTAAATACCACTACCTTGGAGCTTGCTTCATGTCATATAAGCTCTTCTTCAACCTGCAAACCAATTTCTCCTTCCCTTTGAACTCATACCCTTGTGGCTGCTGCATATAAATATATTCCTCCAAATCCCCATGGAGAAAGCTTGGTTTTACATCTAACTATTCAAGATGCAAATATTCTTCTCCCACTAGAGTTAAAATAGTCCTAATTGAAGTCATTTTAACAAAGGGAGAAAATATTTCATCAAAATCTATACCTTTATGTCGTGTAAACCCCTTTACAAGTATAGCCTTGTACTACTTCTTGCATCCATCTTCTTCCTTCAACATGTAAAGTTTATTTTGCAATACTCTTTTTTCTGCATGCAACTCAACCAAATCCCAAGCTGGTTTCTTACCAATGAGTCCATCTCCCCATTCATGCCTTTCTCCCACTTCTTTATAGTTTCTACCTACATTGCCTCTTCATAACATTCTGGTTCACTAGAATCAGTCATTGATAAATAATACTGTTAACCCAAAAATCCCCCACATAGCTCTCAATGGCCTACACCACCCAAGGACACCATCTCACAACCCTCATATCACTCCATAAGACCCTCTAATAGACCCCCACACCTCCANACCCCAAAAAGGAGCCCAAAATAGCCCCCTAGGAGCTAAAGCCCTCAAAAAGGGGCTAAAACCCTAAAAGGGGCTAAAGTTAGGGCAGAAGGGGCTAAAGGCTCAAAAAAGGGGCTAAAACCCTGACCAAGGGCTTAAAACCCTAAAACCCCTTGGAAAAGCTATAAAAGGAGGGTGGAGGGTCACTCTCAAAACACTTCTCCCTTGCATATTGTTATGCTGCCTGTGGATGCCTTAAGACACATTTGCCTCTTAAGTCACCCACACTCCCTCCATCTCCATTTCCATTTGAGCCACTGCTCCCCAACCAAGAGAGGTGCTCCCCTGAGCTAGGGCATGGTGGCCCATTTCCACCCAAGAGAAGGTATACCCAATGGTTTATTTCTATTTTTCTTAGTGTTATTTTCTTTCTAACTCTCATTTTTATTTGCAGGTTTTGTTATTGACATTGTTTTTGTAGGTTCTCCATTAGAGCTTAGGTTTGTTTGTAGGTTTTAAGGAGGCGGAACCCTAACCCATTTTCTGCAGAGGGGTTCACCAAAGCTTCATTTTCTTCTTTCTGCCATTAGATTTAGTTTACTGTTATTGCCATTTACTTCATCTTGTTTAGATTAGCTTAGCTTTAGTTTAATATTCTGTTCTGTCATTTCCGTTTCTGTTTTATTTTCTGCATTTACCATTAGTAGGAATCTACCCTTGTGCCCTATAGGCATAAGGGAGTCATTCCTGCCCCTGTAGCAGGGAGAAATCCTTGCTACAGAACTGGCAACCATACCAGGTCGATCCCACAAGATCCCTAGGCCAAACTTTTTATTCTCAAGTTTTTAAAATTTTTGCCCTAGTTTTTCAGAAATTTCATGTTAAATCTATCTTAGATTCTTGTTTATGTACATTTCTAGTTATTTTTGAGCCTCCTCAAGGCCAATCCAATTCCATTTGGCCACAGTACCAGTTACTGTTGGCCATTTTGTGGTTTGCAAATCACTCAACTGTGCAAAAATGACCGAACTGAATTTCTGAAAATTCACCTGTGTTCGGGCTCATTTTCTGCCCAAATAGTTGAGCCATTTTCGAATATTCCCATGGTTATCCGTAAAAGGGCCCATTTTCGAAGTGGGGTTTCAACTATTTGAGGTAATTCCTCACGGTTTGATCAGAATCTAATTCGCAAAAATGAGACTTTAACAGGTGCGCGACCCATTTTTGGGCTTTTTAATTTCAGTTTCTGTTTTTATTTTCTGCATTTTATTTCATGAACAATGTGTAAATGTTAAGTAAATCATTATGGCTTGATAAAAAGAACCTAGTATAACTAAAATCAACTTAAAATCAACCATCTTGCTTCCCCCTTCCTCCTCTACCCAGTCATCACCCTCCGGGGTACTCTGGGATACGACGAAGGGCAAGCTCATATAGATCTAGGCACTCCATGATATTGTTCCAAACGAATAAAAGCGGTTGACCTGGAAGGTATAGGGGGTAGAGAAGGAGGGATTCTCATGACGCTAAGTGTCCTCCCTATTGACCAACCTAGCATCCGAGAGGTGACCTAAGGATCTACGGATGGGCTTAGTTCCATTGTGTTGAGAGCCCAACACCTTCTCTTGGTTGAAGAGGAATATCACTGTGAGGAAGACATCTAGTTAGGCCAGCAAATGTTCAAGGTTAATCATTGTACTTGTTTACAATTTCTATTTATTTATGCTTGCATACACAACCACAATGACATGAAATCTACCATGATAAATTCATAAGCCATACTACAGCAACCAAATACTAGAAAAAACAACCAAACAAATACACCATACCAATTAATTAACCCAACTCAGTTCATGATGCTGAGTGAGCCTTAAAATATACTAATTTACACTAAGTCAAAACAACTCTGCAGTCTTTGAGGACATAAGTCCTTGACTGCTTCAACTGTGGGAAGTACTTGGGCTCTGCCCAGAAACTCATTGTGAGGAGTACCACAGGAACCCCAAAGTAGCTGGCCGCTGAGAGGAATTGCCAAGCGAAACGAGCAACGACCCCTTTCGATTAAGTAGAAACACCTGTGAGGAACAAGCCAAGCGCTGTCTTCCTACAGTCTTGGTGGCCGAGTGACCACCTGTAGCCAATAGGAAGCCACTAAAACCGGGGTCCAAACATCATTCCCACTAAGTTTTAGACATAAATCTAACACAATTGATCCTCCACGATCTTCCTCACGCCTTAGAGGTGAACCACCATCGTTTGGAACACTCAGTCGGCACCATCAAAGCCATTCTCAGCAATCTCCCACACCATCAGAGGGCCACACAGCCTTTGATTCTGATTCATACCTATATCAATCTGAACTAGAACTCCACACCGCACCATCAAGCCCCATGGCTAGTGCGAACCCAGATCTATTTTCCGGCCTAACCTTAGCAAGTGAACTCATGTCCACATCACAACCTGTCACCCACAACTTGGCAAGTGGCCCAAGCACAGTCATGCAGACTGTCATTAGCTAGCTGCCACCACCCATAGTGACCAGCCAAGCTGGCCCAGTGGTAACACATGGTGGCAATGGCCCTTCCACACATACTGCCCCTCCTGCCACACAGGGGGGCAGTGGAACATCCACCTACATTGCCCCTACTATCATACATGGGGGCAATGTCCAGACCACTCATACCATCCCACCCACAACACTTGGGGGCATTGGCCCATCTGCCATAGTGCCACCACAAGCACCCCTAGCTATGTAGATGCACTATGCACCTGCAAACCCCACCACCATCACAGCCCCATCCCACATTAACTTGGGGTCAAATCTGCCCTTCATGGCTCGTCTAAACTTGCTTGATTTGGCTAGATTAACAAATGACCCCATCTGCCACCAAGATTTTTGGCCACCTATGCCAACTAAGCTTCCATTAGACATCCCCAAGTTTGAAGGCAAAGTCGGGGAATGTCCCCAAAACCACATAATGACATTCCATCTATGGTGCTAATCCAATAGCATTGTGGATGACTCCATTAGGATGAGGCTGTTCTAACGCACCCTTACAGGTGCCGCAGCAAAATGGTACATTGAGCTACCACAAGCCAAGTACCCCAAATTCAACTCCCTAGCCTTCATGTTCCTATTGTATTTCCAACTCCCTGTTAGATATGACAAGGGGGTGGAGATCCTGCTATCGTGCCATCAAAGCACTGCCACTCACATAACTGACCATATCCATGAGTGGCGGTGACACTGTAGCTTATGCAAAATCCAACTGGACAACATGATCTTCTTGGATTGGTTCCTTAAGATTTTGCTCCCGCCCATCGCAAAGGACATCGCATCTAAACGTCCCCATTTTGAAGAAGAGGCCATACTGAAGGCCCAACAATTTGACCTCATCTATGCTCAGTCTAGATACCTGTATACTATCATTCCAGATGCTCCCTGTCTGAATACCTCCTACCGCGATGCACTGGGGCATCCCATGCTGCGGACGACATCATAGGATCAGTCTCCCAATAGCCACAACCTTGACCGACACCACCTGCCGTTACACCACAACCAAGAAACACTGCTAATGATGCTTACCAAAACCAAGCTCTGAACTATGCTATAATTATGTCCTAGTCTGGAGAAACAACTTCCTATGCACAACCTGTGCCACCGTAGCAGGCTCAGGCCATGGCTAGGCCAACGCAACAGTATGTGGGGCAAATGCCCACATTTGTGGCACCACTAGTGCAACAAGTTCAAGCCCCCAGCCCTACTCCACTCGCTCTGTTGGGACAAGTGTTCGCATAACAAAACCATCCCAACCAGCCTACCCCCAACAATCAACAAGGGAAAGATAGGAACAACTGGCCCCACAACAAAGCCAATAACCAACCGCAGGGAGGCGGTTAACAACCGAACCCTCCTGACAATGCCGTAGCAAACTGGAAAACCAAAACCCCCCATGACCAAATGCACCAAGATGCAATGCCCCATTGTGCACAAACCAACCATGCACACTCTGTGAGGTCTATGGGCACTACACATTCGAGTGTCCCCTCATGGGACGTACTAAGAAAGTCATTCGGAACGAGGTCCAACAGGCTGCCAATGCTACAAACCAAGCACAACCCAACCCAACACCACAAGGAACTCCCCCCATGGTGCTTCAAAACCCACTGCCAATCCAAGGATTGGTGGCAACCACACCCCCTCTGCAACCCAACCCCAATGCTCCGGGGGCACCACCCATGGTCGAGATAGGTGTTCACCACCTGCTAGCCATGACCACTGAAGAGGTCAACTTATAGACTAGAAAAAATCAGTACAGTACCACCACCAAACTTGCCAAATCATCAGCAGCATCCACGTCTAAGACAACCAACCTACCTCTCCAGTTACCCTCGTTCCCGCACCCCCTCATACACAAAATTTCTAATAATGCCATAGCTAGATCTGTAGTCAGCTATAGCATTGTGGATGATTTGGCCCAAACGCCAACCGCCATGTCCACTCTTGAGGTACTTAAAACATGCCCAATGCAACAGAAAGCCTTACTAGCCACTCTAGGGGTAGTAGACCCCTCCAACTCCAAGATGATCACCTTTGACACGGAGAATGGGTAACCACGCATGCCCTCCACTATTTCCTTCCAAATCCCAGTGTCCATCCAAAATTTGGTTGTGCACCGATGCATAGTGGATGAGGGGGCATCCATGTGCGTCATGTCTACCTTGGTTTGGTAGAAGCTTGGATCACTAATTCTGCAACCATCCTCCACAACTCTACGGGCTTATGATGGACATCCCACTAAAGCCCAAGGAATCCTCCCCCATGTCCCCATCACATTAGCTAGGAAGACAGTCCTGATTGACATCGAAGTCATCAACACTCAAATGGACTACAACCTCCTCCTCAGAAGGAGTTACATGTATGCCATGCGAGCCATTGCGTCAACTATCTTCCACCTCATGATGTTCCCCCACGAAGGGAAGATTGTGACGGTTGACCAGCTCACCTACCATGATCCACAAGGGTTAATAGCACCTGCCAATGTTATCCCTACCATCACCACCATTGAGCCGCAAGGGGCGACCACACACGCTAACGTCATCCCTGCAACCAACACTGTGGTTGAAAACACACCAGCTTCCCCACCTTTGAATGTGGGCCCTGGGTTGTTTACTGATCCCACCATGATGGCTCCTTTCTCATTGGTGTCACCACCACCGACACAAAAGCAAAATGCAGACTTGTGCATGGTCTCATCAAGTACTGCTGCACCCAAACAACAACCGCAGTCGCAGCCCCAACCACAACCACAACATCGTCTACAGCCGCAACATCACCCGCAGCAGTAGCATTACGTGCAGCTGCAACCACAACCTCACTCCCACATGCAATCAGCTGGGAGTTATGTGGGCTCATCTCCACTCCATACAATTCCCTTCCTCTGTCCCCCACCTGGTGTCATGAGCAAGCCGGTCATGGCCACCTTAAGCCTACCCAACTTTGTGTTGGGGATCTTGGTGTGGTATCTTGGTCCACTACCTCAACTAGTAATTCCCTAGGTTGTGTTAACCTTGGTGCAACCTATTGCGGTTGAGTCTCACCCTCCAACCAGTCTACACAAGCCAACCACCGCACTCGCACCTACACTGCCCCAACCCAAAAGGGCTAGGGGTAAAAACACCAAAGCCATCGTAGAACCACGATAAGTTCCACCTTGTGCCGTCTGTGAACAACAGGGCCATCGAACTCAGAATTGCCCTAAAATCCCAGTGATCCGTGCGCATCCGGATGCCATGGATACGAACGAAAACATCCCCGTGGTTGAACTCCCAACCGTGCCAGTAGTCAGGAACAAGGCATTGAGGACAAACCATGCTTGCGCCCTTTGCGGCTTGTATGGACATTACTCCCACCATTTCCAAGACCTACCCAAATTTTGAATGGCTCTCGTTGACCTTCGTCACCATTCCCTTGAGTCTGATATCACCTTGATCGAAGAAGTTCACCCACCACCGCCTTCTTCAGACACCATGTCCATTTACATGATGTCCAGTTCTACAGACCCTCTTATCTCCACCATCACCGATGGTCCATCAAACATGTCTCTTCCATTTTTTCCCCAGCCATAGCCGCAACCTCAGTTACCAAGGAAACAGTGGGGTTCATTCCCAATCAGCATTTTCCTTTTCCTTTTCCTTTTCCCTTTCCTTTTCCTACCATCCGAGATCGTGAGTAAGTCTATCTTGGAAACCTGTAATCTATAGGATTTCACACTGGGAGATCCTGTGTGGTACCTTAAACCACCTACCCTACCTCTAAGGCCCCAGAATGTGTTGACTCATGTCCATCCAATTGAGATGATGTTGCACCTACCTCCAGGTCCATCAAAGAATCCTCCCATCTGCAGGCCTGCCCCTCTTCCTCCAACAGAGACTGGGGGAAAAGCCACCAAAACCACAACCAATACCATTTACATGGTCTCTAGCACTAGTTACCCTTCCATCATATCGGCTGTGGAAGATCCACCCGATCTATCCCGGCACCACTTACGTGATGACAGAGAGATCTGTAAGACCACCTTCAATTTTACCCCATTCCCTTTAAATCATAGTATGGAATTGGTTCTTCCCATAAAAGACTGGATTTCATCATCCCGTCTTGCCAATGACCTTCGTCTCTGCAAAGGGGCATACACCCTTATTGACTCTGATGGACAACTCTTGGAGAACCCCCGCAATGGGCTCTACCTCAAGATATTTTATGCTTAACATCACCAATGAGTCACTTCATTTTCTTTTCTTGTTTTTCAACGTGTTTAGCACAAGTCAGGGGTAGCACCATCAGCTGCCAATCCAAAGTCACCCAGAACCGGTTCGAGACACCTCTCACACCTCTAGGCTCAAATTTATATCTCTTTATGATACCATCGTCTGATGTTTAATAAATTAATTTCGGGACCGTTTCCCACAAGTCACCTCAATTTACGAAGCCATGACATGACGATGCAAGTGTCTACAGACCTGTACTTGTATCACACTTCTTGACTACTAATCATGCGAGTTTTCAGGTCGCCGCTCGTTAAGGACTGTAATTTTGCTTTTATTTTTGCATTTATAATTGTCTTTTTTCCCCGCACCTTACGCGGACATCTGGACCATCATCCACAAAACCCTTTCTCTTTCTTCCATGTATTTGGTATATAAGTGTCCAAGGACTTGCACTCACATCGCATGTAGTCAAGTTCATCCACCACAACACACACACACGCTCTCCTGACCTCTGTCCAAGAGCCACCTCGGTTTGCATGCCTCTGCTGCATCGACTCGCGATCCTCTACCGCGATATATCCCATGCATGTATTGGTATGTTTGAGAGCCTTCTGCTCTATCCATACTGTGCGGATGACCTTTGGACCTCTATCCACCGTCCCGACATGGGGCACCGCTCGTGCCATCGCAGTCGATTGACCACACGGGAGTTTTGTTTAAGCTCTTTTTTGACTCCTTAAAACAATGAGAAGATAGCCGAGCGCATCTGCTTCCTTTCCCGCTCGCTAAAGTATAGGAAAGGGCATCTACATCATGTTGTTTACCTCCTTTTGTGGACCATGTAGACCATCAATTGAAAAGGACCTCCTTGGCACACTCAAGCCAAGACCATTCCCCTTTGCATACTTTTATGCTTTCTTGGGCAGAGGGGCTGCACTTTACGAAAAATTCTCACCACCGGTTTTCGTTAAGCTCTTTTCCATCCGTCTCATCAAGAAAATATTTCCGAGCAAACTTGGTTTCGTTCATGCTCGTAAAAGTATCTGAATGACCATCCAGTCAGTATAGGTTTAACCTTCTCCTTCCTGATTGGACTACCAATGGTAGAGAAGTCTCACATCCCCTACAGGATGGGCGAGCTCTCCTATGTATACTTTTATCCTTTTTTGGACACAGGAGAATACCAACAAAAAAGAGTTCCCACTGGAGTCTTCTTCGTGCTTTCAGACTCACTAAAATTGAAAGCACCATCAAGCATTTACCTTCTCGGGCTCGCCAAAAATCCACGAGATCATACCACAACGGTGTCCCTAGACACCACCCCACAGAAAACATTTTGGCAGCATTCCCACATTGGGTTGCCTTTATTCAGAATACTCTGCAATGTGTCTTCCTTGGATCCCATCAGTATCAAAAGTGTCCACCTCCTCCAAGTATTTCCCATCTATAGCGATATTCTTGGTATTACAGCTATGATCCCATTCCCTTGATTCAGTTTCATTTGCTTC
>LPNX010529374.1:4208-57515 GCA_001517045.1 Pseudotsuga menziesii | reverse complement strand
TCACGTGCTCGACTTCAACTCCATCATCACACCGTTGAGATTCATACAGGGTTTGTTCCACACAGTACTTGGTCGAAGACCCCGGATGTCACCTGACTCTATCACATTGGTGAGTCCACTCGAGGGACCTAAACAGGTTATGTCCCTTGTGATTTCTGGGTTGCATTGGAGACAGTATTTAGAAGCCCCAGCAATGCTTCGATATACCTTTATGATTGATGTAGCATACCTGTACCACAGAGACTCTAACTCCAGATCTAGCAGATCGTCAGTCATGAAGATATAGCATTCCATGAGAATTCCATGGATCCAATGTACCAGATCAGTATTGTATTCAGGCTCACATGAGAGGCAACCATTATTGTAACATCAACTGTACATGATCGGCTCTTGTATTTTAGAGCATAGATCAAATGATTCTTTTGAAATTGTCATGAGCATGGGGATGCCCGCCTCGTCCATATACATGTCACACATTTATTGTATCTCACCCATTGATGGGAACCAAATTAATACAAAAACCAAAATCCACCACGCCATAGCCCCGGAAGCACCACCTCTACACAGCAAATCCTATGATGTCCATTGGCCATACATTGAGATCTTGCCCTCACACATTAGGGGGCAATTTGTTAACCCAAAAATCCCCCACATAGATCTCAATATCCTACCCCACCCAAGGACACCATCTCACAATCCTCATATCACTCCATAAGACCCTCCAATAGACCCCCACACCTACAAATAGCCTAAGGATGAAGAACAAGGGCTAAAACCCAAAAAATGGGCCCAAAATAGCCCCCTAGGAGCTAAAGCCCTCAAAAAGGGGTGAAAACCCTAAAAGGGGCTAAATTTAGGGCAGAAGGGGCTAAAGGCCCAAAAAAGGGGCTAAAACCCTGACCAAGGGCTTAAAACCCTAAAACCCCTTGGAAAAGATATAAAAGGAGGGTGGAGGGTCACTCTCAAAACACTTCTCCCTTGCATATTGTTATGCTACCCGTGGATGCCTTGAGACACATTTGCCTCTCAGGCCACCCACACTCCCTCCATCTCCATTTCCATTTGAGCCATTTCTCCCCAACCAGCATAGGTGCTCCCCTAAGCTAGGGCATGGTGGCCCATTTCCACCCAAGAGAAGGTATACCCAATGGTTTATTTTTGTTTTGCTTAATGTTATTTGCTTTCTAACTCTCATTTTTATTTGCAAGTTTTGCTATTGACATTGTTTTTGCAGGTTCTCCATTAGAGCTTAGGTTTGTTTGTAGGTTTTAAGGAGGCAAAACCCTAACCCATTTTCTGCAAAGGGGTTCACCAAAGCTTCGTTTTCTTCTTTCTGCCATTAGATTTAGTTTACTATTCTTGCCATTTACTTCATCTTGTTTAGATTAGCTTAGCTTTAGTTTAATATTATGTTCTATCATTTCCGTTTCTATTTTATTTTCTGCATTTACCATTAGCAGGAACCTACCCTTGTGCCCTATAGGAATAAGGGAGTCATTCCTGCCCCTATAGCAGGGAGAAATCCTTGCTACAAATATAGTGAAGGATAGAATCGTTTAGGGGGTCTACTTAACCTGGTATATCTTCTTACATTTGTAGGAGTTTGAGATACCTGTTGTTTCTCTTTATTTTCAAGTGCCTTTGGAACTTCTTTTTCTTTGATTTCATCAATCATTCTGTACTTTGCATTTTCCTTTTCCTCTTTCTTTACCTGCAACTGATATTTGTACCTAACCTTTTCATTGAATACTACATATATACTCCTATTGATTTTTTTATTTTCATAATCCCATAAGCGATAACGAAAATCATCAAGACTGTATCCAACAAAGGTACATTCATTGTATTGAGCCTCAAGCTTTGTTCTATTTTCTTTATCAATATGGATAAATGCTTCACAACCAAAAGTTCTCAGAAATGAGTAGTTTACCTTTATACATGTCCATGCCTCCTATGGAATCCCACCATCCAAAGCGCTTGAAGGCCCTCCATTTATTAAGTAAATAGAATTATCTACAACATCATCCCAAAAATTTAAGGGCAAACCTGCTTGTAAACTGATACACCTTACATGCTCCATGATCATTCTATTCATCCTTTCTGACACACCATTTTCTTGTGGTGTTCTAGGGATTGTCCTCTCTTTGCAAATCACATTGTATGAATAATTACTATCAAAATTCTTGTTACAGTATTCACTTCTTAAAAGTAGAAAACACATCAGATTTTTATCTAATGCAATAAACACAATTTTTTCTAGTTGAATCAACAGTAAAAGTAACATAATAATGAGAGCCACCGAGAGATTGTACATGAGACAGTCCCCATACATATGTATTCAAAAGCTCTAACTTTTCACTCTTCTTATGTTTCCCAACCTTGAGAAATATTACTTTCTTTTGTTTTTCATAAACACAGTTCTCGCATAATTCCAAACTTACCTGGTTCAGATCTCGATGCAATTTCCTTGACTGAAGAATATGCATCTCAACCTTCTCATTCATGTGGCGAAGCCTATGATGCCACAATGCTTGTAGCAGGGTTTTCACCGTCGCTACGTGCAAAATAACCTCCCTTTTGTCAATGGAATAGTAGGGTAGAGTTCATGAAAGAAATATACAACAATAAATGATATTAGTAAAATGAAATAAATAAACAGATATGGCTAAACTAAATAAAAGAAAATACATGAGAATATAACTTCTTTCTCTTGAAAATAGGCCTTCATGCCCATCTCAGAAATGGTCTGCCTCTCCATAGTCTGGTTGGTATGGAGAATCTCTCGACGTACTGAATGGGGACGGTAGGGAAATGAGATGATGGCAAAAAATGGGGCATGAATACTTTGATATCAAAAGGTGTCTCAGAGTACTCACGGAATAAAATAATGAAAAAGGGATAAGAATATTTTGATAGAGACCTTCACACTATTTTTATAATATGTTTTTAGGTTTTTTGACCTTTTCTCTATTTTAAGGTTTTGGAACCGTATTTAGGGTTTTAAGCCCCCTTTTTGGGGTTTTTAGCCCTTTTTTGGGTTTTTATTAGTTTATGGGTTTTTTTGGCTATTTTGTGGGTTTTTTATCATTTTTTGAGAGAGAATGAAGGTAAACTATAGTTGTGAAGGTAAGGTAAATATGGTAGGAAAATTATTTATGTATGTGGTTTAGACCATGCAGAGCTAGGTGAGCAATTTTTTTGTGTTAACAGATTCCCCCCTAATGTGTGAGGGTAGGATCTCATCGTATGGCTGACAGACATCATAGGATCATGGGGATAGTGCAGAGACTGGAGAGACTTGTGGAGAAGAGACGCTTCCTTGTTCAAACCACGGTGGATTTTGGTTTTGTATTAATGGTTCCCAACAATGGGCGAGATACATCTAATGTGTGACATGTATATGGATGAGGCGGGCATACCCATGTTTGTGACAATGTCAAGAGAATAAAAAATGGGATCAAGGATAAAAAATATGGGAGACGATCAATGTATACACAACTGATATTAAATCATGGTGGCCGCAATGAGAGGATGGATACAATGCTGATTTGAAGAACTGATACATAGGAATAATGGCATTCTATTGGAATGTAATATCTTCACAAATGATGCTCTGCTGAATTTGGAAGTGTACATAGCTGGAGGGATTCCATGACGAGGAGTCAGAATCTCTATGGTACACTATGCCACATCAATACTAGAGCTACATAGAAGCATTGCACTGGGGCTTCTGAACACTGTTTTCAATGCAGCCTAGAAATCACAAGGGACATGAACCTATCTGGGTCCCATAATAGACTCACCAATGTGTTAGTTTCAGGTGACAACCGAGGTCTTCAATCAAATAATGCATGGACCAATACCTTGTACTAATCTCAATGGTGAGATGATGTGGCTGAAGTTGAGGACGTGAGACACAACCACCCCGAGAGGCACTAATGAATCCTCTCAAGTGGTCCGAGGAACTCATCAATAAGGTGAATGAAACCAGGATATAGGGACCTCTGGGTCTATCCTATGGAATAAATGTGTTGATGTTGACAGAGGGAGACTTGTAACTAATCAAGGCAATAATGTTTCCTTGACGAGAAGCATGAGGGGGATAATCAAAGGTGTGGGAGAATTTGGGGACTAGCACATTGAATGGGGGAACAGGGGCAGGGAAGTACGAGGGATTCACACTTCCTTTGTTCAGAGTATGATGGTAGGGATGACCTGGAAGCAAATGAAACTGACTCATGGGATAGGGATCGTAGTTGTAGTAACTACAAATTGGAAATATTGAGGGAAGTAACTGGACTAATGATATCTAGGGGATCCAAGGAATACTCATCGCAAAATACTCTGAACAAAAGCAACCAAAAGTGGGGAAGCTGCTAAACTGTAATATAGGGTGGTACCTAAAGACACTGTTATGACACAATCTCGTGGATTTTTAGCAAGCCCGAGAAATTAAATGCTCAATGGTGTTTTCATTTTTAGAGAGTCTAAAAATAGGAAGAAGACTCCAGTGTGATCTCTTTTTCATATGTAGTATCTCGAGACCAAAAAGGGATAAAAGTGTGCATAGGAGAGCTCTCCCAACCTTTGGTGAAGGAAGACTTATTTACTATTTGTAGTCCAATCAGGTTGGGAGAGGTTAAACCTATAATGACTGGACGGTCATTCAAATACTTTTATGAGCATGAACGAAACCAAGTTTTCGCAACAATCTTTTCTTGAGAAGGCTAGAAAAGGGCTTAAAGACAACCCGTGATGATGTTTTTTGTAAATATTGGTCCCAATGCCCGAAAAAGAGTAAAAGTATGCAAAGGGAAACGTTCCTGGCTTGAGTGCGCTAAGGTAGTCCTTTTCTTATAATAGTCTACATATTCCAAAAAAAGTAGGTAAACGAGGCTACATAGATGCCCTTTCAAATACTTTAACGAGCATGAAAGAAAGCAAGCGTGCTCGACGATCTTTTCATTCTTTTAAGAGTCAGAAAAGAGCTTAACATAAAATCCATAATGGTTAATTAGGCAAGGGGGAAGTGTTCGATATATGTAAAGAGGCTATGTTGTGAACACGCCTAATGGGAATAAATGCATAACACTAATGGGTCCCCCTTGTGGGACTATGGATGGTGGTCAAAGATGGCCAATTTGTTCAGTATGGATGGAATGAGTAGCTTGTGAACATGCCGATACATAGCAGGGGGGATTCACTTGATGGCACACAAATTGAGGTGAATTCTAGGAAATGGCCTAGAAAACCATGGTGAGAACACGAGACAAGGGTCTTGTCAAAAAATAGAGGACGAAAACCCGAACCTGGTGGTGCAAATGACGTCTTAAATGGACTCCGAATGGATTGGACTAGCAGCTAGTGGTGCTGACCCTGGTGTAGTGGTGCACGAGGAAAACTTAACCAAATGGAGGCCTATGGGTATGGATCTAGCTCAACGTACAAGGTGTGATTTGCATGGTGGAATCCAAATCAACGTGACTTTGGGAAATGGATCAAAGTATTGGTAACAAGGGCGGAAGTCTAGAAGATCGTTTCTCGACCCAGGATATTTTTGCACAATGGTGGAAGCTTCCTATCCTTGTAGAGGATGATCCATATGTGGGCATGGGATACTGGGGAGATACGGAGAGGCCTCAACCTCTAGGTAAGGTCTTGGGGTTTGAAGGTATCCTAACATACTGGTAGCTAGAACATATGTGCAACATACTGTTTGCATGTGTAGACGTGAGACCACACCCTCTAGTGGGCTACATGCGGTGCAGGGGCAATGTGGATGTGTTAGAGCCACCCACTCACGTGAAAATGATGTGACGGATTTCTAAAATGGACTCGATGCAACTAGAGGTGGAGCAAATACTGGAGGGGGTCACTAACTCGTGGTAAAATCTATGCCCCAAGTATTGCATGGTGAGTGACTCAGGCATAGGACTTCTGATAAAGGAAATTGGCCTTGCCTTGGAGACTCTGCAGTTAGTGAAAATTACATGGGGGAGGAATCTAGAATTCAATGGGAAGAACTAACTCCACAACATGGGATAAAACCAGTGGTGGTTTTAACAATCTCTCCATCATCGAGAAAGTGGTGTCAGGATAGATCAGGTGGATCTTCCATGGTCGAGGAAGGGAAAGTACTACTGGAAGTAGAGATCATGTAAATGGTGGTGGTTGTGTTCGAGGATGAAGTTGGAGGGTGTATTTCCTTGTTGACGGTGATTATGGACTCACGAGAGTGTTTCTGAAGGTCGCAAAGGACTTCCCGATACTCGGACAAGTTTGGGAAATGGTGATAATAGTGGCCATACAAGCCGCAAATTGCACAAGGTGGGTTGGTCCTCAATGATTTTTTCTTGACTGTTGGAAGAGATGGGATGATGAATAATAGAGTACCATCAATTGTATCCATAGCATCTATGTGTGTGAAAAGGATAGGTATATCTGGAAAATTTTGCGTTGCATGACCTTGGACGTCGCACAAAGCGCAAGGTGGAGCCGAACAAGGCTCGACTATTGTTTTGGTGGACTTGCCCCCAGCCTTCTTTGGGAGAGGAGGGGCAGGCTTGGGAATGAAAGGCATATTCAATGGGCCAGGTGGAGGGCATGACTCTACCTCAATAGGTTTGACGAGAGTCAACAAAACCTGGGGCATCGGAGGTGGGGTTGGTGGTTCAAGGTACCACATGGGCATTCCCAATGTAAAATTAGGTAAATTAAGAGTAGCCATTACAGGCTTGCTCATGATACCAGATGGTGGAAATAGGAAGGGAATCGTGTGAATCAAGAACGAACCCCAATAATTTCTGGGTGACAGTGATTGGTGTTGCGACTGATTTTGTGATGTGGTCAGGATGGTACTGGATGTGATATTACACAAATCTACTGTGTTAGTCGGCATAGGGGGAGGTGGTAAATATGGGAAGGTTTCTTTCATAGGCATGTCGAAAAATAATCTCAAGCCCACAGCAGATAAGGAAGAGATGGACACAATGTTAAAGGAAGCATCAACGGTAGGAATGATGCGTTCCAGTGTTGCCATCCCCTGTGGATCGTAGTAATTTAATTGGTCGACCGTCATGATATTTCCAACATGAAGAAACATCAAGAGTCGAAAGACGATGGAGACCATGGATCTCATGGAATACATGTAGCAACATCTAAGGAGGAGGTTATAATAAAGTTGGGCATTAATAACCTTGATGTCAATCAAAACCATTTTACTGGCTAATGAAATATGAACATTCAGAAGAGTGCCTTGGGGCTTTGTACAGCGACCATCATAGGCGCAAAGGGTGGTAGTGGACAGTTGGAGGGTAGGGGACCCGAGTTTCTTCCAGAAAAAAATTGACATAATATAGGTGGATGCCCCTTCATCAATGATACATCGATGGATGACCAAATTCCAAATTGAGATGAGAACTTGGAAGGCAACAGTGGACGACATTCTGGGTTCTCCTTGATCCAGATAAAACGTGATCAACATAGAATTAGAGGGATCAATGACACTTAGTGCAGGTAAAAATTATTTCTATTGTGTCGGGCAAGTTTTGAGCACTTCTAGAGAGGACATGGTTGTAGGTGATTGGGCCAAGTTGTCAACAATGATATAATTTAAGGCATCTTGAGTAGTCGTGTTGTTGGAAATACGTCGTATAGGAAACTATGGGACTCTGGTCGCCCCATCAGTGGGGGGTATTGGTAAGTGGAGGGTAATACTAGAAGTGTTAGAGGTAGATGTTTTTGAAGGGTCATCATTTTCTGTGGTGGATCCATACTAGTTGCGTCGAGTCTAGAGGTTGACATCAAATGAAACTGTCATCAGGTGATGGACTCTAGTCTATGCAGGTGGGTCCACGGGGGAGTTGTGGGAGCAGGTGGTGCCAAGGGTTGGGTTGAAACCATTCATTGGTGTGGTAGAGGGTTTTGGAGGACCATATGTGGAGGGCTTGGTGGTGCTAGGTTGGGCTGGGCTTGGGCCACTGTGTTGGCATCCTGTTTGGATTCATTTTGGAGAAGCTATCGGATATGAGCCATGTGAGGGCACAAATGTGTGTAGTGACCGTAGGTGTTGCATAGAGCACACAGATGATTAGTCTATAACTGTCGGTTATTTCCTAGCTGGTCAGGATGCTGGGCATTTTGTGTCAGTGGGTTGGTGCCAGTGTTGGTGGGGAAGTTAGGCTGTTGGCTGCCTCCTTGTGGCTGATTATTACCTCGGTTCCTTCCTTGATTTTTCTTTCCCTGCCCTTGTTGGTTGTTGGGGGTGGGTTGGTTGGGAAGGTTCTGCTGAGAGAAAACCTGTCCCGTGGAAATCAGAGGGGACGGGGCTAGATCCAGAGTGAGTTGCACTAGTGGTGCGTAATTAGAGAGAAGGAGCTGCAAGGGATGTAAATCTGAACACTTGGCCCCAATACGACTATGTCATCCAAGTCATCCCATGGGCATGCTGATTTGGCATAGGATGTGCATAGGAGGAGGTGGCTCCAGACCGAGCCATCATCTGTGAGTAATCGAGGATGTGGTTTGGTTGTGCAACACTATGGGTGTTACCTAAGTGTGGTGGCATCATATGGGGTGCCGCATAGTATTGAGGGTGCTGTGTGATAGAGACAATGACACCATTTTCATCATGGGATGCCCCCAACGTATCGCGACAGGAGGTGCCGACACGGGGAGAATCTGATATGAAGGTATATACATACCCAGACTGGGCGTAGGTTAAGTCAAGCTGTTGATCCTTTAAGATGGCCTCCTCCTCAGATTGGGGTTTCTCAGAGGCGACATCCTTGGATATGGGTGGGAGTAAGGTCTTTAAAAACTAGTCGAGGAAGATCTTGTCATCCAATTGGATCTTGCATAGGCTATGTCATTGTCACCACTCATGGATGTGATCTGTGATGTGGGTAGCTGTATTTTGATGGCAGGATAGAAGGATCTGCACTCCCTCATCATATCGTATGGGTAGTTGATAGTACTGGAGGAACATGGAGGAAAGTGAGAAGAAATAGGGGTAAGAGCATGAGGCAGCTCGATGTACCATTTTGCAGCAACACCTATAAGTTTGCACTGTAACAACCTCAGTCTGACTGAGTCATCCATAATGCTATTTGATGAACACCATAAGTGGAAAGACATGATATGGTTCTGGGGGTCCTCTCCCACCTTTCCCTCAAACTTTGGGATGTTTGAAGGAAGTTTGGTTGGCATGGGAGGCCAATGAGGTTGATGACTGATGGGGTCATTCGTTAACATATCCAAATATGGCAAGTTAAGACGAGCCATAAAGGGTAGGCTAGACCCGAGGTTGGATGGGGATGGACTGACAATGGCATCGGATTTTGTAGGATTATGATGTCCATGCATTGATGGGGGTATATGAGGTTGAATCCCCATACAAGGGATATTCGAAATGGTCGTGGAAGGGCCACTTCCCCTAGGTATATAAGGTGGTACATTAGGAATTGTGGTCGCTAGTGCAGGGATGCTACTAGTGGATAGAATACCTACAAAAGGTGTGTAGTGGTGTTGGGACCACTGACAAGGATCATGATGGGTGGTAAGGATGTAGGTCCTCCACCAATTATCCCTCCATGGAAGGGATCATGATGTATGCCAGCCATGGGGCTATACGGGGCAGTAAAAATATTAGGCTCAGATTGGTAAGAATTTGAATCAGATTCATAGGTTGTGTGTCCCTTTGAAGGTGAGGAGTGTTGTCGAAGAGGGATTCGATGGTGATGGTTGAAAGAACCAAACTGAGGGGAGTGCCCCCTAAGTCAAGAGGAATAACGTGGTGGATCAATGATGTATTATAGTAGTAACATGAAATGAATATGGATCCCGATTTAAAATGACTTCTTATTGGTTCAAAAGGAGTCACTCGGACACCAAGGCTGTCTAACAGATTTCATATTGGGGTAGCACCCCCTCACTCCACTATGCAGGTAAAATTGCTAACCTCTTGGCCACAAATAACAACTCTTTGGTTTTCCTCATAGGTGGGAATCTAGTAATTTGGTGGGGTTCGTTGCCCTTTTTGCTTTGAAGGTCCACTCAATGGCCAACTATTGCGGGGTTCCTATGGTACTCATCAAATTGAGTTTTAGGGAAAATCCCAAGTACTTCCCACAGTCGTGGAAGATGGGACTTATGTCCCAAACCGAATGTTGTTATGTAAATTTGATTAATTTTAAGGTTTTGCTCGGGGTCATGAACCGAGCTTATTATCTTAATGGTGTGAATGTGTTTGCACTTGTATATGAAAATTTTCCTTCCAACTATGAAATAAATAAATAACAATGGAATTCTCTGCAAGAAATAAGCAAAGGGCTGTAACAACGTAGGTCTGAAAAGGAAAAGTAGATCTAGACAAAGTATAGGACATACAAGGGTATGAAATAGGTTCAAGAAACTGATTCTTAACTGAAAGTTGCATCTATTAGTGGAACAGACACGATATGGGTTGCACAAAATAGGAAAACATAGGTGATCGACTCAGAAAATAGATAGGTCGCACTTAATAGGTGAACAGGCGTGACTGGGTCGCTCAAATAGACAGAACAAAGGTGACTGGGTCACTCAACCAAGACAAACAAGCATGAATGGACCCCTGTGAGGCAAGTCACAATTTTGGGGCTAAGTTCGCGACCTAGGTCATGCTTAACAGGAAAAATTGTGCGATTGGGTCATGGCTGCTGACCTGAAAGGTGCGACTTGGGTTAGACATGAAAAAATCAATAAAATAGGGTTGATAGGGGCCAAGGGGGGAAGGAAATAGTGCCATAAAGGTTTGTATCGGTCGCATGGGGGTTTGATCAGTGAAGGTTGTGGGTAAAAACAAAAGAAACACCTACAAAACTATGATCCGAGAGGATCGACCAACGAAGTCTCTAGAACTGTAGTGGGGTTTTCACCCCTGCTACGTGCAAAATCACCTCCCTTCTATCAATGGAACAATAGGATAGATTTTATGAAAGAAAGCTACAACAATAAATGATATTAGTAAAACGAAATAAATAAACAGATATGGATAAACTAAATAAAAGCAAATACATGAAAAATTTACCTTCTTTCTCTTGAAAATGGGCCACCGTTCCCGTCTCGGAAATGGTCCACCTCTCCACAAGCTAGTTGGTACGGAGAATATCTCAACGTACCGAATGGGGATGGTAGGGAAACATGATGATGAAAACAAATTGGGTGTGAATACTTTGAGAGCAAAAGATGTCTTACGATACTCATAGAATAAATAATGAAAAAAGGGATAAGAATATTTTGATAGAGACCTTCACACTATTTTTATAATATGTTTTTAGATTTTTTAACCTTTTCTCTCTTTTATGGTTTTGGAACCCTTTTATGGTTTTAAGCCCTATTTAGGGTTTGAAGCCTTATTTATGGTTTTAATCCCTTTTTGGGGGTTTTTAGCCCTTTTTGGGGTTTTTAGCCTTTTTTGGCCCTTTTGTGGTTTTTTTGGCCTTTTTGGAGAGAGAATGAAGGTAAACCATAGTTGTGAAGGCCAAAAGTAAGGTATGGTAGGAAAATTATGTAGGTATGTGGTTTAGACCATGTAGAACTAGGCGAGCAATTTTTTTGCGTTAAAAATGCTGCACCTATTTCTATGGAAGCTACGGAGATAGAATAATCAGTATTATGAGGACATAAATACAATGTACCTATCTTATCTCCTTTTTCTATTACCAATTCTCCTTTAGTGATCTTCCACCATGTTTTTTCAAACCTAGAAAAAGAACTGTTATCTCCCAACTAACATATTGAGATCATATTTCTTTTCATATCAGGAATATGTCTTACATATTTTAGAATCCATTCATTTCCATTATTTAACTTAATCCATACCTTACCCATTCCAATTTTACATGGATCATCATCGCCCAATAAAACATGTCCAAAATCACCTAGAACATAATTAGGAAATAAATTCCTATGTGGTGTAGCATGAAATGAATCCCTTGAATCTACTACCTAATAATCACTAGTATTATCTAATGCAAGAATAAAAGAATCTTGTAACACATCACCTACTACATTTGCTTCCTGAGTAGTCTACTGTTGCCCATCTTCTTTCTTCTTTGGAGACCTGCAATATTTCTTCAGATGTCCTCTCTTACCACAGTTACAACACTCCACCATTCCAAATCTAGACATGGATATTCCCTTTCTAGACTTGCTGTGAATACCTGAGCTCCTTCCTCTCTCCTTTTGTCTTCCCCTTCTCTCCATGGTCAACGCATTACCTGATGTCTCACCCGTTATTTTTCTTCTCATTGCCTCGCTAAGAATTACACCAACAACACCAAATTTAAGAGTGTTTGAATTAGGGACATAGTTACTTACATCCCTGACCAAGCCATTTCTGCTTTCTGACAGTGAACACGGGATTAGAATATCCATAACCTCATCATCAAAGTTCACTTTTACAGAACTTGACTGGCTAGTAATCATATTAAATTCATTTAAATGGTAAGTAATAGACCTTCCTTCTGAAATATTAATATTAAAAAAATGCTTCATGAAAAATACCTTGTTGGAAGCCAAGGGTTTTTTATAGTGCTTAGACAATTTTCTCATCACTCCCTCCATTGTGTTTTCTTTCAAAATATTGGAATCCACTGATGAAGCCAAGAACAACCGTATTGTTCCTAGTGCCTTTCTATCAAGAACCTCACATTATTTGTCTTTCATAGTCACCGAAGATTTTGTTTTTCTTCCCAATGGCAGGTATAGATCCTTCTGGTACATCGAATGCTCCATTTGCATCTTCCATAACTGGTAATTTTGGGTGTTAAATTTCTCGACCCTAAACTTTCCTTCTTCTACTATTACTCCCACTCGAACCAGGAACCCTTTTTTCCTGTGAGTTTACCAGCCAAATAGACCTTTGGATTTGATATCAATTGTTAGAAAAATAGGATCGCAGAGCAATAACAATTAAACAATTAAAAAAGATGCAAATATTAAACACATTACAAGAGAGACACCGATATAACATGGTTCACCCAATATGGGATACATCCACAAAAAAATTGCCAATCCTTTATTATTATGTCATCCAACAAACTAAATAGATACAACCTACAGTAACCTCGTTGCACTTCCTCTTCACTCTCTCATAGTCTCTCTCACACAATCACAAATATTGTTTTTACAATGCTACAATACAATACAATACAATACACAGTCATATTGCAATGTATTCACGGGTCACCCAATACCATGGGCCCGCAAACTATTAGCCAACAAAAATCCCACAAATTTCTTCTAGGGGATTCTCCCCCGCACACCCCTATTGGGACAAGTGTACATTAAAACTGGGGTACAAACACAACTAAACAATAACATATTTGAATCTAGAATATCAGGATGCACAACCCACACTTTGTGGTGTGCATAGATGCATGTAAATAGGGACTTGGAGGAGTTCTTATGCAAGACATTTATGTGGTATGTTGTGAAGCTATGAAATATAAGGAGCATGAAAAGAATTATGCTACCCATGAGTTGGAACTTGCAGCCATAGTGCATGATTTAAATATGTTAAGACACTACTTAATGGGAAGAACAAATTGAGTTAAGAACATGACACTGTGGTATGAAATATTTATTTGGTCAACCAAAATAAAATTCCATACAAGCTAGATGGCCGGAATTTTTATGTGAAATTTATTTTGAAATTAAACACATAAAGAATAAAGTGGTTGATGCACTCAACATAAAGGTGAAAGAAATGCATGTGACAACCATTAGCTTTTTCCAATCAGATTTAAGACAACATATTGTAAATCATCTTGCTAAGGATGAGCCTTATGTACAAATAAAAGGTAAATTACAATAGTAGAATTTAGAAAAGAGGTATGAAGGATATCATGTGGAAGACGATGGAATTCTTACTTATAAAAATAGAATTTATCTTCTTAATGTGGCAGATTTGAGAAGGATTATTATGGATGAAATACATAAATTGCCATAGGATATCGGAAAACAATTGCTACAGCTACGAAGAAATAATTTTGGCCAAGGATTAAAAGAGACATTGCTCAGTATATTTCTAAGTGCATGAAATGCGAGCAAGTAAAAGTTGATCATAAACACCCAACATGTTTGTTGCACCCTTTTCCAATTCCAAAATGTAAATGGGAAATAATTTCCATAGGTTTTATTATAGGTTTTCGAATGACTGTGAAGAAACATGATTCCATCATGGATGTGGTGGATAAATTGTAAAAATCAACACACTTTATACCAATAACATCTACATATAAAATAGATTCCATTGCAAGGATTTTTATGAAGGAAAATTTTAATTTGCATGGATTGCCAAAGAAAATAGTTTAAAACAGAGATACAAAATTTACTTCAAATTTTTGAAAAAGTCTTTTTGCATACTTAGGTACACATCTGAATTTTAGCACTGCTTACCATCCAAAAATAGATGGAAAAACAGAGAGAGTAAATCAAGTTCTTGACACTACAACAAATACTGTAATTAGCGTCTCTTTTTAGTGAATCTTTTTTTACATTAAGTGGTCAAACTAGACGCTAAATAGGACGCGTCATGGAAAAAACTTAAAGCATCTCAAAAACACATTTTTTTTGCTTCCTAGATAGCATCCTTTATGACGTCCAAAATAGCGTCTATTTTTTTTCTTCTAGAATAGCATCCAGCTTTGCTTCCTAAACAACGTCAAGATTTTCTACCTAAATAACGTCCTATTTTTCTTCCTAACAAGTGTCCTCTTTTGCTTCTTAAATGACATCCCTGTTAGCACCATATTTTCATCCTTAATAGCACCATGTTAGCATCCAAATTAACATCCAATATTCCTTCCATTTTTTCTACCACTTTAGCATCCCATTTTGCACCATGTTTTACTTCCAAATATGTGCCAATTTTTTCTTCCAAATTTGCACCAATTTTTTCTTCCTTTTTTGCATCATGTTTTTCTACCAAAATGATGCCAAATATTTCTTCTATTTTTGCACCATATTTTTCTTCCTATGTAGCGCCATGTTTTACATCCAAAGTAGCGTCTTATTTTGCTACCATATCAACGCCATGTTTGGCTTCATCATTAGCACCACGTGTTGCATCTTTTTTAATGCCTAGTTTTGCATCTTATTTTGCTACCATATAAATTCCATGTTTGGATTCATCATCAACACCACATGTTTCATCCTATTTAATGCCTAGTTTCACATCTCTCATTTTTTGGTCCCTAATTTAGTCGTTTTTAGTAAATTTATAGACGAATTTTGGTCATTTTGTATCTCATTGTTTGGTCACTTATATCTTTTTTTTGGTTAATAATTTAGTTGTTTTTAACTGATATTATAATATCATTAGGGCACGGAGGAATTCAACCACCAACCTGCTGCTTGTAAGGGAGGCGCTCTTCCATTGAGCTAGAACCCTTTAAGAATTTAGGAACCTAACTTACAGAGTCCTCTATAATGATAAAAATGATCAATACACAACTTTGAGTATCTAATGGCCAGGAAAGGATGATAGATTGTATAAATTCACAATATATGATCAAGCAGGTTATGAAATCCATAAACATTTTTTAAAAATTTTGAACAAAACTCAAGAAATTGGCTTAATGGGATTGCAAAAATCACTATTCCCTAACAACCATAAGTGTACCACTATATGAGACCTATCAACAACAATTATCTTAGTGTGGATGCAAAGGATATAGTAGATAAGCATGATCATCCTAGAGCCATGTATAAGTGGAGAAATCAGGAGAATCAAAAGAGGATGGTAAACCCAATAGTTGGTGCTTCACATGGATCCTATCCACCATGGGATGAGCAAAGTTCCTTCTTCCATCAAGCTAATGAGTATCCACAAGGAAAAATGGTTAGGATATATTGTGATTCCAATTCATAATGTTTATTCGCTTTCCAGGGTGATGTTGTAGTTCTTGCACTGGGATATCTACATGATCCCCAACAACATTGGATATAAGCTTATTCATGGGGCCATAGAATATAGGATGAGGCTGTCCTTTTATCCTTTTCTTTGGAAAATCATGCATGATTTGAAGCACTGGGAGAAGGAATAGAATCAGATATATTTAACAAGCTACAATAATGACAAGGAATAGGACTCTACTCTATAGTCATTATGCAGATGTTGGAAATGGGTATAACTGCCTAAGGACTATGAACAACATCCATTTAAAAATGAATGCAAAACCTTCCATGTCAAAGGAATACTTGATGACATTGAGCTTATTGTTTCTAACATAAAGAAACAAATAATCCAAAAATGGAATCTCCATGGGGATACACATGGAAGCTCCAGGGGGATACACACATCCATTTCTAAGAAATGTCAGTACCAGACTGAGGAAGGATGGTATCCTTGCAACATAGGGACTTGCACCCTAAAGCCAAATTCCAGAAAGGAGAAAATTTTGGTGCATGGATTTCCTATGTCTTACATTTGTTGTCAAAGTGATATTATTACAGATCAAATTCATATTTCTTTCTGGTCTGACCATACGACAAATAGAAAAATGTCCCACGTAGCACAAAACAAAGAATAGGAAAGGAGCATCAAAGTTTCAAACTAACAAGAATCTAATCATAAGTACTATATCTCGTTAATAGTTTTCAAAGATGAAACAAAAAAATTACACCACTTCACTATGCATGATACAATACATGGAAGCAGGGGAGTAATACAGTGCTACATATAAAATAGGGGTTAGTGACATTTAGATGGCATACATGCTACAACCAAAACATAACTATCAATAAAGACTCAAGAGCCTACATTGCATTAAGCATTTTGTAAAATGGGGCACTCAAACTCGATTCATAGGAGAATTAACTTTGTATTCAACATCCCTGCAAGCATTCAATCTACAATGAGGAAAGGATAATGCAAGATTTTTCAAAGAAAACCTCATTTATTGTACATGGAGATATAATTATTGATACACACACTGTTGATATAATTATAATTATTGATATTCGCCGAGTTGATATAATTATAATTATCGATATCGATGGTGTTTAATTTTTTTATTATAATGGATTTGGCATCTCATCAGTTCCATAGGTGTTGGATTAATATTTCAGAAAAATATGCAATTCAAACTATTTGTGTATGTGGTGTGGTGAAAACTCATTTTTGAAAAACGGTTAATGTAATTAAATAGTTGGGGATTGCATATAAAGGTAGCACCACCTCCTAGTTAATTTATTTAATCTTTTTTCAATGGTAAGAAAGCATTGCTATGAGGATTAAAAAGAAAAGTACAACGTACTGGTGGGAGAAGTAAGTTTACGGTTAGATATATTAACTTTTAATTTTTAAATATTATTGAACATTTTTATCACTCAACAAGAAATGAAACATAGTAAGAAAAACAATATTTCCAATGAAATTAAGTGACGTGCTTGTTAAATTTCAAATGGAGTGACTATAAATTATAAGTTAATTTAATTAAACCCTCACAAAAATTTGGTACTATAATAACAAATAACTATCATACCCCCAAAGCGGGGGACATGAAACACCAAAGAGAATTTCAATATGTTTCAAAAAATGAGAGAAAGTTGTGTGTAGGTAATTTAAGTTTATGTGATGAAAGAAAGTTTAGGAAAATAAGTGAAAATAAGTTACCTCAAACTTTTAAATAGCCACATAAGTGAAAATAAGTTTTTCCCAAAAGGATTTTTACATAAAGTTTTTAAATTTGAAAACATTTGGTGAATAAGTCAATGTTTTGGCCTAAATTCTTTGAATGCCAATGGAATCTTACAAAGCAAAAAAGTCCAAATATCCAAGGAGCATAGTTATAGGAGTTTTGAAAGTTTTAGATAACTTTAGAGAACCTATAAACCCCTAGATGTGGAGGAACTATACGTTTGAAACTGAGACCTAGCCTAGACGTGGAGGAACTATACCTTTGAAATTGAAACTTGAACTATGAGAGCTAGACATCAAAATTTATGCACATAATAATTTGCATAAGCGACACCATTTTTCTTGTCAACCATTTGTGTGGGTCCTCTTATAATCTCATGTATTGAAGATCATTGAATGGCCAAATAAGGTTGACACGTGAAGAAAATATTTTGTTTCAAGTTTTCAATATCCCAAGTCAGTCTTCGTATTAAATATGGATAGTATATAGTCAGGATGTCCATTAGTTGCTTGTTGCTTAATTTTCATGACCTAATTACATTACCAAAACATACACTTAGATCCCAATAACACTTGACTGAGCCCATGAAGGGTGGTTTTCCCTTTCTACTCTAAAAGAAGAAAGCTAATTGTTAGGCCTAATATCCTCATCATAACTTCATTTGGTTTAGTCTTTTCACTTATAAAAATACATTTATAAAATTATGGAATTCCAAATACCATCAATTATACTTTAAGCTTTTAACTCATTTATTATTATCCTTGAAAAAATTAAAATATACTTGAAAGAAAATTTCAATTAAGTTCTGGGAAAATTAAAATAGTAGTAATATCTATAGCAGGCAGAGAATCCAAAATATGGGTTTACATTTATAAAATAAAGGAAATCCAAATACCATCAATAATACTTTAAGGTTTTAACTCATTTATTATTATCCTTGAAAAAATTAAAATATAAATCCCTTGTCTGTTAACACATTTATTATTATCTTTGAAAAAATTAAAATATAAAGCCCTTGTCTTTTTCTTGAAATAAATTTCTGAAAAAATTAAAATAACAGTACTATCTGTAGTAGGCAGAGAATCCAAAAGATGGGTTCTAGAATCTCTACATATCCTCTAGGCACAATTCCAGAAGCATATGGAGATTGAGAATAACCATATTGAGTAGTAGACTGTATGAAAACATCAGTTCGAGATTCATTCCCCATATTCAGGCCCAGTTTTTAAATATATCCCTTTTTTTAGATCCAATTCCAGGTTTGGGTAAAGATAAACGTTGAAGGTACGCACTGGACTAGCTGAACCAAGTGCTGGAATGTTGGCTGCTCATAGGTTATTATTTTAGCTTAAACATGTGCTTCAATGGGTTGGTGGTTATTATTCAAGATCAATTGGTTACGGGTCAACGAGGTAGAATGGATATATATCATCTGTGGGTGGTGCCTCTAGGTGTAAAATTGTAATGCCATTCCCTAAAGATCCAAATGAATATGATATTGATAAAGTGGGAAATAATTTAGATAATGGGTGATTTTCGATTATTGGGTCACCCTTACCACTACGATAGTTTCATCTCTCCCTACTTCCAATATTATACTTATAGTCCTAGCATTAATCCCATAAGCATACTCGTTAAAGCCTTCAGTTTCAGTTTCCAAATCTAAGGCTGTGCGTTGCATTCCTGTGTCCCCACACTCTTGAAAATCCAAATTATTCACGTGTTTTGCACTATTTCTACCTCCAGTGGCACCTAAGTCTTCTGATATAAAACTATCGTGCACAATCGGAGCCATCCCATGTTCTAGACTAATAACAAATAATTAAATTCCAGGTCCTATGTGTGAGAAGAACATTGAGTTTGTTTTTGGAGAAAAATAACATCTACGTCAAAGCCAAAAGTAAGTCCAAGTTCAAATCCCACAAGGACACCCCTATGGAAGTCATCGACGTGAATGACAAGGTCCACATTTGCCAGCCATTATTGGGTAAGGTCCTTATTGTCATTTTTGCAATTTTCATTTTCATGATGCCGATAAGTTTCCAAAGCACCAATTCAACAATTATGTGGGGTTTGTAGCAATACGTATAGTTGCAAATATCTACAAAGAGATGTCAATATTCTATATTGTTCCTTTCCCCAGTCCTCGAGGACTTTTTATCTCCATCATTCATATTTGTTATATTGATAATTCATATGTTGTAGTGGCATCAATGACGGCCATAATCTATCAATATTTTGTAGATTTATTGTAACTTATATGGTTACCATCAGTTCCTTATCTAAGAGTGAAGCCAACATGTTTTGAACCAACTGATCATGAAGGTACCAACTATCGTAGGTGGGGGTAAGAAATTCCTTCCTTGTTACAAGGTCAAATTTGTGGCAGCTACCAATGACAATGGAACCTACTCACTTCCTTACCTCTGAGTCCTCCAAGTCATCTAAAATAATTATTTCCTCATCTTCCTTACTAATCCATAAACTCTTCTATGATCATGCGGGAACCCCCTTTACTACACAAAAAATGGTATCTTATATTTGGATGCTTCCACCACTAGACATTCATCAATTTGGATTACATTTAAAAAATCTAAAACAACAATTTACCCGATTACCAAGATTACCAGATTTTGGTAGAATTGACTCGTTTAGATTTTAAACAAAATAAAAAAGTGAACTAAGAACATTGCAAATTAAATCCAAATAAATCCATAAGAAAAGACAAGAAGCTGAAGAAAACACCAGTAAACAGATAAAAATTGGAAAAAAAAACACTTTTTCATTGCTTGTCCATTGAAAGAAGAGTTTGAAGCACGTGTGGAAGAATATAGTGAATCTAGAAGCCATGGGAGAAGCCCAAGGGAAGTAACCTTCAAAGAAAGTATTGGAAGAGGTTAAAGTATTTAAAGCATCAACAATTTCCAAAGCATTTGAGGAATATCTCAACCAATGATTGGCATCAGCAATTGGCCCTGACATTACATGGGAATATACTCGTTGGTTCTCAACGAGGTATCCTCAACTACAACAGGTGGGTCATCATCACTTTATGGGCAAGAGGTGTTTGTACTTGGCACTAATTGACATGTGGTGGTATCAGTTTTATTATACCAGCAACAAATCCACTGGAATTCCGTCAGAAGTTGCCCGTCTACACCTAAAAATAATGGGGACCATTGCTATCAAAGGAGAAGGTCTGATATGAAAAGCACCGTAGCCTCCACTCCAAGACAAGTAAACCTAATAGTTTCTAGCCTTTAAAATAGATGTTGGGATTGGAAAAAGGCAGGCCATGATTTTGGTTTAACCAAATTTTGAATTTATCTTTTGTTTTCTTGCTGGCTATTGTTCTCTATTGCATTTTGCATATTCTGACATATATATTAGTTTTATTTGTTATTTTTTATGCTTCTGTTATAACAGACCTGGACAGCATTCAAGCCACTTCCCTAGCCTCCTCCTCAGAAGACGAATCAATTTAAAGTGTGAGTTTTCGGTTGGGTGAAATCTTTTCATATCACAGGCCATACCTCTCTAATTCAAATGACTAAACTTAAAGAAGCAACTTCTCCTCCCATTGACCAAAGATGAAATAAAGTTACGAATAGAAAAATACTTCCAACAATCACTAGCATGAGCAGACTGATCTATTTAAAGTGTGAGTTTTCATTTAGGCCAAAGCTTTGCATATCAATGACCAATATTCTGCAACTCAATTGAATAAGTTTAAAGAACCCACTTATCCTTCCGGGCTGATTTTATTGGGCAAGGGTCAACTATTTCATAACCCTTAGCTCAATAATAAGTGATACAGTAAATAATCAGTTCGTCTCATGGGCATTGAAGGCAACACCTGGGCTACTCACATATAATAATTGGACCACCCACAACCGATGAAGACTAGTTTATTGCTTAATTCAGTGAGCAATTTAAAGAAACTACACATCTTCATCCCCTTCTAACATATCGCTTAGGATTGTAGTTGCCCAACTTTTATTCATTGACTTATTACTATTTAAAGATGCAACTCCTTGCTACTTATACTTATGAAATAGGGTGCAGAGTAGACTTGATAAATATATAAGTGGCTAGCATCGAGGATTGTTGTATGTGGGCTAAAGCTACTTATTTAGAGGGTAAATTGGAATCCACGTTTGTGCAGCCTTGAGAAATATATAAGTTAGAGGACCGAGAAGCTTCTGATTCAGATGTTGACTAGACTGGATGCAATTCATTCTGTATTGCTTTAGTAAATAGTTATATTCTATCTATATCACTTCAGGAAGATGCATTTCTATCTATATCGCTTGTGCAAGGGCACTAGCTTAAATATATAAAATTTTGACTAAGTTTAAATAACCCACTTATCCTTCCATTGACCTAAGATGAAATAAAATTACAAATATACATTTTCAGCTCTCTGGGATAAGAAAAATAATTCCAATAATTACTATTATGATCATCCATTGTATGTGTAGCTAACTAAGTCATTCAGTTAAAAATTCAGGCATTCAAACCTTTAAAACCTTAAACCCCAATTAACATACAGGAACCCAAGTGCCCAAAATGGTTCAAATAGAAAGCGCATGAATATGCATACCAACCCCAATTAACATACAGGAACCCAAGTTCCCAAAATGGTTCAAATAGAAAGCGCATGAATATGCATACCAACAGAAGTGTTGATGTTGGTCTCAGCAACTGGATTCCTACGTAGCTTGTGCACTAGATGAGCTACAATCCATATTGTTTCGAGGGGGGCCTTCTTGGCCAGTATGAAATGTGAATAAAAAATTGCATACCGGAGAAGTTGCTGCAGTATATTTTTTCTTTTCTCTGGATGGGGTCAAGTCCAATATTAAATGGATTCCAATATCGATGGAGTTGGGAGTTGAGTTAGGAGAAATAGGGTGAAAAAATACTGGTGCGGGAAAGAAAGATCGAGGATAAAGACCAACGAGAGCATTGACGGCACTTTTGTTTTTGGCTTCTCTATTTTTTTGTTCCTCATTGGCATTTTTTGTGGTTAGGTCAATTTTGAATTAGCAGGGGATATAAATGGGTCAACTTTGAATTAGTTGGGGATATAAATGAGTGAAATTTCCCTGCACAACATGTCAGGTTTGAACCTCCATATTGATAATGACTAATTTCATCTATCATTATACAAGTGTTTCCTTTTTTATAAGTTAAAAAAATCGCTATTTATTTAGTAAGAAGAGGGAATGCAATGGAAGTACAGAAAAAGGAAAAGCATTGGAAAAGCTAGACTTGTTGAGCCTCTCGTTCATTCCCTAGTAATATATTATTTTTTAAACCTAGTTTTGGAATTCAATATTTTTTTGGAAATGTCAACAACTTAAATTTAGGAAAAACCTCCCAAAATTAAAAACACAGCTATAAATAAATTTCTTTTATTATAAAATTAACTTACAACTTACTCCTGAATGGACCTTTGTCCCCTATAATCCTTAGGTATATCCCTTGATATATTGTGATCTATAATCCTTTGGTCTTAATATTTTGTCATGTATAATCCTTTGTATATTCCTTATATTTTGTGATGAATAATCTTTTGGTATATCTAAAAGAGTAAGCCAAACAATAAATGGTTTGTACATTGTTGGTGATTTTTGATAGAATTTGGTGTTGCATTTTTTTTGTTGAAATAGAAATTTTAATGTTTAAATGGTAATTTTGATTGTAAAAATGGTTAGGCAATTCCAACAACTTAAAAGTGTAATTTCAACTATTTCTACTTGATTTTGGCTAGAAAAATCACTGAAAAATAGGTGCATGTAGATCATTTAGATTACACCTATCCATAATAGCAAACACATGAATATCTACTATAATTGTGTGTTTTAGCTTTTAAGATAATTGAACTATGGGGCCCATACCTTCAAAGATAATGTTAGTTTTTTTTGTTTTGTTTTTTTTTGCTTGGAGTGACTTGATTTTACAAGGAAATGTTCAACATTATTATTATAATAATCAGTACATCATGGTGAAATGTTGAAAGGAATTGGGATGGTGATACAAGACAAGAAGGCATTACTTGTTTTATATATGGTGTTGTAAGGAGGGATTATAGAATTCTCACTGAAATGGGAGATTATTATCAAATAAGTGATCTCATTTTCATACAATTGATAATCTCGTACTTAAGTTGCATGGATTTCTATGGTTTATAATGATTCTAATGCTTATTGGGTCGCATCCACATTCCCATGTGCATATTAACAAACATACGTAGCATGTTTACTTCACATGTTCATGGTGGATTATCTAGAACTGAATGCTTAATAGAACTAGTGCTTCCTAATTATCCTTTCTTTGAGCATTGGTTGTCATTGATGACACCCATTAATGAAAAATGAGTGACAAATGTTGATGACATGGAATAAATGAGCCAAATGACCCATCCAATGGTCATTTGTGGCTTGTATGGTTATTGGTGGCTTGATGGGGTCTTGGAACCCTTGGACATGGTCCTATTGCATGAGAAGTGGCATGACGACACTTGGACACACTTTATTGCTTGATGTTGGTCCATGCTACCCTTTGAATATGGTCTTGAATTCCTTGTAAAATATATTGTACTGCGGTGTCTTTAAGCCATCGAAAAATGCTTGAACCTTTGAAATGAAGTCATTTGACATTTCCTTCACAATGAAGTCTTTGATATGTTGATGAATCCCTTTGAATTTATCATAACATAGAATTATTGATGATGGTGAAGCCCTTGGTATTTTTATGGGGTTATTTACTATCTTGAATAAGAAGAAAAACTCATTTAACACATATGAGATTTCAGCCTAGTAAAAGGGAGATCAAAACATGAATTAATATGGAAATTTGGCCCGCTAATTAATATTAAAATTGACCAAGTTATATGTCGGNAATATATATATATATATATATATAATGTCGGCTCAAAATAATGATGAAAAAATGTTTATTAATAAGGATCCAACACCCTCATTTTGTAGGATGACAAAATGAAATCTAAGCTTTGATTTTCGGATGAAAAAGGATTAGTATGAGGCTCCCCCAGTTGAGATTAAAGCTTGAAGTTTAAGGTCTGAAATTTGGATATACATGAGACTGAGGAAGCCATGGGTTATAAACATTCTACTAAGGTGGCAGCAGACTTGTAATCCAGTGGCAACAAACTTGTAATTCAGTGGGGGCATAAAGTTTTATTTATGTTTTACAAGCACTCAGGCAATGAAATTTGGTTTTGAATTAGAGCTATAATTTTTGGGTGAGCAGACTAAGGTAGCCACAACAGATTGTTAGTGCAAGATCTGTTAAATCCTTATCCATAATTTTTGGGTATGAAACATTCAAGAGAAGTGTAAATGGAGTTCCGATTTCAAGTGTATATTTTCTAAGACAACAATAGTGCTAGAAGAGGAATTCAGTGGTGTGTGGAATCTCTATAGTTCGGATGGAGGAGTTGAAGACTAAATAGAAGTAGACATGAGCTTTTATTCTGAAGCCTAATATATTTTTTGTATATTTCTGAGTTTATGTTTTCTTATGTTACCACAGCAGTAGACAGGTTGATGACACCCATAGTAAACTTGACAGAGGCAGTAAAGAAAAAGAGAAACTAGATCCTTAATTATTTGACATCAATGATATAAAAATGATCACATGTAGATCAGATCTCCCTATTTCCCAATCTAAAATCACTTTTGAATCTCCCAAAACATGTAAAATCACAATTCCAAAATTTGAAGAAAAGCTCAATAATCCCCAATAATGCCAAACGTTTTGCTCTTGTGTTTGTTATGACACCACATCCCATAAAAAGGTGGAAACTATGAACACTATGTAATTTAAGAACCATTCCACCACCACAAAGGCCCAGCTGGGAAGCCCCGTCAAAGTAACCCACTTTTGTTTCATCGGAAATGAGAGGTTCAATAATAGATCTATGTTTTTTCAGTTTTTCCTTCTTATTATATTCTTTAAAGAAACCAATGAGTTTTGAACATATTGTAGGATAATTTTGTTTCCTATTATTGAAAACTACCTCATTCCTATATCTCCAAACCCCCCAGCATATAAATACAAGGAGCTATTTATATTTCCAACATTTGTTACCCAATTTTATAAGTTGTGAACCAAATAAAGAAACTCCTATTTATGTGTGATTTGTAAGTTGGAAGTGATTTCCCTCCATGAATGTTTTGTAAACACACATTGAACAAACAAACATTCCACAAATTCACCCTCTTCTTGGTACATAATATAATAGCTTGAGCCATACCACCCTCTACTTAACAAGTTTCCCTATGTTAATATTCTATTTTCCATACAAAGCCATAGAAAAAAACTTTAATTTAAGAGGAAAGTTCCATTTCCATATTTTTTTATACCGCCATTTCTCCCCAAAATCAGAAGAGGAATTAGAAATAGCATCATGAATAGATCTAGCATTGACTTGTCTATCAGAATGCCAATACCATACAAGTGTATCATCCACCTTTACCAATATGATACTTGCATGTTTGAGGCCAACAATGTAATTATTCCAGTCTACATCGAGATCTTCTTGAAGACCCAAATCCTCCATCGTTAACCATTGAGAAGAAAATGTACCCATTCAATCAAGTCTCTCGATAAGTTTTAGATATTTAAACCCATTTTATGATAGATAGGAAATTAGTGGGACAAAATTTTTAAGATAGATAGGAAATTAGTGGGATAAAAATTACTATATTATTATTATAATTAATAATAGCACAACATGACAACAACATTCTGGAATGTCATATTAGAAGGGGCTGGGGTTAGGAGTTGAGACCCCCCCTAAAAATACTCTTTCCTAGTTGATTTTATTAATTTTGGGATATGTGGATTCAAAAATCCATAATTAGTGTCATGCATGCAGAATCTGTGCCCCTTAGGTGAGAATATTCCTCAACTAGATGTTGGTAGGGCCCACATCTACTTCACACATGAGATATGCACCTAATTGGATAATTATGGTTAAGGCATGCACTTAATATTGAGTTAAGATATTTCTCAACAAGGTGAATCCCCCGCGGCTATTCATGACGTTTATATGGGATGCTTTTTTGGATGCTAATTGGGGCATTAATTAGGAGGATAATTGGGATGATAATTGTGATGCTAATTGGGGCGCTAATTGGGATGCTAATTAGCATCCAAAATAGCTCCCACTTTTAAAAGGGACGCTAATTGGGATGCTACTTGGGACACTAATTGGGATGCTACTTGGGACACTAATTGGGACTCTAATTGGGATGCTAATTGGGACGTTAATTGGGATGCTAATTAGCGCCCAAAATAGTGCCAAATTTTAAAAAGGGAAGCAAATAACGCCATTAATAGCGCCACCCCGTGGAAAAGCGTCCACTTTTTCCAAAAAAGTGATGAAAAATACACTAAAAGTGACAGTGGACACTAAAAAGGAAGCTAAAAGAGACGCTAATCACAGGGTTTTGTTGTAGTGTGAGGACACGCTTCTCATGTATGTGATGGACAAACCATCCAAGTGGGAATATTATTTACACTTGTTAGAATTTGCATATAACAATGGGAAGCAAGCTTCGTTGGGAATGAGTCCATTTGAGGCTTTGTATGGAAAAAAGTGAAGAACACTAGTGACATGGAACATTCTAGTAAACAAAGTTGTTCTTGGGCCAAAATTTCTCAAGGAAATGAAACAAGAGGTTTCAAAAATTAGGCACAATTTAAAGGCAGTCCAAGATAGACATAAAAGATATCCATCTAAGAATATAATGCATAGAGAATTTAGTGTTGGGGATCATGTTTACCTTAGAGTGAGGCTAAGGAATAGTTCCTTGAAGCTTGGAAGTTGTTCCAAGTTGTCACCAAGATATTGTGGGCCAAGTTGAAATACTTGAAAGAATAGGGCCAATTGCACATATAATTGCACTACTTGCTAATACTAGAGCTCATAATGTTTTTCATGTTTCTCTACTTAAGAAATATGTACATGATACTAACCATGTGATTGACTGGGATGTGATTTAGGTGGAACCCGAGGGAGAGTTACAACCAAGCCACTATGCATCATAGAAAAGAAAGTAACATTTCTCTGGAACTGAGTCATCGAATAGGTAAAGGTTCAATGGAAGTAATTCGGTTCCGATGAGGCTACATGGGAGTTGGAGGATGCCATGAAGGAGGCATACCCATTTTTGTTGTGATTTTGAGAAAAAATCAAGGATGGTGTTATCCCAAGGGGGATGGGATTGTAATACCCCAATTTTGACTTGAAATGTATTTTACCAAAATTATGTAAATGATATAATTATGCTAGTATGAATTCCTAGTGCATTTCTCAAGGCCAAGGCCCGACTAGTGAACGGATAGGCATGTATTATGTATATATTTTTATTTGGACCATATTATTGGATTATTATTCCAGTTCGAAATGTATGTAAATATTATATTGGAAATTAATAAATGGTCTAAGATGGTTGTGTAAAGAGCACTAGAGGGGCTATGATTCCACTAGAGGGGGAGATGAAATGGGGCATGTAGGGAAACTAAATCATATGTTGCCAAGTGTCAACCTTATGACTCATCCAAAAATATACCACATGCTTTAAATCATCCAATTAATTCCTTTTTTTACTATTACCCAATCATTTAATGCATGAGTGAGGTTGGTCGAAACAGTCACTTCATGTAGTTATTGAAGCATGGGGGTTGTGACAATTATGTCAACTGTCAATAGTCCTTTTCTTATATAGTCAAAATATATGTCAGATTTATTTTCACCATCATATAATATCCCTTGGATTCAATACTATTTTGATCATTCTCTCATGCATGTTCCTACATAGAGTTTCCTAATGTTGTTCATGACCATTACTAGATTGTGTTGAACCTAGAAAATCGAATTTAGGGACATAGATGAATTTGGGGAAGGGAATATTGATGGTCATGAATGAGTAGAAAGGTTGAGAAACTAGGAACCCTTACCCATTGAGTCCCCCCCTTTGAATGCTTGATAATCCATAGTTAACACTACAGGAGGTTCTCTATCAACATACAATAGATTGGGCTCTTATTGCACACACTGGATAGAAATCTAAGGGTTGCATTCCCTGAGGGAACTATGGATTAGTGAAGGGGAATTCCTTCCTTATGTTGTGTGGGGAAGTTGGAAGGAGTTCCATGGTTGTGATGGTCGAGTGAGATATTTGTAGTTATTTTGGATAAGCATGGTGAGTAGAAGGTGTTGTGCATTGAGAAAGAGAAGCATGTAGGTGTTTCCTTCGCCATGGTGATCTTATAGACCAGGTTGGGGTGGCCTCTGGGAGAATAAATAGTATATATTGGACATAGTGCCTATGGTTGGGTGGAAATTTTCTCTTACACAACCAATTGCTTGGATCTCTTTAGTTAAAGATAAGTATTCTTTTGTTTATAATGTGTAATGATAATTATTTATATGCCTATAATGATTGAGCTTGTGAGTGAGTGTAAAAATTTGAGGGACCTTTTAGATGCAATGGTAGATTGAAGCCAATGATTCAAGATCCATAAAATAGAAATCATCCCAAGCAACGTTGATCATGCCAAGCCTAGTCCCAATCCTACCAAAATGCTTTCCAATTAGGATAGTTAAGTAAAATGTGTGCGCTTTATGTTTCTCTAAAACGTACATGTGTTATAGTGTCCAAAAACGCGCACGTATTATGTGAAATATGATTTATGCTTAAAACAATTTATGCTCGTCATTTTCTACACAACAACGTGCAGCACTGTCTTTGGGCTGACCAAAAAAAAAGAAAGGGTGAATGCGATTTGGGTGATAAAGGTAAAAAAACTCCACCTTGGAGATCAATCTCTTCATTGTGACATTAGAGGAAATTTCAACTCAAAATGGGCCTTTTAACTTTAACTCAAATTCCATGTCATCATGTTAGCCAATGAAATTGCTTTAAATTTGAAATATCATATAGGTCTTAAACATTTTTTTAATATAAATTTGGGTATAGGTATCATAAAAAAACTACTTTTTTTGTTTGTATTTTCGACATATCTCCCCGTGTTTTTACTCAAATTTCGATCGGGAGAGCTCGTTGGATGTGGAATTAAATTCTGCATCCAACGAGTATCCACTCGGCATACTTTTGAGGGACCCCACTACCCAAAAAACAAGAAATACCTGAAAAAATGTGATGATGACATCCGCATCCAACGAGCTCTCCCGATTGAAATTTGAGTAAAAACACGGGGAGATATGTTGAAAATACAAACAAAAAAATAGTTTTTTTCTTTTCTTCCTCCAAAATTTATTATTATTTTATTATTTTAACTAATATTTTATTAATTTTTTTAGGAGGCCCATTTTGAGTTGAAATTTCCTCTAATGGGTATTTACACCAAATCATGTAATACTAGTTTCCCTATTTTAAGAAATATATATTCCCTAATATGAATTGAAACCTAACATTTTTTTTAATTTCTATGTCCATAAAGAAATCTACAGGCCAAATAGAAACCAAAACCCTAATTTACTCATAAAAACCAAATCAATTTCAATATTTGCATGTGTATATTCACAAGCATCCTTGTGAATCCAAACCAAAATTAACAAATATGCAAAGTTTGCCAATTATATTGCAAGTTTGCATACAACTAAAAAAAAATTAAGTAGAATTCATATCTTCCCTAAAATACATAAATAAACATTATAAATCCCTTACCTCTACCCGAAATATTAAAGTTGGTTGTCCAAGAACATTAGTAAACACCTTATGGTTTTGATGAAACTTCCTAATCCAGGTGTTAAAATAAGGTATAAAAGCTTCCCATGCTTAACAAATATTTTCCCTTGACTGAAGGGTACATTTTGGTTAAGATCAATACAACGAATTTCAACAGTAGGCTCTACCAACATCAAGATACATATTGAAGTTGGTGTATTTCATTACATGCCAATCACATACTATCATACATGATAGAATCCAGTGGAAACCTTGCAACCCTAAAAGACACTATACACAAATATGCAAAATCTCTCATTGGTAAATAGAAGAGTGCATACAACTAAAATAATATCAAGTGGAATCCATACATGGCCCAAATTACATATAAACAAAGATTCTAAATGGCCTATGGATTCCAAAAAATTTTACGCTACAAAAGATAATTACATATCTATCAAGATACTTGCCTATATTGGGATTTTATTCATCAATAACACCTTCTGCCACCTCCTCTAGGCTCTATCTCTTGCCTCTACCCACAATCTGGGAGTTGTTTCTCCAAGGGAATTAGTCAACACCTCACAGTTTCAATGAAACTTCATAATCCAAGCTTTAAAATAAGGTATAGGAGATTCCAAATAAACATATGCCCCAAATTACATATAAACAAAGATGCTAAATGGCCTATGAAGTCCAAAACAATTCATGACACAACAAATAATTGCATATCTATCAAAATCCTTTCCTATATTTGGATTTTATTCATCAATAGCATATTCTTCCACCTCCTCTAGTCTCTAGCCCTTGCCTCTACCTGCAATCTGGGAGTTGGTCCTCCAAGGGAATTAATCAACACCTCACAGTTTCGATGAAACTCCATAATCCAAGTCTTAACATAAGGTATAGGAGCTTCCCAATTAACATATGCACAAAGGACATTTAACATATGAATATGGAAATTGGAATTAACACAAATTTACGACATAAATTTAAGATGAAAAATGTTAAATGTTTATTATTTAGTGTAAAATTCAAGATCAATTTTAAAATTTAAGTTATAAATAGTTTATGTTGTTATTTGTCATACATTAGTTTTACACTTTTCCTTGCTTAGAGATTTCATTATACCATGTGTTTATTTTTATAATGATATTTTATTTGTATTTATGATTGTAGTGGCTACTATGGACCACAATGCAGAAATTTTGAGAGTTATTGGTTATTTGAGAGATATCGGTTCTACTTGGAGGGGTGGAGATGCACTCCGCCGCTCCTTGTTGGCATCATTACTGACCATAGTAGACACTATAAGCAAATCTAATAATTCTTTGTATAGTATAACATCGTATAGAGAGACAAAATGATAAGAATATGTTGATGGATTGAGCTACACTGAGATTAAGAAGCTCAAAATAACCAAAGAGCATATATACTCATAATTTAGAGTTCCTGGGACATATGACATTCCAAATAGTAGAAGGCCACACATTACCATTGAGTGATGCATCTATAACCAATTAGAGACCATTGGATTGACATACGGTGCATGGTATTTTATATTCCCCCACACAACAACATGGAATTATCATTGTATTTCCTCCATAAACATTATGCATAGTTTGCGATGGGAAAACATGTCAACTATTTTGACATGTTGGGGTTCCATGGCATTGGTAGGGGGATGACCCAAAACCGTCCCAATGTTAGGCATGGATATGTCGATCGACAGATACCTCCACCCCATTTCCAGCTATTGAGGCCAAGCATCCCTCCTACACTTGATATGATTACCCAGACACAAGATGCATTTATTACACTGGTTGAAATGATTTCCCACCACACCACAACTATTGACCAAGCAGGGCCATCTTCCTTTGGTTGGGTAAAACCATCAGCTTCTAGTGGTAGAGGAACATCTGCTGGTGGGGATAGAATAACATACCATGAGCCCCAGATCGAGCCACATGTGTGCACGACATGTGCTCAATCCTGTTATGGTCATGGGATAACACATGGTACCTCTACAATGACTAGTGGTTAGGTAAGGACATTCAAAAAAATCTATTGTTGTTTAATTTAACTTTTCCATATTGAACACATATTAAAAGATTATTAATATATGCAATTTTTAATCTTACGGGAGATTAATGCCTCTAAGGGGGGTGGTAGTGTACCAGGTGTTGTCATATTCAAGGCGGAAACAACCAACACTGAGGTAATATTTAAACATGTGTCATTTTGTTAATATGTATCATTTTGTTAATACATGTTAGTTCATTAATTTGTTAATGGTCTAATATTTACAATTTTTTAATTTGCAGGAACCACATTTTGAACATGATATGGGAGACATTGATCGTAGTGAATCCCCCCATGGTGGCTTCTATGATTACCTCAGGAATGCAAGTACATGGTTAATGATTGAATCTTGTTCAACTTATGTATTTATTACTGTACACTCCTTTATAAATTGCTAATATTTATAATTTTTAAACTTGTAGGTGCTATTTGGCTCTGTAGAGGGGAAAGAAATTGCTAGCAGCGATCCGTCCCATGGGAGCGATATGTCCCAGGTAGAGGTAAGTATATTACAACATGTTAGTTTTTCAGTACATATTATTCCATCCATTCATGCGCATGTCTAACTATGGTAATACTTTATGATTGTAGACATCAATGCAAATCCTTGCACCACCTCTTTGGTTTGGCTCTCCTCATAGTACAAACTGTTAGGATTACTAATCTTCCCTTGTTCATAATTTCTATTAGATTAATTAGCCTAAATTAGGAGCCTTAATTAATTAAATGAGTCCACTAGTGCAATTGTTTCCACATGGCCCAATGGGGCCACATGTACCATTCATTGAAGTGTGGGGGACAATGCTAGAGGTTAACTGACACTTACTGCATGTGCATGCATCAGTGAGGGCTCCTCCTAGACCAATCCATACATTTTAGGAGCCACTAGGAGTCCTAGCACCAACCTACTCCAGTTAGTTGGAGTTAGCACTAGTTAGCCACAATTAGCCTTGAGTTACCTTCAGATGACTCACTATCAGTTAGCTAGCGCATGGCTTCCATGGATAATGCATGCATGCATGTGGAGGAGCAATTTTGTTCACCTAACACAATCAGTTACACTAAGTTAACTAGTTGTTATTGTCTATTGGAGTTATTGGTAATCGGAGAGTTGATTGATGGACTCCGATATTTATTGGGATACCTTAAGTTAGAGATTCAGTTAGATACAGTCTTATCCACTTGGAGAATTCGAATGCATTCCTCATGCATTCAGATTCTACCTATTTGTAATCTATTGTACACCGGATATTATTGTGATGAATATACTATAAATTCCTAAGAAATACTTGTATGTTTCCTATGTGGTTTGTTTTGCTTAGTTTGTATGTTCATCCTCCATTCAATTGCTGCAACATAATCAGAACTCTCTACTTGAAGATCATATGGAATTCTAATTCTAATATGGTATTAGATCCTTCTCAGGCAGGTTTCATGCTTGTTTCTCCTCATCAAACATCACAAGCAGCTGGGTTTCCACAGAAATACCCTATGAAAATGTGCTAGCTCTGTATTCATTCAGAGAAACAGAGAGGGTGTGACGGACCCTGAAAACATGTTCATGTCTGGAGGAAAAGCATGACTCTAATAGTTCATATGTTTTATTGTTATTTACAGTGAAATTGATAGGTGCTACATAGCTTGAGATAAGGATTTACAGTCTTCCATCCAGAGAAATTATGAGTTCTCAAACTCCTGAGCCACAAATCCTATCAACTTCCAATTACCTTAACTAGAGGATTGATATGGAGCTGGCCTTGCACAAGCATGGCTACCACAGGATCATACATGGATGGGAGGATGATCCTCATCATTCAGTTGAGTGGAACACATTTCTGAACCATTATGATGAAGCAATCAGGTACTTATGTACTTATATTTCCAGAAATATCCTCTTCCATCTAGAAGGATTGAGGACTCCCAGATAATCCTGGGAGAATCTTGATAGCTTGTTTACCAAACAAGATGATCTTCGGCAACACATTTTGGAGAATGAGCTGGTATCTTTACATCCCAACAGTTTCAAGAATATTGATCCATTCTTCTCCAAATTCAAGTCTCTAGTGCTCCAATGCAGACAGTGCAGGATAGAGCGAAAGGATGAGCAGATTGTCCTTTCACTACTCAACAAACTAGACCCTGAGTACTCTATCTATGTCTCTAAGTTTCATTCCAAGTGGTAAATCTTTCCTGATTGGAAACTACCTTCTCTAGATTCATTTTTCGAATCCTTAATCAAAGAGAAAAACAAATTGATTCGAATGGGATTCATCCAAATATCCAAAGTTCAAGATCTCTTGGTTAATGACTCTTCCAAAGCGTAAGAAAAGGGGAAATCAATGAAGAATGAGCCAAAGGAAGTTGTTTCGAAGTCTAAACAAAATCAGCAAGCTTCTGAAAGGGCCTCTAACTCTAAGAAGAAGAAATTTGGGAAAACATAGTGTCCCTACTGTGAAAAAGGGTATCACCTTGAAGATCATTGTATGAGGAAGGAACTTGATGAAATGTCTTCTCTTCTCAAGTAGCATAACATTCAAAGAGAAAAAAAGTATGATAATGGACATGAAAGATGTCATGCTTTGAAAGCAAGACTACCGAGGTCTACAGCCTATTTTATTGATTCTGGAGCCTCCAACCACATGGGTTCCTCCAAGGATCTCTTCTCCTCTCTCAGTGTCAAAGAAGGGACCACTATTCACATGGGAGATGATTCCCAAATCCTAGCACCAGGGAAGGGCACCATTAGAGTGAAGCATGGTGTGTTTAGAGATCTCCTATATGTGCCCTCACTTGCAACTAAGTTCTTATCTATTTATCAGATGACCCATATTGGCCTTCCAAAGCAAGTATTGTTTAGACCTGACTCAGTAGAGATCACCAATATCTCAACTAGGGATATTGTAGCGAAAGGGATTGCTGATCATGTCTGCAAGGCATACTATTTCTCTCACTTCATTCCATTCTCAGTTCCAACATCATCACATCTTCCATTTGAAGCTGATGAAGGTATAAACATTCCTTCACTTCCTATTGCAGTTTCAGTTTTAAATCCTGACATTTTTGCTTCAAATTCAGAAGAGGAGTCATCCCAGTTTGATCCAAACATTGATCTTATAACAAGATTTGTATCTAGATGTAGATCTAGCATCTACCTCATTCCAGCAGCCTAAATGGGCCAAGAAGCTCATAGAAATAGCTGGAGATCGTGCTGGGGATCTAGATGACAAAAGAAGAATGAGGTCCCAGTATCATAAGGAGAGTGCAGCACTGTCTCACACATATCCTCTTCTTTCCAAGAGGTGTTTCATGATGCTTGGGTCAGATACTCAATCCTTCAAGGAGGATTTCTATGATTGTATATGGATAGTAGCCATGGATGAGGATTTTGATTTGCTAATTAACAACTAGACCTAGGAACTTGTCCCCTTGCCTCCAGGAAGGAAGCTGGTACAGTGAAAATGGATCTACAAAACCAAGTTAGCTGCTGATGGGACCACAACCAAGTACAAGGCTTGGTTGGTGGAAAAATGGTATTCTCAGGTCCAAGGCTTGGACTACAATGAGACATTCACTCCAGTAGCTAGAATGGACTCCATCAGGCTGGTATTGGCCATTGCTACTTCCAAGAGATGGGAAGTACACCACATGGATGTGAAGAATGCCTTCCTCCATGGAGATTTGGAGGAGGAGATCTATATGAAACAACCTGAGGGGTTTATTGATGATACTTCCTTAGTCTACAGACTAAGGAAATCATTGTAGGGACTCAAACAAGCCCTAAGGGAAAGGTAAACCAAGATGGATACTTTCCTCATCTCTCAAAAGTTTGAAAGGTGAAAATCTGATTGCAATGTCTACATGAAGAAGAAGGAGGGGTTCTTACTTCTAGTTGTATTGTATGTGGATGACTTGCTCATTACCAGCAGCTCTACTGCTGGATTGAGTAGCATCAATTCTGCTCTTAATAAAGCATTTTCCATGTCTGATTTGGGACTGTTAAGACAATTCATTGGTCTCTAAGTAAGTCAGAAGACTTTGGGAATCATGATCTCACAGTCTAGGTATTCATCAAATATGCTTAAGAGGTTCCACATGGAGGATTTCAAGGCAGCCCCTTGCCCTTTCTTATTAGGAATCAGGCTTGAATAAGGTGGTTCCACACCTTTGGTGGACATACTATCTATAGACAACTCATTGGAAGCCTTATGTATCTCACTCATTTGATACCAAACAAATCCTATCTTGTGAGTGCTATTGCCAGATATATGCAGGAGCCACATGAACTGCACTGGAAGGAAGCAAAGAGGATATTGCACTATGTGCAGGGTACTATTGATTATGGGATGCACTATGCTATTGGAGCACAACTATATTTCACAAGATTTATAGATTCAAATTGGGCAGGATATGGAAATCTTAGGAAATCCACCTCGGGTTTTGTATTCATGATTAGATCTGGACCAATTTGTTGGTGTAGCAAGAAGCAAGCAACCCTTGCACTTTCTTCAGCAGAAGCAGAGTGTCAGGGAGCTATGAATGCATTTATTCGAGAAGTTTGGCTACATGCAATATTGATAGAGTTTGGGATTCAGACTTCACCTACAATAGATCTTTATTGTGACATCTAGAGTACAATCAAGATCTTTAGTGATCCTGTTCAGAAGCATAGGACAAAGCACATAGAAGTTCACATGCACTAAATTCAGGAACTAGTGCATGACAGAACCATCACATTATACTACTGTCTGACATAGGATCATATTGCAGATATTTTTACCAAGTCTTTTACTGAAAAGATATTTTCCTTTCTCGAGTCTCTTTTTGGAATTAAGGCTTGATTCTAAGTTTCTATCTTGAGGGGGTTTTTTCCAAGAGGTTTTCCTACCTCATTTGTATTATGTCTCTTAGATTGTATATTTGGTGACCTATGGTCTCATTACCAGGGCCCACAAGTTGTCCAAGTTAGGATTTAGGGGGGGTGTTAGGATCATTAATCCTCCCTTGTTCATACTTTCTATTAGATTAATTAGCCTAACTTAGGAGCCTCAATTAATTAAATAAGTCCACTAGTGCAATTGGGTCCACATGTACCAGTCATTGAAGTGTGGGGGACAATGATAGAGGTTAAATGCCACTTACTGCATGTGCATGCATCAGTGAGGGCACCTCCTAGACCAATCCCTACATTTTAGGAGCCACTGGAAGTCTCGGCACCAACCTACTTCAGTTAGTTGGAGTTAGCACTAGTTAGCCACAGTTAACCTTTAGTTACTTGCAGATGACTCACTATCAGTTATCTAGCACATGGCTTACATGGATAATGCATGCATGCATGTGGAGGAGCGCTTTTGTTCACCTACCACACTCAATTACACTGAGTTAACTAGTTTTTACTGTTTGTTGGAGTTATTGGTCATCGGAGAGTTTATTTGATGGACTTCGATATTGATTGGGAGACCTTGAGTAAGATATTTAGTTAGATACAGTATTATCCACTTGGAGAATTAGAATTCATTCCACATGCATTCAAATTCTACCTATTTGTAATCTATTGTTCACCAGATATTATTATGATGAATATACTGTAAATTCATGAGCAATACTTGTTCGTTTCCTGTGTGGTTTGTTTTTCTTAGTTTCTATGTTCATCCTCCATTCAATTGTTGCAACATAATCAAAACTCTTTGCTTGAAGATCATATGGCATTCAAATTCTAATACAAACATAGATGAGCATGTCACTTACACCAGATGAACCTCTTTCATAAAAAAGAGAGGGTGTCCATGAAGATGAACCTATTGATTCCATGGTAATGTACACATATCCTCCAATGACAGTTGTTGGATAGATTTCAATTCACTTCACAAATATTTGTTATTAATGTTATTTTTGCATGTTTATAGCATCAGGACGAAGAGTCCTTCATGCTAGACATTAGCAGGGTTGTTGATGCTGCAGTCAATGTTGCATCTACAATAGGGATAAGTGTCACAAAGGTATCTACTTGAAAATTGTATTTGTACAGTTCATTTGTATTTTGTATGGACATGAACTATGTCTATATATTTTAGCATTTGATTAATGTAGCCACACCCTGGTCAATTAGTGTACGCAACCGAGGTTGATGTTCAACCTACGACTCCGGTTGCTACTAAAGAAACCCAATATTATTCCCTAGAATATTTTTTTTCGGTAAGATGTTCATTATTTACATAATTGGTTAGTAATTTATAATGCATGTACATGTTGATAATTGTTTAGATAATTGACATATTTTATTTTATTTGCAGAGAATCATTGCAGAGAGAATATCTATAAGGAGGAGGACACCAGAGGAATCTATACTCCAGATGGATTCAATGAGTGTTTGTTTCATGTACAATTGACTTGTATTTTAAATTTCCAACCTTTGTTAGTGTTGGAAAGTATTAGTCCAGTTACCTAATCAAGAAATATGATCCTTGATTTGTATTCGCCAGAGATGCACAATGGTCATGGATAGAGGCAACAAACGTCACAATCAAGAAAAAACAAGAGGAATTTAGAGTTTTGATGTGTTAGTCCAGGACAAATCCGTACTTTTGTGTACAAGTGGAAGTTAGAGTTTAGGGGCACGATCTAGGACATATGTACTTTTTTTTGTATGTACATCAATGTTTTTTTTGATACATGTACATTGACATACCATCTAAGGGCCTTCTATTTTTTTAAATATAACTTTCATGATATAAAAAATATTTCACATTAGCTCTTGAGATCTTCATACTTCAGTCTTATTTGTGATCATACATGTGTTTCCATGAATGTTTCTTTGTGTAATTATCCCAAATTTTGATAGATTTTATGTTTGCATGGAGACATCCGTTATAAATTTGAGAACAATGCACAATTACAACTTTGCGTAATGACAACAATGTACATTTAAATTGTTCTTAACCATGATCCAATTGCATATACAATGTTAAATTGTATTCACAACAATGCAACATACCTAACACACATAAGCACCCAACAAACCTAAGAAACTGACCCAACTAAGTGGAATACAAAAGCGCCTTACCCACATAACAACCTAACAAAGATTTAAGGATGCAGGAAGTTGACACACCTAAGTGATGCACTTGTGTGTCCCACATAAATGAAATTGGTGTTTGGCATGATGACTTTCATATAACGAATATATGGGATACACATATATCATCTACAGAAAAAAAACATACAGAGGTCATGCATGAAAAACAACACATAATAAACCATGTGTATGGATAGTTGTATACCCCAAAAATAATTACAAATGACTTGAATACTTTAAAGGACCATTCTTGAGTTGTTAATTAGTTGCAATATTACTCATTTGTATTGTTATACTTGTTTCTAAAATTAAAGTGTCAAACTGGATGCCACAAGTTTGTATTTGATTGAGTTGGACTTGAACACAGAGATCTTATATCCAGGTATTATATGGAAAAAGAGTATGAGCAACAACCTGGTGCTATAGCTAGACCCTTTGCATGACTAATACCTTTCTATGATGAATGTGATAAAACTATGGTGTACTTTATTTTCCCTATTATTTCCATATCATTATTTTAAAAAATTCTCTATTATATTTATTGTATGCACTAGTGTAAAAATTTACCCAGTAGTACGGTAAAATAGCTCGATTATAAGAGGAATACTAGGAACAAAATGTACTAATAAGGTATCCTTTTTCTATGTGCTTCCAATGTGTAACTCTTAGTCAAACATATATATTAGAGCCACAGTCATCATTCTATGGCACATTGAAGCTCACCTCCTACAGGTTTTCAGGGACACCTGTTGAATCCCTACCTGGGGCATAGAATTCCAAACATGCATTAAAAATTGGTTTAGGGGGGGTCATGCAAGTGTTTTTAGGAAGGTTCTATGTGGTAACGCTAACCACAAGTTCTTGGTCAAATAGTTTGCAAAGTTGACCCCTATGTGAAAAAATTTCACATTCCCTTACTAAGAAAAACCCTAATTTCCAAAATTAACCTAAACGAGGATCCCTTTTCCATGGATGTGAAATTCAGATTCACAACAAGATCTAGAAGCTAAGAGAATCCCTGGAACTAAATAATTTGATAATACATGAAGGAAACATAGTAAACAAGAAAACTTAACACATAGAGATGGTGCCAATAACTGAGTTTTCTATTAAAGTCCAACATGTAAACATGTCTGTAAGATAATTATATCACAATAGGATAAAATCATTAGCCTTTGGAGGAAAATTGGTGGCATACATGTGACATGTTTACATTGGACCTCAAATCCCCCTAGATGGACCGATGAGCTCCCAAACCACCTCAAACGGTCGCAAATGTCCATGTGAACACACGAGAAGCATGCCTAGTCTTACATAAGGGTATTCTAAGCATGATGGAGTGCATGGGTGAGTGGGAGTGGCTCTAGGAAACATTTAATGGTACAAAACAACCAAAAACAATTAAATACAATGCATGGGTTCCTCTTGTCAACCAGTTCCCAGTTTTAAGGCGTGGGAGCTCCCCAAGAGACCAAACTATCATTAATGAGGGTTCTCATGCTCCTGAATGATAAAAAAATGGGGGAGATGGGTGTAATTAATGGTCCAAAATCCTCAGTTACCTCAGGAGACCAACATAACCAATTTTTGGACTATGCAACATAAGTGAAAAAAATGGTAAGTATTTCCTAGGTGGTATGTGACCATGGTACTAGGTGGTATGATGTTCTAACAAATCCCCTGCCCCCCTTAATCCTAAATTAGTGTAACCACCTCAAAACTTTAGGCATTGGAAAATAAGGCTCAACTCACCTCTTACAAAATTTTATTTGTCCATTTAACCAAGGTAAGAAGGAAAACCACATGGGAATAAAACCTCCCCTATAAAATGGACATGGATCCAAAATATGAAATTGAATATTAGTGATCACCATGTGTCACCCATTCTAAAGAGTGACCTTATATAGGTGAATGTCTTCTCTATGAATCTCTTGGTGAAGATGCCAACAGTTTTCTTTGTAGATGGGAAATACTACAATCAAATCACCTGCTCATGCACCAAGCTCTTGATGTAGTGCATGTGAATCTAAATGTGCTTGGTCCTCTGTCTCTGTAATGTATCTGTGGATGTATTGATTTCACTTTTATTTTCACACCAAATGAAATTGGGTGAATCAAATGCAAAACCAAGTTCTCCAAGAATGCCTTGCAATCACCCACATTGTGTAGTTGCATTCACTACTCCTCTGTACTCGAACTCAGTTAATGAAAGGGATATAGTGTGTTGTTTCTTACTTGACCACAATATGGGACCATGTGAAAGAATGAATACATAACATGAAGTGGACTTTCTGTTAATGGAATCTCCAACCCAATCAGAAACAGTAAATCCAACTAGTTCTAGTGGAGAACCAACAATATAGTGTATCCGAAAGTATTTGGTTCCTCGCACATAATACAAGATCCTTTTAGCAACCTTCCAATGGATATAATGAGGATCCTACATATAACTTGCAAAAACACCTACTGCATAATCCAAATCAATCCGAGAGTGTGTGAGATAGAAAAATATCATGACTAGTTTCCTATACAATGAGTTCTCCACCAATGGAGATGAAACAAAATCACCTAGTTTTACTTGTGAAAGGAAGGGACACTTGGATGCTTTACATTCAACCATTTTGAAATTCAATAAAAGGTCTAAAGAATACTTTGATTGGTTTGCCTTAGTACTTGTATCAGATTGATCAATATCCAAGCCAATAAATTGTTTCAACAATCCAAGGTCAGTCATTGAAAACACATTGTGCAATGAAGACTTAATTGAACATATATCAGCCATGTAACTTCCAGTGACTAAAAAATCATAAAAATACAATATAAAATCTAAAAATATAACTTAATAATATGATATGAATATATTCATATAAACTCTAAAAGTAAATTTAGTATCATATTTTCATCTTTCAAATCCTTGTGAGAGAAGAAGGTTGTCCATCTTGGCATACCAAGCCCCGAACTAGAGCTTGCTTGAGGCCATAGAGAGAATTCTTCAACCTGCAAAAATTGAAGGATAATTCATGAAACCATACTGTTTTTGCATATAAATATCCTCATGAAGTTCACCATGAATAAAAAATCTCTTCACATACATATGGTGCACCTCCCATCGCTTAGATGAAACAATAGCCAAAACTAGCCTGATAGAGTCCATCTTTGCAACCAGTGTAAATGTCTCTATATATTCCACTCCATGGACTTGAGACAATAATTTGGAAACCAAACTGGACTTTGTAACACCCCGGTTTTGACCCCGTTTGCATTAAAAGTACATGATGTATATATTGTAATTAATCGTGGTGAGGAGCTAAAGGCAAAATCCCCACCATCAATTTGGTTGTGTATGTTTCGGCAACGGGGATAGTTGCCGATGGTATATCGTGCTATCTGGCACATTATAGTTTGGCATCATGTAAATACGCACATCAATTAAAATAAACCTACAGTCAGCTACGACGGTGCAACGTTAAAATGAAAAGGGCATGATTCCAAAGGATAAGGGTGGGGGATGTCAAACCTTGGGCTATGGGGGGGAATCCATGTGTTACCACCCTATTTAATTTGACATCTTCCCTTGTCTTATCCAACCACTTTAATGTCTTGTTGAGTATTTGGGGCAGTTATGGTAGGGAGTGGAGTGTGGTAGGACTGTCAGTCCTTGCCCACGCGCACACTCCACTAGTGGGTTGACCTTACATTGGCAAGAAACCTCTACCGCCATCCTCTCCACGATGCCACTCTTCCCGGGGTCTGTTCACTCTCACGCAGGGATGCGCAGGAGGAGGCTGGTTCATCTTCCTCACGCGGAGCTGAGTAAGAAGGGGGGTGCGATCTCTTGCTTTGTTGTTGGTTGCTTCCCCTCTCTCATGCTATTTGTCGGTTTTGGGTGGTATTCCTTCCATTCACGCAGAGAACTAGTTTTTCCTTTGGCATTATTGAGTTGTGCATTGTTTTCCATCCCTTGTGGTGGATCGTGAGCTATAGATTGTTGTGTTTTCCCTTTTTATGGTGGTTTTCTTTGTGTATTGTTCCCTCCTATTCACACTGAGGGCCTATGTTTAATCCACCCTTGCCGTCAATGAAAATATGCTGGGCTTTCCCTGTGGAGAAAAGGCCATTGTTTTCCAACATTGCTGGCTAGGTCTGGACAGTGTAGTGTCCTGTCACTTCATCGTGGAACCCTAGTTGTAGTTATTCACTGATCGGTGGTTGTTGTGAAAGTGTGTCGTGGTTTCCTTATTAAGGGAGGATCCTTGTTTCCCATTGATTACTGCCTAGGTTTTCTTCCATATTCATCAGTTAATTTTTTCCCAGTCCATGCTGGGAGTTCAGTTTCTTATCCATTGCGGACTGTGGATTGTTTCCATCATTTCATTGTGAGTTTGGGCTATTGATCTACCCTGGTTTTGGGTTGCTTCTTGGTTGTTGAGGCGGAAGATGTCTTTTGGGGATTGTTGCTGAGTTTTTTTGGCCACGCTAGGGCCAAGAACAACTCTGGAGTGTGTTTTGACCTGAACCATGTTTCGCCTTTTGTTTGGGTTTGTCACTCGGTTGTCTTTGCATTCTTCACAAAGCTGTGAACGGATTGTTTTGCTGCGGTATGCAGTGGTTGGTCTTCGGACTATTGAGAGTGGGATTAGAGGCTAGGTATGCTTGAGAAGCTGGTGTTGAGGCCACCAGCTTAGCATTTATCCTTTCCTAGCTCCTTGATGACCTGGTAAAAACCCTACTGTGTGGGTTTGGCTTATTGGAAAACCTTAGCTATGTGTAAGCCTGCATTGACCCTTATTCCCTCAGGAATCATGCCCAGCTCAGGGGCGATAGTGTTGCTGAGAGATTTATGAGCACGCTAGCCTATGGTTGGGTGGAACGTTGCAGCGACGTAGCTGGTTGCAGGGCGAGCTCTTCATTAAAAGATAAGTACTCCTGACTATTTTATCTTTGCAATTATATCTATTGTTTCATGAATTATGATGAACATGTGGAATGCTGGAATGTATATGTTTGCTTCCACTAAATGTTGAGTAACTATGTACCCTTGTGTGTTTTATGCATCTTAGTATGTGTTGTGTTAAGATTTTTAATATCAGCATTTATCCCTGTTCATGTTCATGGGGCTATTTGCCCGTTTGTTTGGTGTTAGTAGCATCCTCTTCGCCGGTCGGAGGGTCGGGGACGTTACAGACTTATAATTCACATCTGAACCATCAGCATCCATATTGTTCTTGTAAACGCACTTACATTGCACTAGTTTCTCTTGGATGGTAGAGGAACCAATTCCCAAGTTTCATTGTCTTGCAAAGACTTAAACTCTTATTTCATCGATGTTTTCCATATTGGATCAGATGATTCTTATTTATATAAACTTGGATCATATCCAAACATCATAAAACACCTCTTTTGAATATTTTAATCACAAGTGGATAAATCATCGTGAAACTTAGATCTAGTCTTCCTAGAGTCTAGTGTATCTCCAACAAGATCACCAGCTGCTTGTATGGTTTTCTCATCTCATTTTGGTCTTATGGGTGAGTCATGATCTGCATGCATGTCATAATATTCATATTCAACATGAGAATCATAAAAATCAGAAAGAGAATCATCACTTACATTATCATGGCAGTGTAGGGTGTGAGCAATCCCCCTCTACTAGTTCGACCTCTTGCATGGGCTCTTCTTCGAACTGTACACTTCTCTTAATGAAAATTTTATGATATGAGGGATCAAATATATTGTATCCCTTTTCATATTCATCATATCCAACCATTATGTACTCCTTTATTTTTGGTTTCAAGTCTTTTCTCTTCTCGGGAGGAATTCTAGCCCAAGTCTTTGAGCCAAAAACCCTGAAATGAGAATTAACATTGGGCGTGTGACCTTTCCAAGCCTCAAATGGATTTTTCTCTTCCAATGATTTGTGTGGAAATATTTTATGAATATATTCAGCATAATTTATGTCTTTGGGCCATATCTTAGGATACAAATACTTAGCCTCCAACATGCATGTGGTCGTCTCCTTCAATGTTGTATTCTTCCGCTCTGCCACAACATTTTGTTGTGGTGTGTAAGGAATTGAATGTTGCATTTGAATTCATTTTATTCACATAATTTTTGTAGGTTATTATCGACATATTCCTTTCCATTATCAGTCCTTAATACCTTGATCTTTTTCCCACTCAATTTCTCAACCAAGGTCTTGAAAACTTTCAAGATCTCAAACACTTCAGATTTTTGCTTGAGAAAATACACCCAACAATACCTTGAGAAATCATCTATGAATGTTAATACATACCTTGAGTTTCCATAGGAGGTTTTGGTAATAGGTCCTATAATATATTAATGGTTCAATTAAAGAACTTGGACAACCCTTCTTTCCTTCCCCTTGTCATACTTGCGCTCAGCATGCTTCCCAACAATGCATCCCTTGCATGTGCCTTTGGAAATCTTGATGCTTGGAAGTCCTTAAACCATGTTTTATTTGATCAAACATTGAATATATATGTAGTTGAGGTGTAAAAACCTCTCACACCATAAAATTATAGTCTCATTGGAATGTGACAAGAGTGCATTCCCTAAGGAGTAAGGAAGAAAGTGTGAAAATGTGTACATTATTGACTCATGATCTGCAATACCCACTGCAACAAATTTTCTTGTAGAAATTTCTGAAATATCCACATAATATGGAGTGAATGTCACTCTCTTGGCCAAACCTTTATGTGTCATTTGATAGATAGAGAGTAGGTTTTCTGCAATATCAGGCACATACAACACATTGTTGAAGTACCCATTGCTGAGATTGTTCATGCCAATCCCTTTGGTTGGGATCTCAGAGTCATCACCCATGAGAATGGATGGACCACTATATGGATGTAGGGATGAGAAGGAGTATTTTATAGAATCTATGTGTCTTGAGGCACCTGAATCTATGATTAAGGAGGAGGAATAATAAGATCCAAGAACCAGTGCATGGAATCTTTCCATTTTTTTAGAATTCGAACCTCTCTTTATCTTCCTTGTTCCATATGGAAGAGGAATGTTGTTCTTAACAAGGAGTTGCAACATCATGTCAATGGTTTCTTCATGCATGCACTCTATGGATTCCAACCTTTGTGACAATAAGTGCATTTTGTATTCTCTTGCTTCTTTCCCTTTTCGTTCCTCGGATTCAAACCGCCATTGGAAGATTTGTGCTTCTCCTGCTTCTTCTCATCTTGCTGCTTCGAATCCATGGTATTATTCTTTCCCTTTAATTGATTTGAAACACCTGTAACAAGGGATTTATCCTTGGTATATTTTATGGTACCCATTTGAACCAATTTGTCTTGTTCTTGAGTCAAAGACTCCATCAAGTCTGCCAAAGTTGGAATTCTCGAATTTTGAATTGCCAACTTTCCCGAGTGGAATGTCAAGACATACATGAATATTCAAGCCCTAGATTCGAAAGAATGGAGAATATCATCTAATCTTCCTTCTTTTCGATGCCACATTGTTTCAGTTTAAGTACTAGGGATTTGAACTTGGTGAATAAATCATGGATCGTCTCAAAGTGAGTTGGATTTAAAGTGATCAACTCGTTTTTGAGTTGGTGTCCTCTCAGCTCATATGTATTTTCAAAGATTGAATAAATCTTGAGCCACACTTCATTGGGTGTTGTAATACTATCTACATGAAATAAGAGATCCCTCAAAATACTAAGACAAAGCATCCTGAATTCTTCATCCAGTCTATTGAAATACTTAAATTTCTCAACATCTGAGTTGGGCTCATTCTCTTTACATGGTTTAATTTGTAAAGACCTTTAGAACTCAACTGGATCACCATTTCATCCTTCCATTCAAAATAGTTAAATTTAGTGAGAAAAAATGCATGATACTACATTCGTTGTTTCACATTAAGTAGCAAACATCTACAAAACAACCTGCAATGCAAACTCTCAATTTTTTTTGGAGGAGACCCTAGATAGAAATTTGAACCCTATGAACTCTCTAAATTCAAATTGCATCTCCAAAGAGATTTGATACTATGTGAAATTACGATTCAAAACAATATATAGAAGCTAAGATAATCCTCACAACTAAAGAATTTAACAATACATGAAGAAAACAATGTAAAAGAGAAAACTTAACACATACAAATGGTGCCAATAACTGAGTTTTATATTACAGTCTAACATGTAGACATGTATGGAACATGATTATATTACAATAGGATAAAATTAATATAATTTGGAGGAAAATTGGTGGCATACATTTGGCAAGATTAGATTGGACCTCTGAGTCCCATAGGTGGACCAATGAGCTCACAAACCACCTCAAACGATCATGAACAACCATGTGAACATAGGTGAAGCATGCTTGGTCATAAATAAGGGTGGGATAGGTTTGTTGGAGTGGCTCCAGGAAACATTTAATGGTTCAAAACAATAAAAAACACTCAAATACAATGCATGGGTGCCTCTTGTCAAACCAATTCCCTGTTTTAAGGAGTGGGAGAGTCCCAAGATACCAAATTGTCATTAATTAGGTTAATCATTCTCCTGGATGATAAAAAATGTGGGAATTGGATGTAATTAATGGTCCAAAACCCCTAATTACCTGAGGATACCAACATAACCAATGTTTGGACTATGCAACATATGTGGACAAAAAATTATGTATGTATTAGGTGGTATGCAACCATGGTACTAGGTGGTATGATGTTCTAATAATGGATATAGAGGATAGGGTCACTCTTAGCACTATATTGATGTCCTAAATCCAACGGAGTCGACATTTCATTGATCTGAGCCATGATCATTCTTCTATGGCACATTGAAGCTCACCTCCTACATGCTTTTAGGGACACCTGTTGAATCCCTACCCGGGGCATAGAATTCCAATCATGCATCAAAACATGGTTCTTGTGGGTCATGCAAGTGTGTTTAGGCAGGTTCCATGTGGGAACACTAGCCATAATTATCGGTCAAGGAATTTTCATCGTTGACCCCTATGTGCAAAAATTTCACATTCCCTTACTGAGCAAAACCATACTTTCCAAAATTGACCTAAAATATGACCCCTTGTCCATGGAGACTAGGGAGAGAGCCACTCCTAGCACTATCTTGATGTCATGAATCCAGCATAGTCAATGGTGCATTGATCTGAGCCACAATCATCATTCTATGGCACGATGAAGCTCACCTCCTATAGGCTTTCATGGACACCTGTTGAATCCCTACCCGAGGCATATAATTTCCATCATGCAAAAAAAAGAGGGTTCTATGGGTTCCTGTAAGTATGTTTAGGCATGTTCTAGGAAAGAATGCTAGCCATAATTTATTGGTCGAGGAATTTGCAAAGTTGACCCCTATGTGCAAAATTTTTACATTCCCTTACTGAGCAAAACCCTAGTTTCCAAAATTAAACTAAAATAGGGACCCTTTTCCATGGATCTAGAGGAGAGAGCCACCACTTGCACTATATCGATGTCCTAAATCCAACAAAGTTGATGGTTCATCGATTTTAAGCCTCGATCACCATTCTATGGCACATTGAAGCTCACCTCCTACATGCTTTTAAGGACACCTATTGAATCTCTATTTGGGCATAGAATTCCAACCGTGCATCAACATGGGGTTTCTAGGGGTCATGAAAGTGTGTTTAGGAAGGTTCCATGTGGGAACGCTAGCCACAATTTCTCAGTTAAGGAATTTTCATAGTTGACCCCTATGTGCAAAAACTTCTCATTCCCTTACTAAGAAAAACCCTACTTTCCAAAATTGACCTAAAATATGACCCCTTGTCCATGGATCCATAGGATAGTGCCACCCCTAGCACTATATTGATGTTATGAATCCAACAAAGTCAACGATTCATCGATCCGAGCCATGCTCATAATTCTATGGCACGTTGAATCTCACCTCCTACATGATTTTAAGGACACCCGTTGAATCCCTACCCAAGGCATATAATTCCCACCATGAAAAAAAACTGGGTTCTAGGGGTTCCTTCAAGTGTGTTTAGGTAGGTTTCATGAAATAATTCTAGCCAGAAGTTCTCAATTGAGGAATTTGCAAAGTTGAACCCTATGTGCAAAAATTTCACATTCCCTTACTAAGAAAAATGCTAGTTTCCAAAATTAACCTAAAAGAGGAACCATTTTCCATTAAGCCATAGGATAGGGCCATCAATTTCACTATCCTGATGTTAAATCCAACAGAGTCGATACTTCATCGATCCGAGCCATGATCATCATTCTATGGTACGTTAAAGCTCACCTCCTACAGGGTTTCAAGGACACCTGTTGAATCCCTTTCTGAGGCATAGAATTCCAATCGTCCATCAAAAATAGGTTCTATGGGATCATGCAAGTGTGCTTAGGAATTTTTCATGTGGGAATGCAAAAATTTCACATTCCATTAATAATTAAAACCCTATTTTCCAAAATAGACCCAAAAGAGGATTGGTTGACCATGGAGCTAGAGGAGAGAGACACCACTAGCACTATGCTAATGTCCTGAATCCAACAGAGTGAATGTTCGATCAATCTGAGCCATGGTCATCATTCAATGGCATGTTAAAGATCACCTCCTACAAGATTTCAGGTACACCTATTGAATCCATTATTGGGCAATAGAATTCCAATCATGCAACAAAAATGGGTTCCAAGGGGTCATGCAATTTTTTTAGTCTATTTCCATGTGGGAACTCTATCCACAAGTTCTCGGTTGAGGAATTTGAAAAGCTGAACCCTGTGTGAAAAAAAATCACATTCCCTCATTGAGAAAAACCCTAGATTCCTAAATTGACCATGAAGCCAGAGGAGAGGACCACCCCTAGAACTATCCTAATGTCCTGAATCCAAAGGAGTCAATAGTTTGTCTATCTGAGCCATGATCATCATTCTATGGCATGTTGAAGCTCACCTCCTAACCATGGCATAGAATTCCAACCATGCATCAAAATTGTGTTTCAGGAGGTCAAGCAAGTTTGTTTAGGCAGTTTCCACGTGGTAACGCTAGCTATAATTTCTCAGTCAAGGAATTTTCAAAGTTGACCCCTATGTGCAAAAATTTCAGATTCCCTTAATGAGCAAAACCCTAGTTTCCAAAATTGATCAAAAAGAGTATCCATTAACCATGTACCTAGAGGATACGACCACCCTTAGAACTATACTAATGTCTCAAATCAAACAGAGTCAATGGTTCATTGATTCAATCCACGGTCATCATTCTATGGCACGTTGAAGCTAACCTCCTACAGGATTACAGGGACACCTACTGAATCCCTACCCGAGGGATAGAGATTCATCTATGAAAAAAAATTAGGTTTTGAGGGGTCATGCAAGTGTGTTTAGGCTGGTTCCATGTGGGAATGCTAGCCACAAGTTCTCAGTTGATTAATTTTCAAATTTGACCCCTATGTGCAAAAAAATTGCATTCCCTTACTAAGCAAAACCCTAGTTTCCAAAATTGACCTAAAAGAGAATCCGTTGTCCATGGAGACAGAGGAGAGGGCCACCCATGGCACTATCCCAATGTCCTAAATCCAATAGGGTTGATGGTTTGTAGATGTGAGGCACACTTTTTTTTATGTATGTTTTCAAGTAAGTCCCAATATCCATTCGGGGACACATGCCAAATTCAATCTAGGAAAATGATGTAAAGGGTTGAATGTTTGCTGCAAGATATTGGTCAATGGTGACATGAAAAAAAATGATCCTAGTGATCTATTTATTATAGTTAGTGGCTATAAAATATGGTTTCTAGGATTTTGAACACAAACTAATCTCCGGGATACAAACTAGGGTTACTAGGATTGGATATAGGGTTTGTAAGCTAGGATTTCTAGGCTAGGCTTGACTAGGTTATTAAGCATGGGAATATTTTTAAACATTATTTTAACAATTGCATTAGGAATTTCCATGAAAACTTGGGGTTTGTCCTCAGAGGACCAGCTTCAAGATTCAAGGTAGTTGCAAGAGACATATCCCAGAGGAGGGGGGTGCAAACTAGGGTTCAAAGGTTTAGAATACAAACAAGGGTTTCTTGGACTCTAGTGCATATTTGTAACATAATGGTTTAGACACAAATGGACTTGGATAGAGAATGGTCTAGGGATATATGGCATGAGTTGTGTAAGTAAGAATATAATACAACAAATCCATGATGAATCTTGTGCAATTTATCAAGTTGTACAAGTCTATGCAATTTATAAATATATAAAGTTGTCAATCTATAAAGCTATAAATAATCAAGGAGACCATGAAATCAAAATCATGACATGTACATGTACATCACATACTTATAACATAGTACACAAATACCATGCATACCACATACCTAACTACCTACTTGTGGCCATTCGACTAGACCATCGAGATCACCTCTAATACCAATGATATCCTTTATCCTCGAAGTATTGCGAATTTGATGATTTCTTGCTTGGAATTGTTTGCAACTGGAGGTTTGTGCCAATAACTAATTTTGTTTAATGGTATACAATTGAACCTTGTCTATAATCTTCAAATACATAAAAAAATTTCTTGTTTGTGTGGAAAACCTATGTCAAATATTCTCTTGTAAAATAAGTTCCCTCATAGTCACTTAATGACACAATGAGGGTCTACTTCCCATCCAAGAAATGTGCCAACCAGTAGGTAGTACTGGACCATTCAAAGTAATCAACATATTAGTCGAACCTGGTTGTACAAGATCTAATATGTGGTCATATTAAGGTGAAATACTTTACTGGTCCTCCCCCAAGTTGGATAATTCTGCAGTTATTTTTTTACCAATAGGGAGTGATACACGATCCCAGGTATTAACCCAATATGTGGATTCACAATTTTCCCATTAAACACTATTACATGGATAATAAAAAGAAGAGGTTTTCCTTATCCACATTTCAACTATAGCATTGTATGACATTGTAAATGAATGGAATGCATGAGTTCCTTGGACAGTATTGCACTCATATAGGTGTTATTGGTATACATCAACCACCTCCCAAAAATATATATGTACATGTTCTTTTTGAGATGATTGGTCTTCTTTCCTTCTGGCTCCTTTCCCCATTACTGTTATTAAGGAATTGATCCTATGGTTGGGGTCGATTCCACCAACATAATAGGGGTATACAGACTAATATATAATTCTCTACAAGTATGGATTTAAACAATATTTCAAGGGCTAGGAGGGTTCAAACCTTATGCACTGAAGGTTGATCCATTCTTTCTCGTTATCCATCTTCTTATCTCTAACCAAGACAAATGAAAAACAACTTCAAGCCTTCCTAAAACCAGTTTGATCGCACACAAGATATTGATATTCAAGATAACATGAAACCCTAATATCATCAACATCCACACATGATCATAAAATGAGATATAAACAGTGATTTGGAAAGGGATGAACATCAAATATTTATTAATCGAAGGAATAAGTACATGATATACCTTCTCTTGATGCAAGGCATCTTGTGAAACCTTCGATCTGGATCTCTTGCTTCTCTCCTCCAATATCCTTAGCCTCCAAGCTCTGGAACAAAGGTAGATGATAACTAGGTGTTATAGCGGATTTCACCACACTAGGTGAATCACACATTGTATGGCCTTCCCTTGTCCCACTGTAGACTCATTAGCCCCTTTGGACCACTTTATATCTTTTGATGTTACCTTTATCATCCCCAAAAAACATTATAATATTGATATACGCGGCTTTTTCCCCGATAACCGTGTACATACGCGGGTATTCCCTTGATAG
>LPNX010529369.1:0-34793 GCA_001517045.1 Pseudotsuga menziesii | reverse complement strand
TGTCGGTGGCTTCGAGCTCCGAGCTGCTCCTTCTCCTTCTCCGATGGTGGAAAATAGGCCAAAAGGGGTCTCAATGGTGAAAATAGCTTGATGGTAAGCTAGAGTTTCACGAGATGTTTTGGTAGAGTAAGGGTGCTTATGACTGTGGATGTGTAATGAGGGGTCTCCACCACTTATTTATAGTTTTTTAGTGGTGGAGTGCTTGCCCATGGTTTTTGGAAACCATGTGGTTTAGGGCAGCTTGTTTAGGGTTTTTGCTGTTTTAGGGTTTTCCTCCTTTTTCCTCATTATTTTTATTCCTTTTCTTCCCTTTTGGGGATTTTTGCTATTTTTAGAGGAATTTTGGTTATTTTTGGAGGAAAAAGGGGTTTTTTGGCCTTTTGGAGGCATTTTAGGCATTTTGGAGGCTTTTTAATGGGATTTTCAGGGAAATATGGTAGGCAAATGGACAAATGAGCCATGTGGTGAGGTAGATGAGGTAGTTAACCATTTTTGGGTGTTAACACTTCTGAACCGACCGGAGGTGAGGAAGAAGAAATTCAACCAGCTGCACCAGAACCACCTCCACCGACCACATCCACTTCTGGACCTTCTATACCCAACCAACCAGAGGCACAACCAGATGCAGCAGTCATCCAACCGACTCAAACAGAAATACCATCAATCACTGCTGCCCATCAAACAAACAATCCGGATTTGACTCTTACAAGTACACAGGTGCTGAAACAAGCAGAAACACAGAAGCACAAGAAGAAGAAGGAGAAAAAGAAGAAGGACCATCATGGACAGACAAAAATGGTCCACATCGGTCAACTTGGGTCGACCACTGCGGTCGATACAACCAAGCTAAGGGATGGGGAGCTAGGACAACTCCTCGAAACACTGGCAATTGAAGCAAAGACAAGGAGCCAGCAGAGACGTAAGGAGCTCAACAACAATGAAAAATAACAAGTCGAGTTTCTCAACAAATGCAGAAACCTTGTACAAACGGTGATACTAGGACCAGCAGAGGTTGACACCGACAAACCACTAGAAAGAGCTTATCAACTGTTTGAGAGCGTGGTGTCAGCGTTACAGGCACAAATTCATGACACAAAAGAGGAACAAAAAGAAGAAACCGTTCAACTATTGATGGAGCAGCACATGGCCTTTTCAGAAGCATACAAGGTGTTGCAATATCACATGGAGGAGTCTATCATTACAGAAGAAGTGCTGCGAGACTGGCCTGCTGATCCAGGAGGATCCAAGAAGGCAAAATTTTTGAAGTCCTCCAATCTCAAAAAAACTAGCACCAGATCTAAGGGCTCATCGAGACGATTCCAACGGCGTTCGTTTCACCTCAAACGGACTCCGTATGAGAAAGTTATCGCGTTTTGTTCTATAAGGTCAACAGGCAAAATTAGCAAAAAGAGGTGCCACGTGCCACCACTGACAGGGTGACACATGGAATCCGTACTGTACAAACCTGATGATGTGGTACCACTGACAGAGTGACACATGGCATCCATGCGGTATGGACAAGATGACATGGCAGGTGTACGGACCAACCAAAAGACAACACATGGCATCACTCAGAGGATGACACGTGGCATCCATACAGTACGGACGAGGTGACATGGCATGTACAGACCAATGGAGATTGAACACGTGGCAGTACAGGCAGTGACTTGGTGGTTGACTGGACACCGAGTGGGCATGAGGTGGACCAATCCCAGGCTGCCACGTGGCAGCACAGGATTGGCCAATATGTCTAATACAAAAATTATGGCCTCCACAGGGTTCGACCTTGTGACCTCTCCTGCATAAGCGCTCCGCCTTACCGTTAGCCCACAAGTGTTTTATGTATAAGGTATGGGAAAAGAATTTATTTAAAGTTTGTATTGGTGCAAAATTGGGCTGGGGCTAGCCCCAACCCCTGGTTCTCCCCTTCAACGTGATGACCAGGAGCTCCGACCAATGTAGCGCTGCGCATGGAGCCCGCGATTCCGACCACTCTTTACCACATGTGCTTTTAAAAAAAACTTTGGTTATGGCTTTTAAAGTGGGTTCGAAAACGTTATGCCATGTAATGGGTTTTAACCTATACTTGGTATAGTTTTGAACTATAACCAACGACATGGTTGGAATATTATGTGGTGGGAATATTAAATGGTCGGAATATTAAATGGAGAACACAACTACATAATTTAAGAGCCTAACCAACTTGGAGGTTTTCAACCATATGCCCAATTAGGCAAATTTGTTGTAACTAAGAATTCATGAGAAACATGTGAAGGGGGTCTACTCAAGCTATATAAACCCTCTCATTCTCCATTTGCCACTCATGCTTTGGAGTGGAGACTTTGTAGCTAAAGGAGAGAAGGGAGATTGCGTAGCTCTGCAGGAGGAAGGTACAAGTGTTTATACTCGTTTTCCACCGTCTTCAGGCTTCAGAGTTGCTGGAAGCAGTCTTGTTGTGTTTTGGGCAGCGGTTCTCTTCCTGACCATTGTCGCCAAGGTATCATTGTATCATTGCCATGTATTTTGCCTTATGCTGAGATTATGGATCGGCCCTCCAATTGAGAAGCAGGCCCGGAGACGTAGTCCATCCTGGACGAACTCCGTTATCAACTTGTTTTCTTTATGTGCGTATTGTCTATGTTGTTTGGTTCTCTTCTTATGGGTTTGTGAGCTTCATTCATGCTCTTTATGCAATTCATGATAACGTCATAGAGTAGCAAAGATCTTGTTTTCGGATCATGCGGTATCAGAGCAGGTTTATGTGACGTTGGATTGTGAGTGTGGATGCTCACGAGGGCTAAAATGCAAGCTGGTGAGGGTACATTAGAGCCTTACAATTCCGATATTGGACGTGCACACCGAAGGAGGAAGATGGATGCTAATGATGCCCGCATCAAGATGGAGGCAAACTTTCACAAGGTCTTCTACATGATGGCCGACAAGGTAGATAAGTTGTTTGCAGACTATGAAGAATGCATGGCAAAAGAAAGAAAAGGCAGTGAAGTAAAGAAGGAAGACAAAGAAGTGAAGGACGAAGGCAACGCTTCAGTTAACCAAGGAGGAGGTGGCAAAGAGCCTCCTGAGCCTCCCTCTTCACCTTCAGCTTCAAGCACAAGTTCAAGCGCTTCTTACTCATCTCATTCTCAACATTCCAAGGTTCCTCACAAAGAGCCTCAAAAGAAGCCCTTATTGAAGCTCGATGTGAAGTTTGATTTGCCATGTTCAATGGGGAAGCGAATGCAGAGAAGTTGAACAATTGGATAAGGCAAATTGAGGTCTATTGCCGAGTCCAACAGATCAAAGAAGAAGATGTGAAGACTTAGTTGGATTCACTTCGGCTGACAGGCACCGCACTTGTATGGTGCGAAAGCAAGCTTCAGCAAGGTAGCAAACAAATGGGTAATCTTCTCTCATCGTGGTCTGCTTTCATTTCTACTTTACGTAAGAAATTTTACCTGTTGGGTTATGTTACAAAGGCTATGATGGATTGGGAAATTTTTAGACAAGGCAAGGGTCAGAGTGTTCAGAATTTTACTGAAGAAATTAGAAAGAAAGCTCTAGAGTTGAATAATTCTTTAGATTATCCTGACACTCTTTTGAAGTACAATGGTGCTCTTCATCATTATCTATGCCATACTTTGCTGTTGTTGAATCCTACTAGTGTGGATGAAGCAAGTGTTCAGGATACTCATCTTGAGAGCAAGGGGAAGCATTTGCAAGAAGACCATCTGAAGAAGCCTTTCAAGCCCAACAACAACTACAAGTCCAAAAAGAAAGACAAGAGCAAGAAGACAGCTACTGCCAAGAAGGAAGGAGGAAAGCTCCATTGCAAACATTGTGACACTGATGGGCATGATGAAGAAAGTTGTTGGAAGTTGCATCCTGAACAGAGGCCAAAGCATTATGGAGGCAAAAAGAAGAAAAATATCGTTGCAATAGTGCAACGAGATTTGGGTTCCAACTCAGGTGACGAAGCCAGGATTACAGCCGTGGGAATGCAAGATAACAAAACTCCTCATACTGGTTCAAGTTCTACTCATGTTTCTAAAGAAAATGATAAAAGAAGAAGTGAGTTGTTTCACATCAGAGTTGTGTCTAAGCATACAAAGATTGAAACATTATTTGATCCGGGTTCTCAAGTAAATTTGATCTCATAATCAGTTGTTAAGAAGTTGGGCATACAGACTAAACCTCGCCCTAAGCCTTATCCTCTTGGATGGGTATGTGATAATACTAAGCTATAGGTGACTAAGCAATGCAGGTTAAGGTTTGCTATTGCTTCAAAGTTGATCGATGAGGTGGACTTAGATGTTGTTCCTCTTGACATCTACGGTATCGTATTGGGAAGCCCATACTTGTATGATCGAAAAGCAGTATTCTTCCGTCATGAGAACAAGTACCATGTCACCAAAAATGGGGTGGAGTACATTGTGAGAGCTCACAGTATGAAGGCTAACACCACTCTTGTTAGTGCAGGACAAATGAAGCGGCTCATCAACACTAATACGAGATACATGCTCATGGTTGTGAGAGCAAAAGATGTTGAGGCATCCGATGCTTTCAAAGGTTGTGATCCTTCTCATAAAAAGGCTATGATTGATATTGTGGCCAACTATGATGAAATATTTCAAGAACCTACAGGTTTGCCTCCCAAAAGGGAGATTCAACATGAGAACCATCTCCAGCAGGATGCCCCTCTTCCTAATGTGGGCATCTACAGGTTGTCCATAGTTGAAATGGCAGAGATGAAGAAGCAGGTTCAAGACTTGTTGGACCAAGGAGTGATCAGACCCAGCTCCTCTCCATGTGGTTCGTCGATTGTGTTGGTGATGAAGAAAGATGGCACATGGAGGATGTGCGTTGACTATTGGGCTCTCAACAAGATCACGATCAAGAATCGATACCCGCTTCCTCGCATAGATGACTTGCTCGACCAGTTGAAAGATGTTGTGTTCTTTACCAAGTTGGATTTGCGCAGTGGCCACCACCAGATCAGAATTGCAGAAAGTGATGTGTGGAAGACGGCCTTCAAGACCAAGCAAGGTCTATTTGAGTGGTTGGTGATGCCCTTTGGGCTTTGCAATGCACTTGCAACCTTCATGCGGGTAATGAATGATGTTTTTCGACCATTCTTAGATGATTTTGTCATTGTATACCTAGATGATACCTTGGTCTTTAGCAAAACTTGGGAAGCACATGTGGGGCATGTAAAGCAAGTATTAGATACTTTGAAAAAGGAGAAATTGTATGTAAAATTGTCAAAGTGTGAATTTGGCAAAACTTCATTAGTTTACTTGGGTCATATGTAGGAGGTGGAAATTTAAAAATTGATCCTTCAAAAGTTGATGTAATTGTCAATTGGCCTAAGCCTACTAACGCTACTGAAGTGAGAAGCTTTTTAGGAGCTGTTCAATATTGGAGGAGGTTCATTCAGAACTTCTCATACATAGCATCTCCTTTGCATGCCTTAACAACTGTGAAGAAAGCCTTCCAGTGGGGAGGTAAGCAACAGAAATCCTTCGACACATTGAAGGGAAAGATCAGCACCGCCCCAGTCCTAGCCTTGCACAATTTACAGCATCCATTTGAGATAGAGACAGATGCCAGTGGATATGCCATGGGGGCAGTATTGATGTAGCACCACAAGCCTATTTGCTACCATTCAGAGACTTTTACTCAAGCAGTGATCAACTACCCCACCTATGACAAAGAGTTGTATGCTTTGGTTCAGAGTGTCAAGAAGTGGAAACACTACTTTATGGGTAAGGAGACGATCATCCATACCGATCATCAGCCCTTGCAGTATCTCCAGTCCCAGACTAAGCTCCAGCAAGCTCGTCATTTCAGGTGGATGGGATTCCTTCAACAATTCCATCTAGTGATCAAGTACAAGAAGGGTACTAGTAACAAAGTGGCAGATATGCTCTCTAGACCTCCTATTGTTGCATCTATTGTTTTGAAAAATGCTTCTTTATCCCATGAAAGTTATATTGAGCAGTATGCTACTGATGATGATTTCAAGGAGATTTATGAGAAGCTAACCAATGGCACACAGTTGGAAGACTACTATTTGTAGGGAAAGTTGCTCTATCATTTGGGCAAGCTATGTGTTCCTATCAGTGAAAGAGTCCGTGTAATACGAGAAGCTCATACCTCTCTTGTATCAGGGCATTTTGGGGTAGGTAAGACTTTGGCTCATTTGCAAAGACTTGTGTATTGGCCTCGCATGAAATACATTGTAACAAAATATGTAAAGGGGTGTGTGATGTGCTCTACTTGTAAGCCCACTAATAGAAAATCGGGGCTGTACTCACCACTTCCTGTTCCTTCCCATCCTTGGGAAAGCATTTCCATGGATTTTGTGGGGGGTTTGCCTATGTCTAGGAGGGGTCATGACTACTTGTATGTGGTCGTGGATAGGTTTAGCAATATGTGTATTCTTATGCCATGTAAAAAGCAGGTCACTGCAGAGTAGGCTGCTTCTCTTTTCTTTCAGCATGTTTGGGTTCACTTTGGACTTCCTACGTCCATTATCTCGGATCAGGACTCCTGATTTCTTGGAGAGTTTTGGACAAAGTTATGGTGTATGATGGACACCAAGCTGAAGAGGAGCACCGCTTTCCATCCACAGACCGACGGACAGACAGAGGTAGTCAACAGGACAGTTGTCCATTTGCTTCGAGGCTATTGCAACAAGCATCCTAAGTTATGGGATGCGCAGATCCAGTATGTGCAGCATGCCTACAAGAGGGCTATGCATTCTTCCACTTAGAGCTCGCCATTTGAGACATGCTTTGGGTACTTGCCATAGACTCCATTGGACTCGAATTATGGGAGAGAGGTTGATTCAAGTGCTTCCAAGGATGAAGACAAGGCCCGCAGGTTCGTTCAGAGAGTTCAACAGGTACATCAAGCAGTGCAAGAGTAGTTGGAGAAGAGTCAAGCCGAGTACAAGGCTCACCATGACAAGCATAGAGTTGATCATCAGTTTTGGGTAGGAGATCAAGTGTGGCTTCACATGGGCAACGAGAGGATGAAAGGATAAGGCAAGAAGCTCAAGCCCATTAGATATGGTCCCTTCACCATCTTGGAGAAGATTGGGACGAATGCCTTTCGCTTAGAGATGCCGCCATACATGCAGATCTACTCAGTGGTGAATGTGGAGAACTTGAAACTCTATGAGCCTCCCATGATCATGGATGAAAGGGAGAATGTCTCATTGCCATCAGTTGATGAATTTGCTCTTGAGTACATGGATGAGCTAAAGGAAGATGTCATTTTGGACAGAAGAACAAGGAATTCTCGCTGAGGTGATGTTGATTATCTTCGAGTGGGCATCAGAGGCACTCATCCAAGCAAAGCCAAGTGGATCGAGAAGGAGAAAGTGAGGGAACAATTCTCTCACCTATCTGTTGATTAGTAAAGGCTTTTGGAGGCCAAAAGCTTCTCAGTGGGGAGGAATGATCCAGGAGGATCCAAGAAGGCAAATTTTTTGAAGACCTCCAATCTCATGAAAACTAGCACCAGATCGAAGGGCCCATCGAGACGCTTCCAATGGTGTTCATTTCACCTCAAACGGACTCCATATGAGAAAGTTATCGCGTTTTGTTCTATAAGGTCAACAAGCAAAATTGGCAAAAAGAGATGCCACATGGCACCACTGACAGGGTGACACGTGGCATCCATATTGTACAAACCTGATGATGTGGCACCACTAACAGGGTGACACATGGCATCCGTACGGTATGGACAAGATGACATGGCAAGTGTACGGACCAACCAAAAGACGACACGTGGCATCACTCAGAGGATGACACGTGGCATCGGTACAGTACGGACAAGGTGACATGGCATGTACGGACCAATGGAGATTGAACACGTGGCAGTACGGGCAGTGACTTGGCGGTTGACTGGACACTGACTGGGCATGAGGTGGACCAATCCCAGGCCGCCACGTGGCAGCACAGGATTGGCCAATATGTCTAATACAAAAATTATGGCCTCCACATGGTTCGACCCTATGACCTCTCCTGCATAAGCGCTCCACCTTACCGTTAGCCCACAAGTGTTTCATGTATAAGGTATGGGAAAAGAATTTATTTAAAGTTTCTATTGGCGCAAAAAGGGACTGGGGCTAGCCCTGACCCCTGGTTCTCCCCTTCAACGTGATGACCAGGAGCTCAGACCAATGTAGCGCTGCACGTGGAGCCCGCCATTCCGAACACTCTTTACCACATGTGCTTTTTAAAAAAACTTTGGTTATGGCTTTTAAAGTGGGTTCGAAAACGTTATGCCATGTAATGGGTTTTAACCTATACTTGGTATAGTTTTAAACTATAACCAACTACATGGTTGGAATATTATGTGGTGGGAATATTAAATGGTTGGAATATTAAATGGAGAACACAGCTACATAATTTAAGAGCCTAACCAACTTGGAGGTTTTCAACCATATGCCCAATTAGGCAAATTTGTTGTAACTAAGAATTCATGAGAAACATGTGAAGGGGGTCTACTCAAGCTATATAAACCCTCTTATTCTCTATTTGCCACTCATGCTTTGGAGTGGAGACTTTGTAGCTAAAGGAGAGAAGGAAGATTGCGTAGCTCTGCAGGAGGAAGGCATGAGTGTTTATACTCGTTTTCCACCGTCTTCAGGCTTCGGAGTTGTTGGAAGCAGTCTTGTTGTGTTTTGGGCAGCGGTTCTTTTCCTGACCATTGTCGCCAAGGTATCATTGTATCATTGCCATGTATTTTGCCTTATGCTAAGATTATAGATTGGCCCCCCTATTGAGAAGCAGGCCCGGAGACGTAGTCCATCCTGGACGAACTCCGTTATCAACTTGCTTTCTTTATGTGCATATTGTCTATGATGTTTGGTTCTCTTCTTATGGGTTTGTGAGCTTCATTCATGCTCTTTATGCAATTCATGTTAACGTCATAGAGTAGCAAAGATCTTGTTTTCAGATCACCTGCTTACTACGGGCGATTCTATCAGCAAGCCAGGCAAACCCAACAGGAGATCCAAGCGCTCGAGAAAAGGGAAAGCACTGACGCAGCACTTAGAAGCATAATTGAAGATCAAATAGAGCTGGAAACAGCCAAACTGCAGAAGCTTGAGCGAGAAGCACATCAGTGGGTACAACAAGCCATTCCAAACCTAGAAAAAGTAGACATCATCTGCCCACAGATGAGAAGACTTCTGGAGATAGCAGAGGAAAAGGACCAGTTTATGGGTCACAACATGGAGAAAATAGAAAAATTTCCCATTAAAGAGAAAATGTCGATATTATCAAGCTTGACCACACTAACCATCGACATACAGAAAATATTACAGAGTTGGTCGAATTTTCAACATCAACTGGCAGTGACAACTGAAGCAATTGTCAAAGTCTGCGTACAGAAAAGACCAACCATCAGACTTCACAGCCCATGAAGATCAAGCACAAGAATAACTACTTAGACAGACAAAGAAATTTTGGTACCTCCCTGTTTCTTTGGGACGAAGAAACGTTTTGTTCGTGGGGGAGATGTTGGAGGAGCAAGTCGGTATGCCGACTTGGACGATAGCTGACTTAGTCGATTAGCCGACTAGCCGGTCAGCTGACTAATGAGATTAGGTCGGCCACCTAAGGTCATGTCGATTGAGTGAACCGACAGGTAGTTATTTGTAACTGTTTGTAAATCATATATATTAGGCTGTTGAGCTAGATAAGAACTCGGTTCAGTTCTTTGTATTGTATGAACCCTTTCACTATAATATAATATGTTATTCTACTTACTTGTTCTTGTCTCTTGTCTCTGTTATGTATGTCTGTATTAATGTGTATTATTGGTAACCCTATGTGATCTGTGAGATTACAACAACCACTCTTCTTGGATTCATCCCACAAACGAAATCCACTGCGCCCATGGACGTTTCTCTGTCGCGCCAGTGGACTTTTCTCTGCCACACTCACAAACTATCCTTAGCTACTTCTGTGGGCCTCTTCTCCACAACATTCCGCATAAAAAATCTGCTGCACCAACGAAATTTTCTCCACCGCACCCATGGACTCTCCGTAGATGCTTCTGCGAACCTATTCTCCGCTGCAGTCCACAGAAAAACTTTGCTACACCCAAAAACTCATCTTCGTGGCACTCTATGATCCCCTCTCTGCGAATGGCACTCTATGATCCCCTCTCTGCGAACTTATTCTCCACTACGCCCATGTACCTTCTCTACGGCTCCCCACAAAATTTTGTTCGTGATACCCCACATAACTCTCTCTTCACTGTGCCTATAGATTATATATTGGTTGCCCATATGTCCTTCTAGTGTGGTTGGTCCACGTCATACCCCTCTCGCCCACATGGAGTGGGGCCACCTTGAATTTCCCCAATTTTTTCATATTCATAAATAAAATGGAATTTTCAATTTCTTCCATTTACGAAATGTCTATGTTGTGTAACAGAAAGGAAATCCATTATTGCTAGCTCTATGAATTCTAAAATTTTCCCGAATTTCGTTAAACCACTCCTCTAGTATTGTTGGGAGAATCATAGGTTCCATTCCCTCAGATCCATTGAAACACAATCACGATTTTTACCAAAATGGTTATGATCACTTCCTGGGCAACTCAAATGTTCTACCTGTGAGTGTGGATTCTAGCCCATTTATCCCAAGTGCTATAACCATTAGTGCTAATACCACTATGTCATGTCCCCGTCCGTCAATGCAACAAACGAAAGGGGCATGAACTATTTGGGGGGTTCTAAATTTCACCCCTTGGTCTAAATGCATGTGTAGATGCATAATAAAAATATATAGTATAAAATAAATTAATTCCACACACACAACATGTATATACTAACGTATTCATCACAGGCATAATAATAATAATCATGCACATTCAAACACAATAATAAATTAGTAAGTAAACACTTATCTTTAAATGAAGTTTCCCAAGCAACTGGCTATGGAGGAGCAATGTTCCACCCAACCGTAGGCACTTTGTTCAATGCTTTGTTCTCTACTGAGATGCCACTCCCAAGATGTGCTATGTATCCACTAAGGAGGAACTACATGCGATCACTCACTTCCATAGACACACACACTCATGCTAAGATAACACACAATTAGGTTTATCAAGTGTGTAGAGAAGCAAGGAAGGTGAAAGCTAAGCAAATGATCTCAACCACAGAGCTACATGCATATCAATTGGCAATAGACACCCTTGGAACCTACATTACCTACCACATCCAACACAAGGAAGGTCCCCTTCTCTACTACACAGTCCCTTGAATGCCCCTTCCCAGCAGTGTTATTCTAGGCGGGCATAAAAAGGTCCAATTTGCTAAACCTTTAGATATTCCTTGCCTTCACTAAGTTTATAAAGCAGTTCGAAACTCTAGTCTCTCTCTAACTTCACTTTTCTCTTTGATTTTATGATTCTTGGCCACACTAATTTTCAGCCATGAATTCAATTTCCAAGCTTCTAAGTCTATCTCTTCCCACATATTCTTGAGTCCCTTATAGTCTCAATTTCTCCCTAGGGTCAATATCTATGGATTCCCCAACTAGATTTCACAAACCATATTAATTTATGGGTATATTTCACACTCTAAAACATGGTTTTTCCTTTTATTATGATTTATGTTATTTTCATTCTTGGGAATGCATAATTTGTTGAAAATCGCCCCTTGATTGCTTAACAATGGAATGGGAATGAAGGCAAATGAATCCCGATGAAGTAAATTGACCTCCGGTACAAAAAACTGACCTCATACTTAGCCATAAGAATTTATGGGTTCATCTCATGCTCTATTAAGTTCGTGAGATGATTTCTCATCATTCTTCTTACAACAGAATTCAAGATCAGCAAGGAAGTCCACTTAGGTAGTTGCTTACCATTTATGGGGCATGGATTCTCAAGATGAAACTTGGAAGTAATGATTTAACCCTGCTCACCCCTCACCTCTCCATAGTAAATAAACACACCCCATCATTTTAGTTGCCTCCATAGACAACTCTAAACTTTTATTTACATTACAAATATTACATTGCTTTTACATTTTTCCATGGCTTACTAGTACATGGTTCATAAAATAGTTTCCTTTATAATTCTATGCATTCATTAGCAGGGCCTTGGCCTTGAGCTCCACATTAGGAATCATACATTATATTTTTACGACGTTTACAATATCAAGACAATATGATCTAGGGGTAAAAATGGGGGTATTACATCCAAGAAAGATAGCTAGCACCAATTAACTCATCAATAGAATCAACCTCTGAAGTCGTGATGATTAGAAACACAAACTAAGAAATCCATGCAATAAAGACAGAATCTAATGACAAGAAATATAAGATTAACACTCACCAATAATGAAACCTTGAAGCACCTACCAACAGATCGAGCAAACCCTCAACAAAATAACAGTAAAAAATCAACTTACAAGAATATTTGGTTGCTTTAAGGGTTATACACTACTTCCTAAGGGGAAATGAGCATACGACCCTAGGGTATATACTACTTCGTCAAGGGAAAAGAGCATATATACACTCTTTCTTCATCTGGAACTTGCATATTTCTTAGGAAATATTTGTGATTGACTAAACAGGAACTTATATATGTAAGCAACCTCATGGAAGTAAAAGCGTGTATGTCCATGACTCTCAAAACTAAAGACTATGTATCTTGAATATGTAACTATGTTGAGGACTAGCTACATACGTCTGCGACTTTTTGCACAAAAAATAGTGTATGCTGAAGTTGTTTGGACAAAAACCTATGAAAAATACAACTACAAAAAGGCAAACAAGTAGATCTTTTGCAATAAAGACAGTAATCACAAGTTAGGATATTATGTTGTTCTACTTTGGATCTCAAGAAAAATCAATTGAAAATTTATGACAAGTTTTTGAAAAATAATGGCGAGGTTTTGTTTTTTAGTAAAAAAAAGTTGATGGGGGAGAGGAAAAATGGCTAGGGTTTGCCTCTGTACGGCTCTGTGTCAGGGCCTGTCGATCTCATCATGGCGCTCTGTGTAGGTGTCAGGCGGCTTCGTTTCCTGGGAGTCGAGTCGCAGCAGGTGGAGGGTCATTTTCTCCTTTTGGCTGGTTTGTTTTACTGTTTTTTGTTTTGCTTTGGGGTGTGTCGGACTATGAAGGGGGCGTGGGCTGCAGATCAGGCAGTTTATTTGGCGGTTTCAAGGCTGGGTGCTCGTGACGTTTGGGGGCATACTCGATTTTTACTCTTGGTTTTTACTGTGGTGGTTACCGTGGTAATATGGGGCTTGATGACCTGGTGGATTATTCATTGGATCCGACGACAGAGGGTATTTTTCATTATTCCTTGGGTCGCGACAGTCCGGGCAACAAAACCCTGTGGGGCGGAGAATTTCTTCCTGATTCGCTGCTCAATGACATGGACGTTTCTTTCTCTCCGTCTTCCTTGTTTACGGATCTCCCTCCTATGCTGCCTCCTGAACCTGTGTTGAGGCCGGCTGTGGTGGATGGCCTGAACTCGGTAGAGATTGTTCATAACAGAGGGGATAACGATCACACCAGGTGAATAAATCCATTGGGTCTTGGTGTTGACGGTGGGGTAGTGTCTTCGGGAGATGCCACTAGCGGGGATTGGGGTTTGAATGGGTGTGGTCATGCGTAGGCTCTGTTTCCGGGCGAGGGTGTTACAGTACCTATAGGGGTTCCTCAAGAGCGTGTGCATCCTCTTGGACACACTATTCCTAGGCGAAGGGAGCCAACGATCAGACATCCCAAGGACGTTGATGGTGGTGTTGGCAGCGGGAATAGTCGATGCCGACGAACACTGGTAAAAAAAAGGAAGGCGGTGTGTTCCTATGCTCTCGGTGAAGACATCAGGTGATCACATATTTTACATATGGCCTCTTTTACCATGGTTGGTAAGATTATTGGGAAAAATGTTTCGATGACTGTCATTGAAAAGTGGATTAAGGATGAGTGGGTAGAAGAGCTGGGGGAGGTTCCTGAACTCGAAGGTTTGATGCAGGGGTGGTTTGCGCTCAATTTCTCCCAACAGGCTCATGTTAATTGGGTCTTAGCAAGGAATTGGTCATTGGAACAGTGCCCGGTTCTGCTTAAAATGTGGAATCCAACTTTTGATGCTTCTCACGAGCAGGTAGATGTGATTCCAATTTGGGTTCATATTCCGAGTCTTCCTAGACAATACTGGTCGGAGGAACATTTTATCAGTATCAGCAACATCTTGGGGACTTTCCTTGAGGTTGATATGTCCTTCAAGGTTACCAAGCTTTGAAGGGTGGCGAGGATTCTGGTAAATATAAATGAGAGGGAGGGTCTGTACGAAGAGATACATCTCTCTTGGGGCAATACATTCTTCAAACAACAGCTGGATTATGAAAACATACCTTTTAAATGTCGGCGTTGTCATTTGTATGGTCACCTGGCGGTTGATTGCTCTCTTGGGGTTCGTATGATAAATGGTTGCGGCACACAAAAGGGCTCTAGGGGACATGGTTCTAGCAAAGGCACATATTCACCGTCTATGGGTCCATCGTCGTTTGATTTGTATGAGGGGCATGTGGTAGCGGAGGACATGACCCCTATTGTAAGGGAGGTTGCTTTGATTCCGAGGGCTCTGGCTGAGGATGCAGATGTTGAACATGGCCCTGATTTAGAGTCACTTTTTGCGGGTACCTCTTCTACTGCCTCTTCTCCGTCTTTAAACTTGTTTACTAATATTTTCAATATCTCTGGGATGGACTGGACGGAGAACAAACTCAAGAACTTATCTCTCACACCTCTTCCTTTGGCTTCTACTTTACCCTTATCTGCTACATTTGATGAGGTGGTAGTTTCCCCTCTTTCTTTGGTGGCCTCTTCACACACTTATTATAACATTGTTGAGGAGGTCCTTCCTTCATCCTCTACCCCCGCTTTGCTTGATATTGGGCCTCCTTTACCCCAATCCTTGCTTGAGTTGGGCTATCATCTTAGGTCAGGGAAAAAGGTTCTTCCTGGGGGTTTGGGGAAGGATTCTCATCCTGTTCCTCATGGGAGAGGAAGAACTTCCTTTCTGGCAAAGGTTTAGTCCAGGGCTCAGAAGGATCTTCATGAAGGGAAACAAATTTCAATTGAACGGGCACTTAGAGATGTGCAAGCCCAAAAAAAGGGGGAGAGATGAAGATCGTGTCTTTTAACTGTCGGGGTCTGGCAGGTCCCCTTAAAAAACCTGCTTTGCATAGGGTGGTTGAGCCGGAGCATCCTTATGTGATGCTGCTACAAGAAACTTTAGGTGTTGGTGAGGTGATTAAAACAAAGTTGGAGAGCTGGTTTTTGGGTTGGCAGTTTGTGACCTTGGATGTCCGAGGTCATTCAGGGGGTTTGGCCATGGGGTGGAATACTCGTGTGGTGAAAGCTCTTAATATTTGGGGTATGCATTATGTTTTGGGGATGATGCTGCAAGGTTTGGATTAGGGGGGCCCTGTGGATGTCTTCAACATCTATGGCCCTTATCTAAATCGCATTCCCTTTTGGGATAACATTTTCAGTTTGGATTTCTTTAGGGGTGACTTGGTTATTATCAATGGTGATTTAAATTTTTCTTTGGGTCAAGCTGAAGTTTGGGGACCTTCTGCACGTTCTGATTTATTGACTGAATACTTCTCTCAGAAGATCATTGAGAGGAATTGGTTGGATATTGCACCTGTTAAGCTAAATCCTACTTAGCAAAATAATCGGTGTGGGGATTGGCGAGTGGCCAAGCGCCTAGATCGTTTCTTGATTTCTGAACCGATGATGGAACAACAACATTTCATTAGACAATGGGTGGGTTGTGGTGGTCGTTCTGATCATCTGCCTATTTTCTTGGAATTTAGGAACGGCCCATTAAGGCCTCCTAGTCCCTTGAAATTCAATAAGACTTGGTTAAAGGATGAAACATTTCGTCATTTGATTCTTGCAAATTGGGTTCCTTACAATCCGGATAGCCGTCTGACTACGCCATTACAGTTTGCTGCAAATTTTTCCCGGCTCAAGGGTTTGATTAAGAAGTGGGCTGGGGAGAAGCATAGTCGCGAATATCTTGAATTAAGGCAGATTGAGAAGGATATTATTAACATTATGGACCTAGAGGGAGGGGGATATTTGAATCAAGATACTAAAGATACTTTGGTTTGATTGTAGGGCAGAAGGAATACTATCCTTTTGGACAAGGAGGAAACCTGGCGATTGAAAAGTAGAGCTATTTGGCTTGAGTGTGGAGATGAAAATACAAAAAAAATTCACTCATATGCTAAGGGAAGGAAAGCGACGAATACTATTTGGAGTTTGGATAATTCTATGGGTAGAAGACTCAAATCTTTTGAGGATTTGAACAGCCTTGGGGTTGAACATTTTCAACATCTTTTTCAGGCACCGGAGGGTGCTCAGCTAGTGGATATTATGCGTTTAACATAGGTTTTTCCTCGGTTTGTGGGGGAGGAAGAAAATCTCTCCCTGATGGAAGATGTTTCTGAAGAGGAACTAAAGTTGGCATTGTAGAGTTTTCAGAAGGACAAGAGTCCTGGGCCTAATGGATGGACTATTGAATTTTTTACTGAACTCTATGAGCTTTTAGGGGATGAGATTTTGAAGGTGGTGGAACATACTCGTCTGTCAAGGAGGATCCCAGCTTGTTTTAATTCAACCTTCATTGCACTGATTCCTAAGGTGGATAATCCAAAAACTCTACATGACTTCAGACCTATCTCACTTTGCAATTGTATATATAAGGTGATTTCGAAGGTTATTGCTCGTTGATTGAAGGATATACTGTCAGAGCATATTTCAGCCGAACAATTTGGGTTTCTCAATGGTCGTCAGATTCATGAGGTGATTGGGGTGGCTCAGGAAGGTCTCCACAGCATGAAAACTCGTAATCTGAAGGGAGCAATATTGAAAATTGATCTCTCGAAGGCCTATGATAAGGTAAGTTGGACATACATTCACATGTTACTTATTCATCTGGGTTTTGAAATTGGTTTTGTCTGGTGGATCATGTGTTGTGTCACTACGGTGTCTTTCTCTATATTGATCAATGGAGCCGCTTCTCCTTTCTTCCATGCGGGGTGAGGACTGCGGCAGGGCTGTCGATTGTCTCCACTTTTATTTCTATTGGTCGCTGAAGGTTTAAGCCGTCTTCTCTTAGAGGCACATAGGGCGGGCAACTTCAATGGAATTGACGTCTCTCAACATCTGCAGATCACTCATCTTTTGTTTGTGGATGACGTCCTTATTTTATGCTCTGGAACTATTCATGATTTGAATACACTTGCTGAGATTTTAGCCCTCTTTTCCTCTGCGACTGGTATGGAGATTAATGAAAGAAAATCTACTATCACTACTCATCTTTTGGAGGATGCTGAAGTTGTTCATGCTTCGGTATGTTTTCCTTTTATGAGGGTTAATTTGGATGACGGTCTAAAATATCTGGGTTTTTTCCTGAAACCAAACAATTACTTGAAGAAGGATTGGGTGTGGCTGATTGAAAAACTGGAGAAAAGATTACTCACCTGGAGCCATCAGTGGCTTTCTAGGGTTGGGCGTTTGGTTCTGGTTAAGGTTGTGTTGGAAGCGATCCCTGTGTACTGGATGTCTCTCTCTTGGATCCCTAAAGGTATCCTGGAGAAATCTCGATGGATCTCTCTACATTTCCTGTGGAGTGGGAAAAAGGAGGCAGTGGTCACTCCTTGGGTCAGATGGGATAAGATTAACAGGCCAAAATTATTGGGGGGATGGGGTCTTAAAAATATTTTCCTTTTTGCTGAAGCCTTGGCAGCAAAAGGGGGTTGGCGTTTGATTCATGCTGATAATCTATGGACCAGGGTGATTCATGCGAAGTACATTGCACTAGATTCAATATTATAATGGATTAGGAATCTTGTGAAGAGTCACAGGGGAGGCTCAGTCATCTGGAAAGCGGTGATTAAATATTTTGCTGTAATAGGAGAAAACCTTGTTTGGAAGGTAGGTAATGGCAGGAGGATTCAGGTGGGGGAGGATCCTTGGATAGGGTGCAATGGTGGGTATCGACTGTCTGAACCACTGGTGGATTCTCTTAGACAGTGTGGTATAACTTTTCTATCTCAGCTTGTTGTTCCGGTTCAGGTTAACAGGTGGCATCAGGTTTGGCGCCCAACGATATTCTATGACTTGTCTGCAAGGGAAGAGGCTGAACTGAATGATTATATTCGGCAACTACAATTAACTATGGTACAGCTCCGGGAAGGGGAGGATGAACTAATCTGGAATTTGGTGACTTGTGGGAGATATACCCCAAAGGAGGGGTATATTTACCTTAGTTCAGTGGATAATGACCAAGGGTTGGTTTGGTGGTGGAAGAAGATTTGGAAATTCCATTGCCCGCCAAAATGCAGACTTTTATGGTGGTGTGTTCTTGAGAACAAGGTTTCGGTTTGGGAAAATCTTCATAAGCGGGGTATTATTGGGCCAGGCTGGTGTGTATTATGTCGTACAGAAGAAGAATTGGTGGTACATCTTTTCATTAAATGCACCTATTGTGTGGAGGTTTGGACAGAATGCTGCAAAATTTTGGGTTTGGGTCCTGAATGTCGATGGGAGGGGGCTACAATTCTTGATGCTTGGGAACGATGGCATAGATTGGAAAAGGTAGATATCATGAAGGTGCTCCCGCTCTTGGTTACATGGGGTATATGGTTGGCCAAGAATAATTCAGTTTTCAATGAGAAAGTTTGTACACCGGCTATTACGGCGAGACAAACTTGTGGGATTGCAATGGCTCTTCCCAAGCATATCATGGTCGAGAAGTAGAGGGAAATACTTGAGTTGGTAATAGATAGAACATCTCCCTGGGGTTTTTTTGATGGTACTTCTCACAACTTGGTATGTGGGGGGGTTTCCATCCTTTATGTGACGGAAAATCATTACTTTGAAATGATGGCTGGGCTGGGAGAGGGTGGAAATAACCGGGTTGAACTTTTAAGTTTGAAGATTCTTCTCATATTTGCAACAGAAAAGGGGTGTAGAAGCCTAAAGGTTTTTGGTGACTCTTTAAATGTGATCAATTGGGTTAAGAGGATTCAAGCATGCAGAGATCTTCTTTTACAAAACATTTTACTATCTATATGGGATATCATGGAGTCTTTTGATTCTATTTCATGTGCTCATGTTTACAGGGAGAACAACAGCCAGGCAGACTCGGCTTCGAAAGAGGGGATCCAATTGGTTACAGGTGTGTGGGATATTAAGGAGCGGCTAGAAGGTGTTGTTTCTCAATATTATCATCGTCCCTTCATAGAAGGGATGATTATATGAGACATGGTTTTTTGGCTCTTTCTTGGAGCTGTATATATCTTTCTGATATACTATTTTGTTTTCCTATGTCTATTGACTGTTAGGACAGACTTTACTATTGATACTTGCTCTTATATGTTGGGTTTTTGAACTTAAAACATTGTATCCAGAACTGTATTATCGACTATGTACTGTGATTGGGTGGGTTGCCCTTTCATTTTGGGATTGGGTATGATCGTGTTGCTGAACATTGGTTATAAATATTCTATGCATATCTTCAAAATGTAATTTTGTCTCTCTTCGGATGAAATAAAATTATGATTTTTTCCTTTGGAAAAAAAAAAGTAAAAAAAAGCTCATAGACGTAGAAAAATGCCTAGATCTAGTGTAGAACCTAACAATGGTTGTCCAAATATGATATCATATCTACAAGAAAAAGAGGGCCCAATAAAAATTGTTGAAAAAAATTGATGCTTAATAAAATAAAATAAAAAATTACTAAAGGAGGTAGAGCTTAGTAATTAGTTTTGATACCATGTTAAAATTGAGAAATATGCATTAACATATAACGATGGATTACTAACATGTAAATCAATAACTGCAATCTTACTAGTCTAATATCCTATCAACTCAAGCATCAAATAATCAATAACATACGCAAGAAACGGAGGAGAAAAGTGAGAATTGATTTTACGTGGTAAAACCCAAAAATGGGGCCACATTCATGAAAGGTTGATCTTCTTATTCTTCAGTAAATTTCCACTCTTACTATCTTTGGCACCCCAACATATGTTTTACATACACAACTTTATCATATGTCACAATATTTTCCATGTACCCAAAGGGTTTCCTTCACCTCTATTATATATGTTAGAGGGATGGATGTTCATATCTCATATTACACGTGTAATAAATATTTTTCCACCTCCCTTGTATAAGTAATGGTAATAGGAGAAATGTACTCCATGGTGCATGTGTGATAGCTCATTTTTAATAAGATTGAGAGTTATGAATAATAGTATGTCTACTTTTTCTAGGTAGGAATCATCGTGTCTACAAAATTCCTTAGCTAGGATTGTACAACAATATATGAGACTACTAGACATCACGACATCATAATAGACATAGTTACCCATTATAACAGCTCTTGTTCTTGATTTTTGCGAAAGGACACTAAGTGATTTGGAGCTTTCAAAGGTATAAAAATAGGTACTTTCTTACTCGCACTTGGTGACATTTTGATATTTTGTGATGGGTCAAGGAGAGACGTGGACAAATTAAGGGAGAACATTGATCTTTGTTGTACATCCATTGGAATGAGACCAATTTAAGGAAATCTACAATTTACTTTTAGGTTATTTTTCATGACGATAAACTTTATTTTTTCCCAATATTTTATTTGTAATTAGGTGGAGATGGGAGATGGTTTGAAATACTTAGAGTTTGTTCTCAAAACAGAAGAAAGATTGGGATTGGTTGATCCATAGGTTTGAGAAAATAATATATGTTTGGTGCAATTATTGGCTCTCTAGATGGGGTAGGTTGGTTTTGATTAAATATATTATCAAGGCAATTCCAATCTATTGGATGTCCTTATTTCGGGTTCCAAAAGGAGTGTTAGAAGTGATTAGAAGGATATATTTAGGATTTTGTGATCTTTATGTAGAGAGAAGAGAGAATTGAAATGGCAAAGACTGGTAAGGCCAAAGGATTTTGTGGGTTGGGACTTGAAAAGTCTCTTCCTTTTTTTCAAAATCACTTTGATCCAATTAAGAGGTGAGGCTCAAAGAGGAGCATCACCTCTTAAGTTAAAAACAACTCATAATAGAATAAGCTAACTCAATACTCATGAGAAAAACCCAAATACTAACTTATATCACGATGAGGCTTGATAGCCTATATATAGGATTACAATATGGACCACACTGAACAGAGTCAAAGAGGATAACTAACTAGCCAATACTTAATATTATATCCAACTAACTAACTCTAACTATCATGTGTGGAAAGGTGCCCCTTACATTATCGAGATGAATGACCTTCCATCCATACCAATTCCTCCCGGTTTAAACATAAATTGTCCTTGGTTTCTTTCTCTTAGTTTATGTTTGAAAGCACTATGGAATGATGGCAAGCTTCCATGGCAGCTAAGAAGTTGTATAGATGCTAATACATAAAGGATTCTTGTTGTTGTTGAGACTAGGAGGGTGAAGACACTCGGTTGACCGGTGAATTGAGTGCGGTTGAGAATGGGTGGGTAGAGACACCTCAAAACCCAGTGTATTGTGTCGTGCAGATGAGGATGATGGAGACACCTAAAAACCCAGTGTATTGTGTCGTGTAGATGAGGATGATGAAGACACCTTACTGTCTAGGGAATGAATTGTACAAATTTGAAGATAATCCTTGTGAACAACTGAAGATGAAATTTGTAGTAAGATGATGTGTGTTGCAAGATGAGGGTTGTGTTGTTGAGAAGGAATATGATTAGAGGATGGTTATGTGTTATGTGAAAGAGCCAGAGAAATTGTTGGCATAAAACCCATGTACGATACACTTACTCCAAATAAAAAGAGTGCTACTACTAGAACTAAACTAGAATGAAGGAAAATGAAGGTGTTGAAGCTGAGGATAAACTGAAATAAATGTTAGTGAAGGAGGGAGCCCTTGCTTTAGATTGAAAATAGGTGCCACCGCCAAATGAGAATGTGGATGGAGCCAATGTTGTTGTGGGTTGAGAAGAAGGGGTTTTAAAATTTGAAGGGAATTACAATGATGTATCAAACATCGTAGGCGATGAATATCTAAATGGTGAGGGTGCTCACGAGGGAGATGCTAATGGCGTGGATGAGGAGTTTAAGAGTGAGGAACCCAAAGATGCGATGAGGAGAGGGATGAACCGATGAGTTGGGGAATCCATATCTAGGTTGAAGTACTATGACGGTGGAATTTTTGGAGGTGATCATGGAGTATTAACAAGGAGAGTTAGAGGGTGGCAATGGGGAAAAGTGAGAGATGAAAATAGTGGCAGAGATAGACTAAAGATTGCGTAAAGGAGTTGCGAGGTAGGTGAATAAAATTGGTTTTTATTAGGATGAAATTAGGTGGCTACGGTTAGGGAATGGGTAGGAGATACAAGGAACTGTAAGAGTGTGACATATGCTAGGAAAGATCCCAAGTCAAGGGTCAAGATGAAATGGTAAAGACGGTTGGAAAGAATAAAAGAAAATAAAGAAATAAAGATATTAGAACATGTTATCTAGTGAAAGGCAGGATAGAGGTTGAAGTGTTGGAAGCAGAGTTGTTTTAGGTTGGAGAGGTCATCTGGATAGATAAGGTCATGAGAGCTCAAAGCGGGGGAAATGCTACATACCAACTAATAAAAAAAGGGGAAATTTAAATAAGGTGTCAGGAGCAATCTGCTATGATATTGATTTATCCAATTAAGAGGTGAGGCTCAAAGAGGAGCCTCACCTCTTGAGCTAAAACATTAATACTTAAACTCTGAACATAATAAGCTAACTCAATAGCTCAATAGTCATGAGAAGAATACCCATACTAACTTAGATTATGATGAGCCCTAATAGCATTTATATAGGATTACAATATGGTCCAAAATGGATAAAGTCAAAGAAGTTAGCTAACTATCCATTATATAATATTATATCCAACTAACTAACTCTAACTAACCCATGTGAACATATGTCCATTACAATATTGGGACATAGGACCTTCCATCCATAACAATTAAATTTCGAAGGATGGGAGGCCCATCCTTCCCAGTTATGGTATTTGGTTCTTAATCACACTTGGGCACAATAGTTAGTTAAGTATATTATTAAAATGATGCCCAAATAGTTAAGAGTTATTTGAATTTGTCCATCATGGACCCATATATAATCCTATATAAAGGCTCTCATGTTTTCGTAAGAATACAATGATTCCAGTCTTTGTCCCATCTATGAGTGTGTTTCAGTTGTTTATTTATGAGTTTATTTACTATTTTGTTTGATATGTAAGGCTCAAAGAACTTAATTGAAACTCACCTCCCCCTATTCCAAATCAAATGGTATCAGACTAGTTCATTACGAGACGTGATCTTTTTTATTCATTTTTTTCTCATTCTCGTCACTTTGCTTAGTGCTTAGTTTCTGCTGCTATCTCATCCAGTATACCTAGCTGCATTTTTATTTTGATTATACCTAGCTGCATTTTTCTTTTGATTATCCTCCTACTCCATCTCAACTCTTTGAAATCTCCATCCCTCCCATCTTCACATGGTCTCCATTTTACACAAGCCAGCTTGCATCCCTATTCTCTGTTGCATTTATCCTTTATCCACGTCATTGCTCATAAAAAACCCTTGCCTTCACTCTCAATACCTTACCCTCAATCTATCTCACCCTCTCGTTTTTCCTCACGCCCTCACTCTTTTTCCTTCCCTGCTCTCTTTTCCTACATTGTCCATCTCTTTGCGCAAAACCCTAGTGGCTACTTGCACTCTCCCTGCCAATCATCTTCACCTCATTCCACCTAATGGACATCCCTAACTTCGTCGTCTGTTCCATTTATCTTTAGCTTCTTTATTTTGTTTTTACGTGTTTCAATTGAAAAACCTATCTCCTTTCCTTTTACCCAGATAAGTAATATTTAGCATGTTGCAGAGCATTTAATACTGCTGCAGCATGCTTGATGACCGTTGGATCTTGAGCACTCAAAATCCAACTATCATTAAGCTTTCTGTAGCCACATTAAATACTCTACAGCATACTAAATATTGTTTGCCTTTACTCTGCCTAGTCCACACACCCTTTCCAATATGCCTTGCTCCACTCATGGTCGGCTATCCTTTTCACTCTCCAACAGCCATTGCCACTATCCATATGTAGAATGTTGTCCACCACTTCAACCCACACAACCACCTACAGAACCGATATCGCTCCTACTCAGTTGTTATGGCCAAGGTTCCTTTATGTGCACAGGTTCCCATCGCAATAGTGCCCAACGCAACACTGACTGCATCTCCTACAACATCTCCAATAGCCTATGTAGCTTCTCAAGATACCAAAAAATGCCAAACTCTCACCTCTTATCCCTATTGTGGATCTCGCTGAGGCTAATTCTTTTAGTTCAGTTTTGATTTTTCAGCTAAGTTTGCACCATCATCTACATAGCTATCCAGGTTCCCCCCAGTGGCTCTCAACATCTAAATCTGGTAGATTAGCTCTCATTTTAACAACAACAACAACATCCTTATTTTCATTTGCAACAGTACTTTTTCTTTATCCATGCCCAATAGCAGTTCACACGTGCCTCTTTATGTTCCTCTCCTTGGTTCACGTAGCAACACATAAAGTTTTATTTTGTAGAGAAATGACCATCATGATCTTGAAATCATTGTTTAACTTATGTCTCAGGTATGGATTCCATGAGGAACACTCTTCTTCACATGGTCACAAAGATGCATAATTCTTGTAGCTCTAGTGTCCAGTCTGGCACCATGCCCCACGTAGGCTACATCAATTCAACAACGTACAGTCTGGCTCCATGCCCCACCTGCTTCACCAAAAAATCTTCCATCAACAACAACATGCTCATTATCTTCATTCTATGGCTTCACAACTCAAAACCTCATCTTAAATCAACACTCAACTTTCTCTATATACATGGTTTGGGTTTCAGTTCAACAGTTTCCATGTTATCACATGTAAACCGAGAAGAAAGTAGGGAGGATCTCCACTCAAACTTGGAGGAATTGGGTAGGATGGGAGGCCCATTCTTCACATTTGTGGTATTTGGTTTTTGTTCACACTTGGGCTCACTAGTTAATTAAGTATATTATTAAAATAATGCCTAGTTAGTTAGAGTTATTTCTCTTTGTCCATTATGCACCCATATGCAATCATAATAATACAAGTGATTTCGGTCTTTGTATCATCTATGAGTGTGTTCTATTGCTAGTTGTTTATTTATGATCTTATTTAGTATTTTGGTTTGAGAGGTGAGGCTCAAAGAACTTCTTTGAACCTCACCTCCCCCTGTGTACTTCTTGGATCACACTTGCTACAAAGTGTGTTTGGAGACTTACCATGGGAAAATTTTTATGGTGTAAGCCAGTCATACAAAAGTATATAATGTTAGACTCAATTGAGAAATGGATTATAAGGCCTTCAAAAAATTCTCACAATGTCTTAATAATGTGGAAACCTGCAATTATACCCATTCCAACAATAGGTCAGTGGTTGGTTTGGAACTTGGGAATGGGAACAAGCCTATAGTGGGAGAGGATCCTTGGGTGGAATGTGGAAATGATTACAAGTTACATCTAAGAAGGAGGGGATTGATTCAACACAATCAAGTGGTAAATCAGGACCAAACTACATTTTGGAGGCAAGGATGGCTGTCAGGAGAAGTGATTGGTTTCAAAAGATTGGAAGTGAGGGTATGTGATTTATTTTCAAAGAAGCTTAGGTATATAAATGTAAGAATGAAGGACTCTGAGGACAACTTGGTTTGCTATAAGGACCCATATCGGTAATATACTCCAAAAGTGGGACACAAAGTCTTAAGCTCAAGGGAAGAAGAAGCTGATCAACTATGGTAGTTCAAGCTAGTATGAAAGTTCAAATGTCTTGAAAATAAAAAAATAAAAAAATACGTGGTTTTCAATTAATAACAAAGTACTTACATGGGAAAACCTCCAGAAAGGGAATAAATATGGTCCAAGTAGATGTACTCTATGCAAGATTAATCAATAATCTAAAGTTTACCTTATTATGACATTTCCATATTCCATGCAGGTTTGGCTATAAGAGGAAAATATGATAGGAATAAGAAACATTTGGAGACGCAACTTAGTAGAGAAATGATTGATACTTTGGTGCAACAAGGTTCATGTTAACAAGCATTATATTTTGGTATTGATCATTACTTGGGGTATCTAGCTGGCAAGAAATGCCAATTTGTTTGATAAGAAAGATATACTCTAGATTCAATGTGCCACTCAAGGTATCGATATTTCAAATAGTTTCTCTCATTTGATAAAAGAAAAGCATGGAAGGAGGATTATAGCTTAGGAAGTTATTGATAGTTTTGGTGCTTAAAATTTCTTTAATGGTGTAGCCTTGGGGACCCAAGAGAAAGTGGTGTCGGGGGTGTACTTTGTAAAGTCCCCATTTCAAATAATTGCATAGCAGGACAATTCCATTAATCCTACTAGTTCCCTAGGTTGGATGGATACATTTGGAATTTTAATAAGGGAGCTAATAAATGATGTTCATACATTAGAATGGGATAAATATTTAATAATGTATCTTATTAAATAAATACAAGAGAAAATTGAAGCGACAATGGATCATGGAGACACATGGAGACTATGAGGCCCACACAAGCTAGAAATTTGGTGCCACATGGCATCTTACTCTTGCAATTTTGAATACATGGGAAGTATAAAGGTTCTTGGATGATTTATAAGGATAATAAACTTGTCCATATGCATCATAGGTCGAATTTGGGATGAAATGTAACTTACATGGGAAAGGAAGAGTCATTTTGGATCTAGTGAGACACTTGGACTAGATTCCCTAGCTCTATGACAACAATGATGAAGATTCTATGACACATATGACACAAATAAGATATGAAGGCTGACATATGACATATATGACATTTCAGGTTGAAATAGAGCATACAAGAGAGCTCTCGTGTGAGTTGAGGAAGCTCAATGGGCTCCAACTCAAATTTGGGTCGGTGGAAGGCTAGGAAAGGGAGGACACATGGAAAATAATGAGCACACACCCAAATTCGAATTGGCTTGAGTTTTTGGATGGTTTGGGAAAATTAGAAGGCTAAGGATGTTTATAAAATGCAGGAAGAAATCATGAGAATAACTTTTGATCATTTGTGAATTGTGGGAGCTAGTGGATGACTAGTATTCTTGCCTTAACCAATTTTGAGGGTGAAAGATTCCCATCCAAGTTGGTGTTTGGAGAGGCTAATTGGTTATTTCATGGAGCTTTATGGATTATTATTTGAAAGTGTAAGCTATAGGAAATCATGTGGATTATTCTATTGCAGCACTCTCTCTCAACTATTTCCAGTTTTCACACCATATTCATCCCAATGGAGGGATTGCGCTTTGGGTGAGCTATTGATCTCTTTGTGGAAGATTCTAATACCCATTGTCTTATGTTCTGATTTATAGCTCTATATTTCATGTTCATAAGACTCTATGGTCTAAATACCCAAAAGAATTCATGTAAAAATGTTGAACAATGAATAAATAGTGTCATTTCCCCACTATCTTGTTCTAAACCATTGTAATGCTCATGATTTCGAATTTGGAGAGCCTTTCATTGTCCATTTATGATTGTAATCAGTTCAATATTCTCTATTCTTCATTATTAGAAAGTTTCAAGTCGAAATTCCCAAGATTTGTGTGTCAAAATGACTTTTAATGAGCAAACAATGACCATTTCCACTCTATTTGATATATGCCATGGTAATGCTTATTATTTCAAATGGAAGAATGTATATCTGATAAATGTATGATGGATGGACTGTAATTAATTTGTATTTAAATTTTCATGTTCATTACTTAAGCATTGGAAGCCATTTTACTTGTTTTTATTGCATTGGGAGAAGATTTGGTGCATTTTCCCTAAGGGTCGAAATTGTGACTTAGGAGTTGTTTTGGCCAGAATAATAACAGCCTGTATAAACTGAACCATGATGCATATGAGACTTTGAAAATTTAACTTACACATACCCAGCCTCTTTTCATAATTCAAGTGACTTTGGGATTATTTGTGAAGCCATTTCCAGCAATTACCCAGGGGGAATTGGAGCCCCAATTTGCTAGTAAAGACTCATACTTTGAACAGAACATTAAACAAGTTTTTAGAAGTAATTTTGGGGTCCTTAAACATATATTAACATCATATTTAAGTTATAATATCATTCATGTACCTTCAGAGAAAATTTGGGAGCATTTGGGCCAATTTGGAGGTCTAGACATCAAAACTAGTTAAGGTCAAAATTGGGGAAAAAGTGGAAAAATTGGTCATTTAATAAAATTTCAAAATGAGACATTATAGTGGTATTAGAGCATGATATTAGCACCTGATGTGGTCTTATATTTATCAGGACAATAATTCAGGGACCACCATTAGATATTGAAACCCAAAAGTGCTTTTGTTGAAGAGGAAACTATGACTAGGGATTAAAAGGGAACCTCATATGATGGTGAGGAGCTTATAAAAATTATGGAACCTATCTTTGAAGACATGACCAAGAATATTATGAAAGGATTCGAATTGTTGGCTATCCAAATTTGGAAAAAATATATTGATTTTAATAAAACCAAGAGGAAAATGCATCATCTTGCTTAAAGGAGCAAAAGGAGGAGACCCGTGAACCACCTAGTTCTAAAATAGGTGAAGTAGAAGAAGTAGTACATGAACAGGATCGAAATTCACTCACAAGTGACTCTGAAAAAGATGAAGAGACATCACATGAGTATGAAGAAGTTTCTATTGAAAATACTAAATATCATTTCGAGACACCTTCTACCTTGGAAATGAAACAAAGAGTATCTACTGGTGGATGCTTGAACTATGAATGTGTGCCTACTGATGGGTGCCCACAACTCTATGTTGGTGACATAGAGATCAGATTTCAAAATGTTTCTACAAGCCAAATTTCTAGTAAACATGAAAATGAAGACCTTGTAGCAGTTGAAGAAGAAACAACATCAACTTCCCCATCACCACTTGAGCTTCATGAAGTTGGTCCAAGCAAGAAGGAAGAAGATGAAGAGGTTCATTTGCAAGAGCCTCATATTCTTGAAGGATCCTTAAATATGAATGAAAAGAAGATCCAAGAGGCCCTTAGCATACTCCATGACACTCAAGCATTGGTATCAAACTCTTGTTGGAGAGCTACTTCCTTGGAGGAGCCATCATTCCTTGAAGACATGGAGAATATTCAAAGAGTAATGTGCAACATCAAAGGTAATTTCATGTCTTTGCTTTTTGATAGAAAAAATGTCATTGAGCTTAGTGAATGGTTACATGAATCCTACTTGAAGAATAATGAATTTATTCATAAGCTCACAATTCAAAATGATCAACTTCTTGAAAAGTTACAAGACACTTGTTTTTCCTCCTATGTTTCAAATTGTCAAATGGTAGATTGTTTGGAGGATTCTCATGGCATGGTGGCGTTGCTACTGCAACTATCCCCAAAAAAAATTGTACATTTTTTTAGGACCCCCTTGAAAAATCTTAGTTTTTACCTCTTAGGCACTTTGAGTTTCGAAATTCAGCCTTTATGGTTTCTTTCTATCATGGAAAAGTTCCAAAGTTTCTTTTCTTTTACTAAGGTAGAAATGGCCTTCTAACCCACTATAGTGGATGATCTGTCAAATTCTGAGCCTCTATAGTGGCTATAGTGGGCAGACCCTTTGGTTTCAAGCCGCAATGGTGGGTGAACTTTTTAATTTGATATCGGAAAGACTCTTGATTTTGTTTATCCCGCTACGGCCGAGGGTTCCTGGATTTCGAGCCGCTACAGCAGAGGGTTCCTAGATTTTGAGTTGCCATGGGAGAAAGATTATCAACTTTGAGCCGTAAAGGCGAGGAAATTTTATCTCGGATGTCCTTCCATTCCTTTTTTGCTACGGCGGGTGACTTCTGATTTGTTATTCGAAAATGCTTCCGAACTTCTTGACCCCGCAACGGCGGATGGTTATCAGTTTCCGAACCACTGCGATGGCTATCCTATTCCTTTGCATTTCACTTATTTTTTTATTGAGGGCTTGGCCACAACAGCGGGCGAATTTTTCTCTCCGAGCCGCAACGGCGAGTGGGATATCATTTTGAATATCAGAGCTCCTTCCAATTTGTTGCACCCACTTCGATGAAAGTTTTTTGACACTCTGACGCAATGGTGGGTGTGGTTTCATTGATGGTTTGGTCCTCGCCAAGTCGCTTTAGAAAAAGGATTTCTCTTGTTGAGCCTCTATGGCGGCAGCCTTCTTGATTTGTTTTCCAACACCTTTTGACCGCTGAGGCCGTAGCATAAGTTGGGCACGTTGTAAGTTAAACTGGTGTTGCGGCTGTATTGTGAGGTAGCAAGCCGTCGTTGTCGTGGCTCATTCCATGATGACTTAGGTTTCACCAGTCGATGCGGTAGGTTTGGCACCAACGACGTTTGGTCGCGCGCAAATTCAATAACTTGTCTATCACGCTTAAAGGTTTTCATCGGCAGTTGGCTATTTATACTCGAGGAACGTTGTTTTAACCATCAGTTTTTACGGTGAGAGGATTGGAAGTCTTGTGGTGATTTTACCCCATCGTAAAGCTCGCGCGATTGATGGAGTTAACCTGCAGATTTGACGTGGCACGTCCTCACTAAGTACACTCGACTGTGCGTTCATTGCCAGGTAGGTTTTCAACCCTTTTATGTCGGTTTTGACGAGCTATTTGTTTGGGTAGCAGTCGTTGGTGGTTCTCCCATGAAAGGCTGAGTAGGTTTGATCATGGGCTTTAAAAGGGGGGGGTTTGTCCCTTTTAGTTAAAGTTCGTCGATTCCTTTTAGGGTTAGAGCATGCTCTCACTGCCATAGTATTACCAGTTCGACCGTAGAAGTTGCCCGCATTCTTCTAGGTTAGGATGATCGTCCGTGTGCCGAGTTTCCCATTGGCATGGAGTAGATGGGATGCTCACCTGTGGGCATTTTTAGGGTTCACCCGTTTCTGGTCTCAAGAAAACCCCGTAGGTTTAAGCACTACATTTTTTGGCCGTTAGAGGTTAAGCATGGAAATATGAATCTAGGGCATCGCTTCTCTGTGCGTCTAAGAGTGGTTTTTGAACCGTGACCCTGTGGAGTCTGTGCGTCAAAGTGCTCATGGTGGTTAGGTCTTATTTCTTTTCCAAGGGGGGAAGAGGCCGAGGTTCACCTTGGCTGGAGCCTGTTACCTTTTGTTTTTGTTTCACAGACCTGCATCGTTGGTATTGACATCAATGGTTGAGGATATAAGGGTAATAGAAATGCTGATAATTATGCTGAACAGTTTTCATAATCAATGTGTTTTTTCTTATTATTATGATATAAATGCTAAGACTTTCTTTGGTTTTGTTTGCAGTCAATGCTTGCAGCCGATAATATGACGAAGAAAGGGAAGAAAAAAGCTAATATTGTCGACTATGATTCAAACACTAAGGTTGAAAAAGTTGAACCTGCACTAAGGATAGAAATTATTTATGAGGATACCAAGGCGATAACTGGAGCTGAGCCCGAGTTCAAATGGGGTCAGATTCATCACTGGCTGAGAGAAAAGAAGGTTCCAGAAGCAGGGTTAGAGGACCTGGCCCTATATGATAACGTGTTGAGATCCGGGATAACTAAAGTGACCACAACACCTGAAAACCACTTATACTATGAAACGAGAACTCAACACAGTTCTCATTTTTCTCTCTCCTAATTTTAGTAGCTAATTTTAGCTCCATTTAAAAAAGGGTTGATACCAGTATTACAAATTTTCATTTTAAGGCATTCTTTTGGGCCTTTGAATCATCTTCGTCGTAAAATATTATTACTTTCTAATTTCAAGTGTGTTTTTTAGACATTTAACAAAATAACATACATTTAGAAGCAATTTATATTCAAAATCATATACTTTTTGCAATTTTTCCTTTAAAATAAGACTTTTTTATAGGCAAAATAAGACTTTTTTATTGATAAAATTCTAAGAAATTCTAGAAAAAAAAGACATTTACAAGCATTTTCAATAGATTTTCATAGAATTTTTGTATAAAAATGATACTATTTCATACTATATTCCAAAATGTTACGATTCACATAAATTCACGAAAAACTATACCATATATTTGCAAATAACATACTAAAAACAATAAAATAGAGATTTTATTTCTAAAATAAAGTCTAAAAGTCAAAACAGTACTAATATATCTTATGAAAAAGTTGTCAAATTAAACATTTTCTTCAAGACACTCAACTAATCAACAATATCATGCAGGCCAAATTCTTCATCGAAATTGGAAATTTCTGGAGCGTGGCTTTCCTCGGGGACATCAATGTCCTCTTCCATTGGGTCTTCTATGTCTGCAAGATGCCCAAAGTGAGCCTTTCCAAACATCCCTCCTAATGGGGGTTGAGGCTCTTTTGACATCTTCGCCACAAGTGTTTCACTAAACTCCCCTTTCTTCAAACCAACTTCTTGTAATTCATCGGGAAGAACTTGAATAGCATTAATTCTTTGCTTGGTGTAATTGCATTGTAGTGGATCATTATCAATGGATATGCAATTTCTTCCTTTTTGTAAGGAGCATGCTATTGTTGTACCTAATCACCAAAAACAAAAAAAATAGTTAAGACAAATAACATAAAGAAGCATACTTTAAAAAAAATTAATGAATAATAAAAAACAATAAAACTTGAAATATGTTTCCATATGTAATATCTGAAATTTAACCTGAACCCGAGAAAAAATCTAAGACCCAATATCCTTCACTTGAAAATGTATCTATGAGATAATTAATCAAATCTTGTGGCTTTTGATAGATGTTTACAGCCACTCCTTTCAAATCCCTTTCTTCATATGTCAATTTTTTAACCACGGCATTATAAGTCAACATCTGACTATATTTTCCTTCACTCTTTTTATTGATTAAAAGAGATTCATAAGTCTCATCTTTTGTCCAAGTTGCAAGATGTATGTTTTCAATATCATTCAGAAATGGATCACTGCCGAAGCTATGAATATTAGGCTTTTGCCTGCAGTCAAAATAAAAATAAAAAAGAATTGAATTAACTTATCAATAAATATAATTTATTTATAAATTCAATAACTAGTTTTGATTCTTTTTATGTTTCATAGTATAAGTGGTTAAGTACCATGAAGATGATTTAGATTCAAAAGTATATGGCCCAAAATTATGCAAACAACATATTCATATTCAACATTTAAAATATTCAAACCCAGATAAAAACTTTTTAAGTGATCTTCAGCAGAAACACCCTTTCTAGGATAAGTTAAACAATTCCCATAGGAATCGCTTTGGTTTACCTCACTTAATTTAAAAACAAATCAATTAAAATATCTTGAAATGTTTTCTTGATTGGGCCCCTTTGGTCACAAACATCATGCATGATTAGTGTATCTTGTTTCTCCAAAATGTAATATATTGTAAGCATGATTAGTGTATCTTCTTTGTCCAAAATGTAATATATTATGACTAGTTCAATCACAACACCACTGGAGATCTAGTTATTATTATACCTGCCTCAGCAGGTATATTGTAATCGATCGAAGTCAAACTCCTTTGACTTTGGGTATTAGTTGGTGTCTTTAAAGGCAGCTTTAAAGAATTAAAACCTGTTTTGCAAAGTATGACTTAGGGGTTTGTAAAATATTTTTTTTAATTTTGTTAAAAAACTATTTTTGTAAACAGCTGATTGGTGGATAGGAGATGATGTCAACATTGGAGTTTGGTATCTGGTTTTCACTTGACACATGGCTACTATGACATCAGCATTTATTATATTTTATTATTATGTTATTATTTGACTTTATTCGGGAACCAAAATTTGACTTCAATCAACGGATACCAAAACACACAAATTTCGTTTTGTATCACGCCACAGCACCGGTCTTTATGCCTCAAGCAACAGATCGCACAACACAGTTCCTTCACACTATCTTCAACGCAGCAATGCGTCCTTCAACTTTGGACAACAGCGTCTCCACATAGGTCCCACAACTTTCACGACCGAGCAGCAATCACAGGTGGCAGATCTTTCAGAACTCGTCTTCACACAGACCTCGCTAATCAACACAATCTCTAGCAAATAGCTATCACCAGCAAACAACAAGCTATTCTCAACAAATAGTTTAACAGCAATATGGTGATCCCAACTTAGAAATCAGAGCATTTAGTCCTTGCGATGAGTCATACCCACTTCAGTCGAACCTGGTTTCAATTTCATCAATCAAACATCCACTGCTGAAAAAGATCACAAGCTGATGGATAATCCCGTCTTATGGGTATTGTAAGCTCCGAGTCGATCTGTAGGTTTCCCCACCGAAAACTTGATGCCATGGTCGGGCCAAGTATCTGACAAGTCCGTGTCAGATACATTCTCAGACTTTTCAAGCGATGTTTGTGATTATAATTCTATAATGGCGAATCCATCCATGTACAAACCGGGACCCTACCTTTCTTCTTTGTTGTACTCCGAAAGATCTCTAGACCAGGATTTGCTGGACAACGCAGGCACTAATTGCATGAATGGAACTGCTCAATACTGGGATAATATTGAGAATAATAATAATAATATGAGGACGAGTAGCGGAGCAGCAGCACCGCCAATATTGAGGTCAATAATGGCGCCGCCTTCGGCCATTTTTGGGGATTCGGTGAGCGATTAGATGCATCTGACATCACCTCCGAAAATGAGCAAAAGGCTCCGC
>LPNX010529314.1:804432-838872 GCA_001517045.1 Pseudotsuga menziesii | reverse complement strand
ATTAATCCTACCACGAATCTCTTTCCCCTTTCGGGTCACTCGGGAAATCATGGGGTAAGTATTATGATTACTTTTGAAAATAAGATATGGAATATGGAATTAACAACAAGATCAAATATACTACCCTGCAAATTAGATCAATTCTAGTGAAAGGAAATAAGCAGAAAAGGACGAAAATGGCACCGACGCGAATCCCCCCAGGGGGGATGGGGAATAAGCTCGAAAGAGCCTATTCAAAGGATGATTTTATTATAGAGGTTACAATATTAAAGCACTGATAAAACAGAGCTTTCTTGATCCTTATACAGGCTGAAACCAAGATATTACAGTTTATATAAAAAAATTACAAATTATGTGACAAAAGAGAGACCCCTGGGGGGATTTGAGCGCTCCAAAAGCCACTTTGGACAGCAGCTTCCTTTCTTCTCTGTTAGACCTGATAAATGACAGCGAGCGAATTAGAATAAAAAATGCCCCAAAGCACTTTAAGAATTCCTTTGGGTCAGCCTACTTTATCTCAAAAAATTAATGAAATTAAACTAGCTAAACCGACGAAAAAGGAACCAAGGAAAGCCAGCTTTCCTTGGGATCTTGGATTTCAGTTTGTACAGCCAATTAAAAGCACTGATTGCAGAATATTGAAATTATTGAACAGCAAAAGAAACTACCTTAACAGCAAGCTATTAATTTTTTAATAAACTAGCGAAACTAAGGCAATTTTAGCTAGATCTCTTGAATTTGAACTTTAAGTGCACAATGAAACTAAGATCTAGAAATTTGAAGGTATCTTGCTAATTAGATCTATGTATGCTTTTCTTTATGAGATAGATCAGATTTGAAAAGAAACCTTAAGGTAACTAGTTTGAGGAAAGTTTAATAATTTTTAAAGGAGGAAGAGAGAGAAAGAGTGTTTGAAGCCTGGAAATGTTGGGCTTTGGATTCCGCTTTGGTGGAAAACCGAGGGACTATATCATTCATAAGATACTGAAGATGAGGAAGATTCAAACCAGCTCAACCTCTTCTACCAGCGAGCTCATCTGCAACTTAAAAATCTTTGCACAGACAGATGGTTAAAACATAGGTGCTGCCGAAAGAGATGATTGGAAAGCATGCAATTAAACTTAAAATACATACAAATCCAATAGATCTAGAACAAGCAGCAGTAAGAGAATAAATCAAACTAGAATAAACTCTTACCCTAACAGGATGGAACTCTCTCCTTCAAGGCCAACAATTAACCAGCAAAGCAATGATAAACAAAAGCAGATTATACCTCATAAGCATTTGACAATCAACATCCACACATGAAGAGCATTACACCATAGATCTTGCCTCCAAAGCTTCTTTATTCCAGAATGAAAAAACAATACAGCACAAGAGCAACAGCACCTCAATCCCAGTTCTAACTCACTTGGAAGAGGAGGTTGTGCCTTGATTTATACAATTTGCAGGCCATCTAGCCCAGGGGGCGCAATTCCTCATGGAATCAAGTGAAATCAGTTGATGGATAGTTCATCAATGCAGAACTGAGGTTGAACTGAGCCTACTTGTCAACCGGGGGCCTGATCTGGCTGACACATAAACCCATACACTGACACATCATCCCAAACACTGAATAATCCACCAAAAATCATCCAGTTGAGCCAAAAACGTGTTGAGGAGAGAGGGAGGGTGAAATTCCCCATAAAGACCACTATAGATCAACTCTGGATCTAATTTGATCCCCTCCTTCAGTCAAGGATTGGCCAGATCCATTCAATCTGCTTCAGATCTGACTGATTTCAATCAAATCGGCTGAGAATCCATTGATTTATTGATTTTGGATTTGCTCCATTATTCATCAATTTATTAATTAAAATAATCAATAATTGATTTTTGGGGCTTTCTGACCTGAGTGATGGAAGATCACTCAAAACTTAGGAAATAGTGGGTCCATGGGTTTACATGGTGCTCTTAGCTTTCAAATGAGCACCTACATGACTGAAATTGATTATTTGGCCCACTTTTATTATAGACTCATTTTTTCCAATTAAACTATTAAAAAATAGCCTAAGTTTTGGAAAAATTAAAATTTTAATAAAAAAACACTGAAAAAACTAAAAAATTGAAAAATTGAAAAACACCTAGGGGGACTTAGACATGTTCATATGACTCAAAAATTATGTCTAGCATGCTTACACATTGACACATAGACTCTAATAACCTCAATAGGCCCAAATGCCAAGTCGGCCACCCCAACTTTGGAGGTATGGAGTGAAAAACTCAGAAATTATCAGTCTTTTGTTCAACAACCAATAATAACCAAGGGAAAAAACACCCTGGGCTGATCGGATTGACAAATGAAGTCTAAGAGACTGAGTCTTTTACAGACACTATCATGCTAAAACATTTATTACAACTCCCCCATGGGGTATCAACATGTGATATGATATAACAAGCACTTCCCAGAAGTACTTCCAAAGGTCATTTTGAAGTCCGAACAAATTATCCCTGTCCGGTTCACCGGGCTCACTTGATAAAAACCACTAAGTACAACTTAGGTGGTAACACTCAGTATGCTCCTTCTTTAAAAAATGAGAAAGGATCCAAGCTAAAAGGAAAGAAGACTGAGCGTCATTGCAATTTTTGTGGGAAAGATAATCATGATGAATCTAAGTGTTTCAAGAAGATGGCAGCCTTGGAAGCAGCAATGAAGAAGCACCACATAAGCCTAGATTTGTCTTCAGAATCTACCTCTCATGGACATGCACTTTGTGCTTCTGTTTACTCTTATACTACATCTTCTTCTTCTACTTCAATTGAATGGCTCATTGATTCTAGAGCATCTTATCATATGGCTAAGGATCAAGCCATCTTTTCTACTATGCATGAATGTAACACCAAAAAAATATTTGTTAGTGATGATAGATCTCTAAGTGTTGTAGGATCTGGAACAGTTCCACTGGAAAATGGTCATTTCAGTGATGTACTATGTGTTCCAAAAATTTCCTGCAATTTGTTACCAGTCTATCAAATTACTCATTGAGGTGAAGAAAAAACTGTGACGTTTACAACTCACCAAGTTGTAATCAAGGATTTTAAAAATCCTCAAAATTTCCTTGCTACTGGAACTGTTGATGATATTACAAGGTTGTACAAATTTAACAACTTTGGGTCATCACCTTTTCCTTCAGTTTTTGTTCCTCATAGTGATAACTTGAGCAAACTTTGGCATGAGCGATTTGTTCACTTAAATTATCGCTCATTGCAACAACTATGTAAACATAATATGGTTACTGGTCTTTCGATGGTATATTGCAAGGATGGTGTTTGTTCCGGTTGTGTACTCGAAAAACATCATCGGGACAGTTTTTACAAACATGCCTCGGTTCCCTTGGAGCTTGTGCATAGTGACTTGTGTGGCCCTCTTCCATCTGCATCATTTTCTGGTTTCAAATGTTTTCTTAACTTTCATTGATGACTACTCCATACGCACTTGGGTTTACTTCCTAAAACTTAAGAGCTAAGTATTTAACATGTTCTTGGCCTACAAGGCCCATGTTGAAAGACAATCTAGTCATCAAATTATTAAGTAAAGATCTGACAATGGAGGAGAATACGTTAACAACAAGTTTACTAATTTTTGCACTGAACAAGGAATCGAATAATAACACATTGGTCCATATACACCACAACAAAATGGTGTAGCTGAACGAAAGAACCGCACTTTAAAAGAAATGGCTAATTGTATGATCCAATCTAAGGGACTAAGTCTTCAATATTGGGTTGAGGCCATAAATTATGCAAATTACATAGTTAATCGTACACCCACTAAATTTTTACAAGGTATAACACCGGAAAAAGCATGGAGTAAAATTAAACCAGCTGTAAGTCAATTTCGTGTGTTTGGTTGTGAAGCATGGGCTCACTTTCCGGATGAAAAACGGAAATCATTGCGGCCTAAAAGTGAAAAGTGCATATTTATTGGATATTATGAAGATGTAAAAGGTTATAGACTTCTTCAGCCACATTCTCATGATATAAGCATTGGAAGAGATGTTAAATTTGATGAATATATCTTGGCCTGCAAGTCTAACTTGGCGGGTGTGCCATCTTTGGCCTACAAGCCTGATTCGGTGATTGTGCCTTCTTTTTCTTCTTCTTCTTCTTCTTCCAACTTCCTTGACAGGTTTCCAACTCCAGTTTTTGATGATGACAGTGAGGATGAAAATCCACCTCCACCTGCTCATGTTCCTCCAATTGCACCAGCACCAATGCTTCCTCGATGGGTCTATTCAACATGTGAAGCAGCTGGTGATCTTGACGGTGATCCTAGAGATCAACGTCGAACATGTTCTGAGTTTCAGAGAGCCTCTTCTCTTTTGGCTCAAGTTTTCAAGAATCATGATCCAAAAATTTTTGCAAAAGCTTCAAGAAATCTAGCCTTGGATGCAGCTATGAATGAAGAATATCATTCCTTAATGGAAAACGATACTTGGGATCTTGTTCCTCTTCCGAAAGGAAGAAAATGTCTCAGATGTAAATGGGTCTACATAACTAAGTATGCATCAAACAAAAGTGTTGAAATACTTAAGGCAAGGTTAGTTTCCAAAGGTTTTTCCCAAGTTGAAGGGACTAACTACAATGAAACCTTTGCTCTTGTTGCAAAAATGAATTCCATCTGCCTTGTTCTTTCCCTTGCAGCTTTACATAATTGGGAAGTTCATCAAATGGATGTCAAGTCTGCCCTTTTACATGGTGATTACAGGAGGAAATTTACATGGAACAACCTCCTGGATATGTTCAGGATAACTCTAGCCTTGTCTATCTCCTTAAGAAATCCTTATATGGCCTTAAGCAAGCTCCTAGAGCTTGGTATGCCAAAATGGATAGATTTCTCCTTGACACTAGTTTTTCTAGATGTCATTATGACCCCAATGTCTATGCCAAGAAAGTAGGAAACCATCTCATCATACTTGTTCTTTATGTTGATGATCTTATCCTTACTGGTAGTGACCCTAAACTTATAACCCATGTGAAATCCATTCTTAAGAAAAATTTTGAAATGTCAGACTTAGGACATTTGCATTATTTTCTTGGTCTCCAAATCTTACAAACCAAAGATGGAATCTTTCTTTCCCAATCTAACTATGCGTGTGACCTTCTTCATCGTTTCCACATGGAAGATTGTAAACCAGCCCCTTCTCCCTTCCAGTCTGGAGTCAAACTTTCTGCCACTTGTACTTCCCCTGAAGTAGATGCCACCTTGTATAGTCAGCTTGTTGGTAGTTTTTTATACTTGACTCATTCTTGTCTTGACCTTTCCTTTGCCATTGGTCGTGTTGCCCGTTATATGCAAACTCCTCATGAAAGTCACTGGAAAACAACAAAAAGAATACTTCGATATATCCGAGGTACAATTCAGTTTGGGATTCATTATAGTACAAGGGGGAAACCTTTGTTAGTTGGTTTCACTGATTCAGATTGGGCCGGCGATCCTGATGATCGAAATTCTACTACAAGTTACGTTTTCAGTCTAGGATCTAGACCTGTCACTTGGGCTTGTAATAAACAACAAGCTCTTGCTCTTTCTTCAGCAGAAGCCAAATATCGAGCCATAGTTAATGCCAGTTAGGAAGCTTTATGGCTTCGACAAATCCTTTGAGAGTTTGGATTCAAGCAGCAGCAGCCTACTCCACTTTGGTGCGACAATCAAAGTGCCATCCAGCTTGCCAAAGATCCAGTTCTACATCAACGTAGTAAACACATTGAGCTACACATGCACTTCATCAGAAATCTTGTTCATGATCGTGTTATTAAAGTGCTCTATTGCCCTACAGATGATCAAGTTGCAGACATCTTCACTAAGTCTTTGATCCAGATGGATATCGGTGGCCACCCACCTATTCCACTAGCTCAAAACAACTGTCCATTATGGCAGTTTCCTAGTTATTTTTCTACAGTTTTTCGGGTCCTAAACTTTTGGGGCCGTTTTGAGGCCCTAAACGATGTTTTTTGGATATTTGAGGCCAAATGGTTGCCATCAACATGCATTTGGACAACCAAAAGTTGTAAAGCTTAGATATGCCTTTCCAACGAGCTATCGAACGCCCAAATCGGAGATCGTATGCAAAAGTTATGACCCCAGGAAGTTGACTGTTCAACTTACCACCTTGGGGCCGCAAACTTTATGACGGTTCATCTTCTAGGGTTACGTTTTGGGGATTTTGGGGTTCTCGCCTCTTCTTATTATAAATAGGCCCCTTTTCCCCCATTTTGTATTCAGCTTGTCATGAGTGAGTGTAGCCTCCACGTCTCTTCTCAGAGATACAGCTACCACCATTCTAGCTACTTTTGTTTTACAGTTTGTTCTATTTCATTCGTTTAATAGAATCTGAGTTCACTGTATTACTATGTTGATTGCCATATACATCTATGTATTTGAATATATATATTCTCTTTCATTTCGTTCTCACATAAATCCGGATCAGTGGTATTAGAGCTTTCTGCTCTTGTGGTTTCTCGGTGCATGTCCCCAACGAGATCTGAATATCGAGAACTGGGTCTCAAACTAGTTGAGCTTGGGGAAAATACTTCTCGTCGTCCCAAGAAGCCTCAGATGGCGGGAGAAGAAAAGAGAGATGAAGGAGCAGGAGATCCTATTAAAATGTTGCTCGAGGAAGCCCTCACGCGACAGAGGAACGAGATGATGGATAACTTCGCCCATATCCTTCGAAGAATGCCGACAGTAACAGACACACCTTCAACGAGCAACCATTTCGGGGGTGGGACTCCCTTCAAGGTACAAGTTAACTTTGACATCCCCTTATTTGAAGGAAAGATAGACGCAGATGCTTTGGAAAAATGGTTAAGTCTGTTAGAGGGTTACTTCTCTATTCAAAAATTTTCCAATAGCGAAAAGATCACCTTCGCCCTCCTTAAGTCCCTCCCCCATGTCAAAGATTGGTGGGATGGGTACTGTGAGAGGCATGAAAAGGACGACGCTGAGATATTCAAAACAGAACCCACTTGGGCATCTTTTGTCGATGCCATCAAAGATGAATTCTACCTTGTCGGAAACTATGATGATCAATACACCCGATGGACGGCATTGTGCCAGGGAAGGGACCAAACAGTGATAGAGTATACTAATATGTTCCATACCCTGCGCTCAAAGCTGGGTATTAAAGACTGCGAATGACACTTGGTTCTAAAATACCGAAGTGGGATTCACCGGTACATTCACTCGGAGATGGATTTCTTGGACATATCCTCACTAGGAGCAACTTACCGACATGGCATCAAAATCGAGCAAAAGTTTAAGCAAACGAATAAGAGGGATTTTGTGTCCACAAATCAGCAGCAGAAGTCGAGAAAAAGTGGCCCTAACTCACAACCCAGAGGACAGAGAAAGGATGGTCAAAGTCTCGACAGCCAATCAAAGCCACAAACAAAGAAGGGTAACGGGAAATCGAAGAAGGACACCGACAAGTGGTGCGAGTTCCATAAAATCCCCTGGCACAACACTGATGAATGCCTCTCAAAGCAGTCATTGTTGGCCGAGAAAAAATCCCCGGATCCAGACTCTGACTCTGACACTGATGCAGAGAAAGAAAGGGGCAAGCAAATAATTGACGCAGAACCTAGTGCCACCATAGCAACCACAAAGATCCAGGTAGAAGATTTAGGCGAGCCAGAGGAAGTGGAGCGCCTCTTCCACTCACAACTATGGGTGCAGGGGACTCCTCTACATTTCATTGTCGACAATGGTAGTCAGAAGAACCTCATTTCAGCTGAGGTCATCAAAAGATTGAATCTTCCGATAGTTCCGCATCCCCAACCCTACAGCATTGGTTGGCTGAGCCATGGACGAGACATCCGCGTTAGTCAGCAGTGCCGCCTCTCCTACGGTATCAAGCCCTTCAAAGATGAGGTAATTTGTGATGTTGCCCCACTTGAAGTTTGTGATGTTATCTTAGGACAACCATATATGTGGAAATGCCATGTTGTGTATGAGTCTAGGCCTCGTAGTGTCATTATTACTTTGGAAAAGAAACTCTATAGGATACCAGAGACACTTCCTGCTACTGCAGTGTCTCTCATTACAGCGAAACAGTGTAGGAAGGTAATCTCCCAAACAGGTAAATTCGTACTCTTCATGGTTCGTTCTGAGGGGGAACGAAAGATCACAGCAACATCCACCTCCTCCACACAGAATCCCTCTACGCAACAGAAACAGGTGGACAAGATTGTGGAATCATACAAACACATCTTCACCACGCCTATTGGGGTTCCAGTACATTGTCAAGTCAAGCATTCCATTGATTTGATACCTGGTGTGCCTTTACCTAATGGTCCAGTCTACAGGTGTTCCCTCATGGAGAATGAAGAAATCAAATGCCAGATTAAAGAGCTAATCCAAAAGGGGCACATTCGACCTAGCTCCTCACCTTGTGGGAGCCCAATTGTGCTGGTACAAAAGAAAGATGGTACATGGCGACTCTGTATTGACTACCAAGCTCTAAACAAGATCACGGTCCAGAATCGGTATCCCATTCCCCAGATCGATGACCTCCTCGATCAGCTCAAGGGGGCCAAGTATTTCAGCAAGATTGACCTAAATTCTAGCTATCATCAAGTGTCGTTTGAGCAGAGCGATGTCTGGAAGACTGCCTTCAAATCTCAGGAAGGCCTTTTTGAGTGGTTGGTCATGCCTTTCGGCTTGACTAATGCTCCCGCAACCTTCATGAGGATGATGGATGACATTCTACGACCATTCACTAGTTCCTTTGTGGTTGTATATCTAGATGATATCCTCATCTACAGTAGAACATGGGCAGAACATCTCCAGCATATCCACCAGGTCCTCAGCATCCTACGACAACACAAGTTATACGCCAATCTAGAGAAGTGCTCATTTGGCATGGAAAGGGTTCAGTATCTAGGATACATTGTGGACAAACATGGAGTCCATGTAGATCCGGCCAAGATCCAAGCCATTCGTGATTGGCCGACCCCGACAAATCTCACAGAGCTTCGCAGCTTCCTAGGCCTTGCAAACTTCTATCACAAATTTGTGTTGGGATTCTCTAACATTGCTTGGTCCATTACCCAGGTGACCAAAGGGGGATCTAAGGCCAAATTCATCTGGTCCAAGCCACAACAACACGCATTTGAGGAGCTGAAGTAGCGCCTATGTTCGGCGCCCGTCCTTACCTTACCAGATCTACAACAACCCTTTGAGATCGAGACAGATGCTTCGAACTACGTTGTTGGTGCAGTCCTCACTTAGCATGGCCATCCCGTGGCATATCACAGTGAGACATTTTTAGATACAGTCCACAAGTACCCCACCTGTGACAAGGAAATGTACTCCATTGTCCAAGCCTGCCGCCAATGGAAGCATTACATCCTTGGAAAAGAAACAGTCCCCCACACTGATCACAAGCCCTTGCAATTCATGCAAACCCAAGGAAAGTTACAGAATGACCACCACCAGAAGTGGTCCACTTACTTGCAGCAGTTCCACCTGAACAATAAATATAAGAAGGGCAACACTAATCGAGTTGTTGATTGCCTCAGTCGACCCCAGTGGCGGCATTAACCATGGTGCTCAACTGTTGTGGCCACGAGACCTCTATGTGGCCTCAACTATATGGAAATGATCCCGATCTCGCCCCTATCTATCAATTATTATGTGCAGGTACACCAGTTGCAGACTTTCATCTTCAGGAAAGATTGTTATGCCACCTGGGCCATCTCTATGTTCCTTCAAGCGAGCGTGCCAAGATGATTTGGGAGGCACATTATAGTCGAGTGGCAGGGTACTTTGGTATTGAGAAGACAGTGGTAGTTTTGCAGAAGTATTTTTATTGGCCCAAACTCCGAAAAGACATCGACGGATATATCAAATCATGCACTGCCTGCGCCATCGCAAAACCAACTGTTAAAAAGAAAGGGTTGTACACTCCCCTTCCCACTCCAAATGGGCCATGGGAATCCATCTCCATGGATTAAATGTCAGGACTACCTTCAACTAAGCATGGTAATGACTGTGTTTTTCTGGTTGTGGATCGCTTCTCTAAGATGGTCATTCTGATAGCTTGTAAGAAGAGCATCTCTGCTGAAGCCACTGCTAAGCTATTCTTCGAGTATGTTTGGGTTCATTTTGGGCTGCCACAAACTATAATTTCAGATCAGGACAGTAGGTTCCTGAGCACGTTTTGGTCTAGTCTATGGTCCTTGATGGATACCAAGCTCACCAAATCGACTGCCTTCCACCCCCAGACTGATGGACAAACAGAGATAGTCAACCGAATGATTGTGCATATTTTGAGAATGTACAATTCTAAACATCCCCACACATGGGATGAGAGCCTTCCTTATGTTCAACATAGCTATAACCGAGCTCTACATAGCTCTACCAGTCACATCCCTTTTCAGGCATGCTTGGGCTTCCAACCATTGGCCCCGATTGATGTAGCTCTACCCCTTGCATCCACACAGGAGGAATCTTCCCATGCTCAGGCTGAGGTTGATAAGGCCACCAGATTTGTTGAACGAATCCATCACATCCGCCAACAGGTCCATGACATTCTGGAGAAGTCCAATACTAAATACAAGCAGCGACATGACCAACATCGAGTTCCACACAAGTTCCAGGTTGGGGATAAGGTTTGGTTGCATTTACAGAAAGAGAGGCTGATAGGACCCCATCGCAAGCTTCGTCCACTTCGATATGGGCCATACACCATCACCAAGGCAGTTGGTGATAATGCTTTTGAATTAAGCATTCCTCCATTCCTTGGCTTGCACCCAGTATTCAATGTGGAAATACTTCGACCATATTTTGTACCACTGTTGGACACCTCGGATGTGGCAGAACAATTGACACCTACAGAGATTAATCCCGATTGCATGGAACAAGTAACCATTGATCATATCATGGACAGACGGGTTAAAGGCACCCGCTAGCAGAATATCCAACTATATCGAGTTGTCAAAGCAGGGCAACTCCTCCACCAAGGCAAGTGGCTCACTAAGAGTCAAGTTCAGCAGAAGTTTCCCCATTTGATGGGGGCACTCAACGCAATGGAGACCATTACTTCCTAAGGAGGGAGGATTGATCCAGATGGATATCGGTGGCCACCCACCTATTCCACTGGCTCAAAACAACTGTCCATTATGGTAGTTTCCTAGTTATTTTTCTACAGTTTTTCGGGTCCTAAACTTTCGGGGCCGTTTTGAGGCCCTAAACGACATTTTTTGGAGATTCAGGGCCAAATGGTTGCCATTGGCCTTCATTTTCATGACCAAAAGTTGTAAATCTTAGATAGACCTTTCCAACGAGCTATCGACCGCCCAAATCGGAGATCGTATGCAAAAGTTATGACCCCGGGAAGTTGACTGTTCAACTTACCACCTTGGGGCCGCAAACTTTATGACGGTTCATCTTCTAGGGCTATGTTTTGGGAATTTTGGGGTTCTCGCCTCATTCTTATTATAAGTAGGCCCCTTTGGCCCCATTTTGTATTCAGCTTGTCACAAGTGAGTGTAGCCTCCACGTCTCTTCTCAGAGATACAGCTACCACCATTCTAGCTACTTTTGTTTTACAGTTTGTTCTATTTCATTCGTTTAATAGAATCTGAGTTCATTGTATTACTGTGTTGATTGCCATATACATATGTGCATTTGAATATATATATTCTCTTTCATTTCGTTCTCACATAAATCCGGATCAGTCTCTTACAGAAATGAAGTTTTCTAAACTTTGGTCTATGTTAGGAGTTTACGAATGTGTCCTTAAGGGGGGATAAGCTCTAATGCCTCCTTCCTTCTCCTAATAGTGTCACTTTTGTAAATCCTTCAATCCTATCCCAATTTGTTCTTAAGGGGGGATGTTAGGATATTTAGACACTTAAGAGTTAGTTAAGATCAACTTGTGTAATATATCCGTTAGGTAAAAGTGTGTTTCTTTAGTATGCATTAGTATGCATTTGTAAATATTCTAATCCGATGGTCACGATATGCTTTAGACATAAAGTGATCCGAAGGTTCAACTTCTTTTAGATCATACCTACCATTGATCCGTGGCTTAACACCTGATTGGTCCATGATCTCTATTTAAAGAGCATGGAGGGTCCTTGGCTAGTTGATCGATTATGAGAAGCTCATATGTAACTTTCTTTATTTTGCATAATAAATTGCTCCAAGTAGTTATTTGGCTGGGGCCATGGACTGTTTCCCTCTCGAGGGTTTCAACCACGTGACAAACATCGGTGTGTTGATCTGTGATCTATTTGTGTGAAGCGGTTGCTCAAGGTGTTCGGTATTTTGGGAGTACCCTTTGTACCTGAACAAATATTGCTTGTCCTAAAGAAATGCCAATTTTTTATGCTAAAAAATTTTCTCATCTTCCCAAGTGGCCTCCTCACTAGGAAAATCCTTGCATTGTAACAAATATTCTTTTATTGTTTTGATTCATAGCCTTCTCTCCCTTGTTCTCAAGATTTTGTTTGGAATGAGAACAAGTTGTCCTTCATAATCCAAAGGTGTTAAAGTATCTGAAACTGAAAATTGCTTCTCTGTAACCTTCTTTAGACAAGAAACATGAAATACATTATGAATTTTGCTTCCTATGGGAAGCTCCAATTGATAGGCCACTTATCCAACTTTTTGAATCACCTTGTAGGGACCATAAAATCTTGGTTTGAGCTTTTCTGAACCTTTACCTTTTATGGTGGTTTTTTTGTAGGGATGCAACCTTAAATACACCAAGTCATTCACTTGGAATTGTCTCTTCAGTATATGTTGATATGCATATTGTTTCTATTGATTTTGAACAACCTTCAAGTTATCTCTCAAAACCTTCAAACTTTATTGACTTCATTCAATCCCATCCTTAGCATTTGGAGATATACTATCACAATAAATGTGTTCAATAAAAGTGGATGCATCATAACCATAAGGTGATTTAAAAGGAGGCATGCCAATGAACATATGGAAAGTAGTATTGTAACAAAACTCGCCCAAATGCAACCATTTTATCCATGCATTTTGCTGCCCACTAACATAATTCCTCAAGTAGACTTCCAACCATTGATTCACCCTCTCTATTTGGCCATTAGTTCGGGGATGATATCTAGTACTAGGTGTAAAAAATTTCCCCGTCATTTTTAAGAGTTCTTGACAAAATGCACTAAAAAATCTGCTATCTATGTCACTGACAATGCTCTTAGGAAGCCCATGCAATCTGAAAACTTTTTTAAAAAATAATTCAGCCACTTGTGCAACATTTAAAGTGGTAGTAACAACAAATAAATGAGCAAATTTAGTGAGCCTATCCACCACCACAAATATGCAATCCTTACCAAATACTTTGGGCAAACCAGTGATTAAGTCCATGGAAATTCTCTCCCATTTTTGTGTTGGATTAGGAAAGGGATGCAAGAGACCAACTGGATGAGTGGATCTACTTTATTTTGTTGACATGTGGGGAATTCATTAACATATTTCATAGCATCAGCCTTCAACCCTTTCCATGCAAATATTTCCCTCAGCATTCGGTATGTTTTCAAGAAACCGGGGTGACCTACTAGAGGTGAATCATGAGGTTTCTTTAAAACTTCCTCCTTCAAACTCGAATGAGGGACGAAATAGATTCTACCTTTGTATTAGATGATTCCTTCCAACACGTTATACCTATCATCATGGTTACTTCCATCAAAAATTTCACAAGAAAATTTATCCTTGGCATACTCTACTTCTAATGTGGCTTTCCAAATTTCTGCTACATCCATTAGAGAAATAGAAGGTCTTAAAAATAATGCATCAGCTACCATATTATATTTTCCCTTCACATATTCAATATCAAATTAAAATGATTGAATCTTACTCACCCACTTTTGTTTCCTTTCATTTAAATCCTTTTGAGTGGGGAAGTACCTTAAACTGTTAAGGTTAGTTTTGACCACAAATTTGTTTCCACCAAGTATTGTCTAAACTTGATCAAAGCATGCATGATGGCAAGCATTTCTTTATCATAAATTTAGTAAATCTTCTCATGTGGTTGTAGCTTCCTACTCTCAAAATCTATTGGGTTTTGTCCTTGTTTTAGGAATGCTCCAATGCCTTCTCGTGATGCATCGCATTCCAAGACAAATGGTTTAGAAAAATCAGGCAAGACTAGAATATGACAGTTACTTATTACCTCCTTCATTCTTTGGAAATATTTTTCAGACCCTTCATTCCATTGGAAAGCATCTTTCTTTGTCAAATCAGTGAGAGGTGAAGTGACTTGGGAGAACCCCTTCACAAACTTTCTATAATAGGTGCAAATTCCAATGAATCCTCTTAATTCAGTGAGACTTTTGGGACGAGACCACTCTAAAATGGCTCTTATTTTATCCATATCCACCTTCACACCATCTTGACCAATGTTGTGTCCAATATATAATAGATATGTCAAACCAAACTCACATTTTGACAGCTTCGCAAACAAATATTTATCATTGCGGAATTTTTAATACCTCTTCTAGATTATGCAAATGTTCCTTCCAAGTTTTACTATAAATAAGAATGTCATCAAAGAAAAGAAGTACAAACTTACGAATTGGCTTGTGTAATATATTGTTCATGCATGATTGGAATGTGGTAGGTGCATTTTCCAATCCAAAGGTCATGGCAACAAACTCAAAGTGACCATAGTGGCATCCGAAAGCAGTCTTTGGCCCTATCCTCTTCTCTCATTTGAATTTGATGATAACCAGATCTACTGTAAATATTTGAGAAGAACTTGGTCCGATGGAGAACATCTATGAGCTCATAAATCCTTGGGATGGGGTATCTATTCTTTATATTCTTCTTGTTTAATGCTCTGAAATCAATGCACATTCTCTAGGTTCCATCCTTCTTTTTAACCATAACAACTGAAGAAGCAAATGGGCTAGAACTAGGCCTTATGAGACCCAACTCCAAGAGTTATTTAATGGCCTCCTCAATATCATCTTGAATCCTTTTGGGGTGCCTATAGGATGCATTTTTATAGGCTGGGTTCCTATCTCTAACTCAATGATATGCTCAGCACCTTTATCTGGTGGTCTTCCTGGGGGAAGGTCTCCAAAAATATTCTCATACTTAGTCAATAGTTGTTATATCTCCTTAGGATGCTTGGAAATGTTCAAGTGAGGTTTAGGATATGTAATTAAATATTCATCATCCCATTCTATATCTCCATGCCTCAATATAGTCCTCATGATGTGAGAGGACACCACTTGATTTGGGTAAGTGTGCATTCCCCGCAATAAGATGGGTTTCCCTTATTGAATTGTGAACCTTATTTGAGCAACTTGATAATTCAATATATGCTCCCCTAAATAACACATCCATTGTACTCCCAAAACCACATTTGTATCAGCCGCATTTAGTACATAAAAATTGTTAGTGATAGTATGATTTCCTAGGGTAACTTGAAGCTTTGGAATCCATTTAGTGCAGTCCATAGAATTGTTACCTGGAATGATGACTATGAAACCATAAAAAAAATTATCTTGTAAATTTCTCCTCTCCACCAAGGCTGCATATATGAAGTTGTGATTATCTCCACCATCCAATAGAACCATGACCTTTTGGCCTTGTATGTTACCCTTGAGCCTCAAGGTGTGGAATCTAAGTACACATGAGAGCGATGCAATTTTTCCCATATCAGGAGTGGGACGTTATTCTTATGTTGTTTCATACCCTTCCTCTTGGGCTTCAAGTTTTTCTTCTTCCTCCTTCTCCTCCTCTTCATCATCTTCAGAAAAAAAAAATCAATGTAGTGTGCCTTCCCTTTGGAACATATATGTCTTGGGACCCAAGGTTGTTGGCATGTAAAACATAGCTTATTTATTCTAAGCTCTTCTTTGCTTGGTCCACCTTTATTTTCTTTAGTAAAGGAGTCCTTTTGTCGTGGTTTCTTACCTTCCTTTAACTTGGAAGGGAAATTTGGCTTAGGAGGGTATTTGGTTCTTGCCAATACATTCTACAAATCCCTTGTCAAATTCATGGCATCCTTCAATGTGGATGGCATGTGGGATTTCGATATCCCTCTCAATGGTTCTGTAAATTCTTCAGTAAATAGTAAAACCAAGCTAGCCATAGACACATAAAAAACCATTACTAAAAGCTTTTCAAATTCTAACATATATGCTTTAGGAGTTCCTACTTGCTTCAATTGTGCTAGTTCTTTGAAAGGAAGTGTTATCCCTAAAGTTGAACCTCGACTGCTAGGGTCAAGCTTAGAGAAATCTTAAATTGATTTAATGGATAACTGGAAAATGAATTTATGGAATTTGGTGGTAGGTAAGACTTACTACAGAAATCAAGCTAGATTCGAAAGAAAATACTGAACAACAGTATATATATCACAATCAAGATTAATAAGACAAAGCTACAAGTATGACTTTATGAAATACATGAACCAGGTTCTGCATATAGTACTTAAGGATAACTTCACATTAATCATGAGAATCTAGCAATGGATTAATAATACCATACACTAGACAAAATCACAACACATGAAATTCAATTATTAAAACAAAAAGCCGACTCATATGAACATAATCATTTCAAAGCAGCTAATTCCTATTAACAAAAACAGAGTGCATACATGCCCTACCACTCCAGTATCAGAATATTCAAACCCTGCCTCAGCCCTCTCGGATAGTACCTCCCCCTTTCAAAATATTACAATCATGCCTCATACAGGTGTTGAAGTCGAAATCCTCCCTAGGAGGTCGAATTTCTAAAGATAGCATAAATTGCATTAAATTTTGGAACTGTCTACCATGAAAAATGGAGCAGACTGCTAAAAACTAGGGCTGCAATTATGATTTAGTATCTCTCAAATCATGATAGATGTGTAAAATATGGGAGAGTTTTTTGTATATTAGTTTGTTATGAACAAAAACCTCTCTCAGCTCCCTGATATTTGTTTCTATTTGGCCGAGATCTACATTCTAAAAACATGTGTCAAAACAAGAAAATTCTGAGATTTGAAAAGTAGGCCTCAATGATGGGTTCGATTCTCCAAATATCTAACACCTGTAGGAAAAATGAAAGAGGTTATTATAGACTAAGATGTTATTAAAATAAACCTCTTTTAGTTTATCAAAATTCCCCTCTAGCTGTTCATAATCAACTTTTCAATAATATGACTCAGAATGGATTTTGCGCAGTCATAAAAATAGGCTGAAATGACGAGAGTGGATCTTCCAATCCTTGAAACCTGTGTAAAATTTGAGATATTTTTTTGTAGTTTGGTATCTTAGGAATAAAAACCTCCTTCAGTTTCCCCAAATTCATCTTTCATTGATCGCAATATGTTTTGAAACAAGATGACGAAACACGACATTTCTAGAAAAATATGTCTTCACAGATTCTCCAAATGATATGTTTTGAATAAATTACTCTTATTATAAAATCTGTCCTTTGCGCTTTTCAAAACTTCTCCACTGTATGTTGTCAATGCTTTAATGAATAAGCATTGTGAATTAAAACATTAGCACGAGCTCTTGCTACTCGTATCCATCCATGAATGTGCATATTTTATCACCGGCAACGTTATTACACTTAACATTTTAATATATGTTGCCAAGCCACAATCCACTAATCAAATGAATAATATCAATGTTCTAAGCATGATAACATTATTCGAAATAACATTTAATCAAGAAATAAGACCCCTTTTGAAAATCAATATGAACAATGAGCCTTACTTTGTCTTTAATAAAAGAAACCATTTAATCAAGACCAACTACGGTAAAACTTTGGATAAAGAAAATGAGAAACTTGAAGGGAAACTAAGGTGAAATTTTGAAAGATAACTAAGTAAATGTTGAAAATCCTAAAGTGAATCTAAGATACAACCCTAGAGATAACATATGGCTCCATTTGGGGATAAATCTCTCCTTGTGAGACTTTCAGAACCTTTGACCATGTGCCTTCATCCTTTGCTGCAAACTGTAACAATGCTCACTCACTGAAAGCTGAAAATACCAGTGCCATATCCATTGGGCTGGAGTCTTTCATATCTCAAACTTGTGCAACTGAAAAAAATCCCTACACAACCATATGATCACACTGCTCAAACTAAAGCAAATGCTCAAAGATGAGCTTATTTATCCACACTACCTACACTAACCAACTGAACTCATTTTTTCAAATATATACAAATTCCCAAAAGAATCTCTCGAGTAGTTGATTGCTCATCATGCCTGGATATTGCATGCTACAGGAAACATGAGAAGAATTTAAAAAGTGTAGCACATGATCAATGATGAATTCATACTTACTACTGCAAATTTGTACCAAGCTCAAAATTGCAACATCAATGGCCTTTTGACAAACTGAATCCATTAAAACAACTACTGGATCATGAAAGTCACAATGAAATTCTCATTGATTAAGAAGATAAAACAGTTCATGTGCAAAATCTATTGCAATACATATTCTTCTATCCTTTTGTTTTGAGCTGAAAAGTACACAATTCAGGCTGATAAAATCTTTCAAATAAACTTCCACTACATCAAAAACAACTATCTATTCTCGGTGTTCCATCTACGTATTCTCTACTTCATAGTTGTTGTTAATTTCAATTGTCTGCAAAACTGGAGGTTGCTGCAAGTTGTTTTCATTATTTTGAAATATTTCCAGTGATATCTGACTGAGAGACATCTGATCCTCATGATTTATAGCTAGAGTAGACATCTTTATCCATAACAATTAGAAAAATTTGCAGTAAATGAAACTTCAAAAAAATGATTATTTGTGTGTACTCCACTTTCTTGAGAAAACAGATTAGTTTGACAATCATTGAGACCTTGTTGAAGATCATGGGAAACAATTTCATGTTCAATGATTTCTTGATTACCAGCACTCTGTTCTTTAAGATTGACACATTTTCTATATAAAAGTTCAAATTCCATACAACGTTCCTCATACAGAAGATCATTTCCATAACCTTGTTTGCAATGATTATTAAATGCAATATGAAAATCGTTCACTGAATGAATGCTCACAATAGGGAGGGTTCTACACCACTCATGAGCATGCCCTTCCAAAGAAAATATGAACATTTTAATAAGAACATCCTCGTGGTCAATATTTAGCTTATGCATACACTCATGAAAATCCAATAGATGTTCACCAGGATGATCATAATATTTTCCTCTAAATTTTGGAAGGCAATGTTCCCATACTTCTCTATCAGGTACAATATTTGGAAAATTGTATATCTTTGAGAAATCACAAAATTCATACCTTACAGCCATTTGATCATTTGATGGCATTTCGCATTCTGAACCAGTGGAGTCGTCTCTGGATTCTTTGAAGTCACCCGGTGAAGAAATTTGTAGTCAATATGTGACCAGCCCTTGTTCACCATCAAAAACTAGATATATTCGTTGTTGTACAACCCAGGGAAGTATGTCTTCATTCCTCCATTCCCCGGCAACGACGCTAGAATATGTTATCCCTAAAGTTGAACCTTGACTGCTAGGGTCAAGCTTAGAGAAATCTTAAATTGATTTAATGGATAACTGGAAAATGAATTTATGGAATTTGGTGGTAGGTAAGACTTACTACAGAAATAAAGCTAGATTCGAAAGCAAATTCTGAATAGCAGTATATATATCACAATCAAGATTAATAAGACAAACCTAGAAGTATGACTTTATGAAAGACATGTACCAGGTTCTGCATATAGTACTTAAGGATAACTTCACATTAATCATGAGAATCTAGCAATGGATTAATAAGACCATACATCAGAAAAAATCACAACACATGAAATTCAATTATTAAAACAGAAAGCCGGCTCATATGAACATAATCATTTCAAAGCAGCTAATTCATATTAACAAAAACAGAGTGCATACATGCCCTGCCACTCCAGCATCAGAATATTCAAAACCTGCCTCAGCCCTCTTGGCTAGTACCTCCCCCTTTCAAAATATTACAATAATGCCTCATGTAGGTGTTGAAGTCGAAATCCTCCCTAGGAGGTCAAATTTCTAAAGATAGTGGAAATTACATTAAATTTTGGAACTGTCTACCATGAAAAATGGAGCAGACTGCTGAAAACTAGGGATGCAATTATGATTTTGTATCTCTTAAATCATGATAGTTGTGTAAAATATGGGAGATTTTTTTGTATATTAGTTTGTTTTGAACAAAAACCTCTCTCAGTTCCCTGATATTTGTTTCTATTTGGCCAAGATCTGCATTCTAAAAACATGTGTCAAAACAAGAAAATTATGAGATCTGAAAAATAGGCCTCAATGATGGATTCGATTCTCACAATATATAATACCTGTAGGAAAATTGAAAGAGTTTCTTATATATGAAGATGTTATTAAAATAATCCTCTTTTATTTTGTCAAAATTCCCCTCCAACTGCTCACAATCAACTCTGCAATAATATGACTCAGACTAGATTTTGCGTAGTCAGAAAAATAGGCTGAAATGACGAGAGTGGATCTTCCAATCCTTGACACCTGTGTAAAATTTGAGATAGGTTTTTGTAGTTTGATATTGTAGCAATAAAAACCTCCTTCAGTTTCCCCAAATTCAGCTTTCATTAATTGCAATATGTTATGAAACAAGATGAAGAAACAAGACATTTCTAGAAAAATATGTCTTCACAGATTCTCCAAATGATATCTTTTGAATAAATTACTCTTATTATAAAATCTGTCCTTTGCGCTTTTCAAAACTTATCCATTGTATGCTTTCTATGCTTTAATGAATATGCATTGTGAATTAAAACATTAGCACGAGCTCTTGTTACTCGTATCCATCCATGAATGTGCATATTTTATCATCAACAGCGTTATTACCCTTAACATTTTAATATATGCTGCCAAGCCACAATCCACTAATCAAATGAATAATATCAATGTTCTAAGCATGATAACATTATTTGAAATAGCATTTAATCAATAAATAAGACCCCTTTTCAAAATCAATATGAACAATGAGCCTTACTTTGTCTTTAATAAAAGAAACCATTTAATCAAAACCAACTAGCATAAAACTTTGGATAAAGAAAATGAGAAACTTGAATGGAAACTAAGGTGAAATTTTGAAAGGTAACTAATTAAAAGTTGAAAATCCTAAAGTGAATCTAAGATACAACCCTAGAGATAACAGGATGTTCAGGGTCTTTCCTCTCAAATCTCTCCATCAATGCATTGGAAAAACCCTCATAAGATAAAATATGATCATGTCCCAATGTTATAAGACCATGTAACCACCAATCACTAGCTTCCCCTTCAAGATGCAGAATGGCCATTTTCAATGCATCTTCTTCAACCATAGGATTTAATTGGAAATATACACTTAATTTTTGTAACCAAGCACTATCAGACATTTTTGAGGAACCATCAAAGGAAGGAATGGTTACTTTTCCCATGGTGTATTTTAATTCATGGTTACTATGATATTCCCTATTCCCATTTCCTCCTTTCTTGAACTAAAGAGAAGCTCTAATGAACTGATCAAAAGGTGTGACTTTCCTACATTCATCACTTTATTGTTGCCAATCATTTGATGCTTCTCTAACATCATAGGTGGTGTAAAGGCCTTCTTTGGACTCTAAAACTTAGGTATTGAAGGTACATTCTGATTTTTGAACTCATGAGGTCTGTTATGAGGTCTAGTCTTTGAAAAAATGGTCTCTCCATTGGTCTTCTTCTCATCATGAGGTTAACTACTACTACTCCCTGGTGTTGACTTGCCCCCAAGTTGGATAGCCAACAGTTTGAACCCTTGCATAAAGTGTGTGTACATCCCTTAAAGGGATGATTTAATGAATGTATTAAGGTACTCATTACTGTATTTGTTATCCATATCACTTAGTTATAGTTTTTCCTTAATCTCCTTGTAAAAATATCTAACTTCACCACCTTCTTCCATTTCACTTTAAAAGTCTCCAGTTTTAATTTCTAATGGAGGGAGGTCAGAATCAAGAAACATGAATAGAGATCTCTATCAAGTTCCAATATCCTGCTCTGGTACCACTTGTAATGTCCCAATTCAAAAATTCCTAGCAAAGGCAGAATTTTGGAAAAATTGTGTTGACTAGCTTTGACTCTAGGGATTCGAATGGCTCAAGAGGGTCTCTAATTTGGTATGGACTGATTTTGGGAGTATTAGTAGTATCAAATTGAATCTATAATAGTTTTATTACAGGTCATAAACATCTACAACTCGATTTGGGCATGGTGGAAAAAAGGGGAAAATTACTAGTAAATTATGATGCAATTCCCCCTAGGGTGTGGGTGATGCAATTCTCTCCAACTCCTCTGGAACCCTCCCAAATTTCAAAATAGAGTATGGGGACTTATTGGCAAGCAACAGCCTTCGGAGCAATTTGAACACAAAAAATTTCAAATATGTCATTTGAAATCAATCTTTTGAACGACATTCAGTATCACAACCTTAATCGACACTCATCTATAAATATTTAAGGAGTGCCCTCAGAATCTTTGATTCTGAAGGTTATCCCAATAGAAGTTGATTGATTTATTGATTTAAGTTTGATTAACATCATTTTATGTCGAGTTTGAATCTCTTGTCCTTAGTTCCTCGTCTCTTTTTATCATTTGAAAAAATTATAATCCCGAAAGTTAGTAGCTCCTAATGTCACAACATTTATCACTCATGCATATTCGAGATCAAATGAATTTATTACATCAATGGTTTTTGACTATTAATCTAAACAAGTTGCTACATGATGTGATAATTGTTTCTTTTCAATTTATATAGGAGATCTAACAAGCTTTTTCACTTCTAAAATATTTATTTCATCATGTTAATCAGAGGGATAAAAGTGTATTTAATATAATTTTCGCAAGTTTCACATTATTATACATTTATCCTCCTTACAAATTTTGTATTTTTGAAGTGAGTCAGTATGAGTTAGTATTAAAGTCTATCATAAGGAGCTAAGATGATTTTCAGAGTTTTGATATGGGTTTGGTTACATTATCAATTCTTCCCTTGCCATTACAATATCGATCCTAATTCTAATTACATCAATTACATTCTTATTTAGTAACCTTGTTATTATTGATATTCAATGATAAAGGATTAGGGCATGGTAACCATTAAACTAAGCTTTGAAACGATGAGTTTTCTAGGCTATCACATCATGATGAAGAATGTCAATCAGTGTTGATGTTATGATTGAAATTGGGGGTTTTTTATATCCACGCAACCTAAATGTTTGCCATCTGTTGATTTGCCATCATGCAAATATCACACTTAAGCCGCCGCTCGCTTGTTTTTTCTGCAAACCATTATGGTGTGGTAAGTGTTCTCCAAGTCCCATTAACTTGTCAACTGGTAGGTATGATGACTCTGTAGGAAAATTAACTGTTCTTTGGTGAAATAGGGTAGTTTGGAGTGTTAATTGATATGTGCAAATCCTGGATAAATCGAATGTGTGTTTTAGTCTGGCTTTTGAAAACCCTGAATGTTTTTGTAATCGCTACCATGGCTCCTGTTTCAATATTTGAACTCATAGGCAACGAATATTTGGATGCTGCCCCTGAATGCCGTAAGGTAGTGCTTAGGGTTGGATGGCTAGGGTTTTTGCAGAAGTTCTCTGGGTTCAACTTAGCAATTTCCAAGGCATTTGCAGCATCATTTGATGGGATTAAAGCATAGGTTGGGGATGTCGAATTGAGGCTGACAGAATAGTATGTTTCTCAGGCCATTGGTTTGCCACATACAGGTGAACATTGGTATAAGGACAAGCATGTAAAAAACAATGACTGGAAGGAGTTCCTGACTCCAGCTCACCGGCAAACAAAGTTTAAATCCGGTTTCCCTTCTCGATTGCTCATGAAAAAATGGCATTCTCTGCTCGAGCTTGTTATCAGGTACATCACCTGTGAAGGTCGAATTTCCCAAACCCAGTTTTATCACCTCCGACTTTTAATTATTTTTAAGGGACATCCTGTGAAAATGCCATACTATTTCTTGAATAGCCTACATAAGATGCCCTGCACCTATCAAATTAATATAGGGGATAAGGAGAGGAGTCTGTTTCATCACGGATTGATTAAAATACTCATGTCCTACCGGCTAGGAGAATTAGGGGATACTTGGGAATCATTCCTTATATGTAATGGGTTTGGTAAGAATGAAGAAAGGCCCAGATGGAGGCCTAGAACTAGACGTAGATGTGTCAAGACTGAAGAAGTTGATCCTGAGTTAGAAGAGTCGAGTTCTCAAGGTAATCTGGACAATGAAGTGTCTGAACCTAGTCGAACCCTAAGTACCAGCGATGTTAAAGTCAAGTTTGAAACAAACCCTGAAATTCTAGTTGATAATTTTCAGCCTCGAATGAGAGAACTGGCAATCAAAATACTCTGTCAAAATAAGATCTTCCTCATTTACAAGCTAACATTAGTCAAAAACCGCCTGAAGACCAAATTAGCAGAGTACTGAGTAATCAGGCTATTTGCAGGACTACTCGTAGTATGTCAACTGCCTTGTTCGCTAGAATAGACCTGAGTATTGGGGATGTCCATGTTATTGAAGTAAGTGATTCCTCGGAACCTCGTCCCAATCCAGCTCCAATTGGTCCAACCTTCCTGGATCTGAAATATGTGTCTGTCTCTAGGAATAATGTTGTTGATATTCAACAAGTAAATCATGAATGTGATGCAGATCAAGAAATTGATCAAAAGCCCTACATGTCAAAGGAAGATAGAGAAGGGTCGAATGTAGGATCAAAGGAACAAATCAATCGAAACCCTTATGCTCAAGTCATCTCATCTCTTGAAATTGACTTAAGGGAGGCTCAGGTTGTCAAGATATTTGCTATGGATGAAATTACAGGTCTAAAAACTAATTTAACTTCTTAGATTGAAAAGTGGAATTTTTTGAGGGAGAAGAAGCTTAAGTATAAAGCTCAAGTTAAAAGGCTTCTGTTGAGAAATCGAAGGTTGATCAAACAGAATAAAATTGCTAAGATCGGGACTGTTAGATTCAAAGCCAAGTTAGAGAAGGCAAGAAGAAATGTGCCAATTCGACTTTTTGTCGAATCAACCCTTAAAAATCTGACATTTTTGTTTTCTGTAATGAATTCCAATTTTTGTATTATGGTTTAAATCTTTGATTATGCATGCAGATGATTTCAAATTAACCTCTACATGTCAGTAATATCTTGGATTTTGTCAGTTTTGACTCTTGGTGCAAAGCTTTCTTATTTAATAAGGATATCTGCAGAATTAAAATTCTGTAGACATCCTATTTATTTCTATATGATTGTTAGTTGCACTTTGCTAACAAATTCTGTTTAAAATTGTCAGGTATTAATGAGTAGGTGAGATGAAGCTAGATGTCGTGCTGCATTTGTGGTTTTGATTGTCTAGAGTTTACTCAGTGGAGGCCGCTTCGAAAATGCAATTGATTGCTATCTTGGTGTTTCTATACTCCTATTTCTGAGCATTAACAGTGTGGATTACTGAATATAGAGATGGCACATTTTGGGGAATAATGGTACTGGATTTATCTAGTAAGTTAGCTATTTTCTTGCACATTATTCCTTCCTGGTGGTTACGCAACTACATATCTATGATCCTGGTCTTTTCTTGGTCCTATATTCGGATAAAATCCATGTATTACCATGGAAATAGGAGATTTAGTTAATTAGTTGTTGTTTTGGTTCCCTTTATAAACAAGTTTCAAACATGAGTAAAGGGTTCGAGTGTGTGGGCTGTCTTTCCGTTGTTGGCCTAGGTCAGTTTTCTCGGCCAACAAATGGCGCTAGAAAGAGGGCATGAGCTTAAAGCTTAATGGCTGATCGCTCACATAACGTTCCTACCAGTAATCAACCTACTTCCCCCCTCACGAGTTTTGGAATATTGTCTACCTTGGTCTCTACATCACAACCCGAAACTGTAAATACCCCCTTTTTAGATGCAGTTAGGACCATTATTGAAAGAGACCCAATTGTCTCACCAGTTTCCCCATAAGAGATAAATCAAACCTTAGAGGAATCACGTAGAATTTTAACTAGAGCCTATTCTCGCCAAATAGGGATCCCTTCGATCAATTTTGGATTGCCAATAAGAGCTCATTTTCAAACCTTGCCTTGGCAGTGACTGAGTCAGCTGTCGATCCGATTGGAGAAGAGCCTCTTAAACCATTGAGAAGGTCTCCTGATTATCATCTTAGTAATCTCTTGAGAGGAGTAGCTAGTCATAACACTTCCCAACAATTGTTGTCTACAAGTGGATTTGACCTACCCCCTTCACCTCCTGAATCGTCACCTAATAGTCCCCGTAAACATAACAACGAGTCTTCGTCAGATCCAGAATCTGATCCAGACATGGGTGATCATGACCAAGGTAATCCTAATGCAAATAGACCATGGTTACGACATGGTGCCATTGATGTACCTGGATTGCAGCATAATCTACCTAAACATCCTGACAAACTGCTACCTAATTTTGACCTAGATGATAAGGGTCTGGCAGAAAATCACATCGATAAATTCATCCTGGCTATTCAGACCATGAATGTTCAGCATGAGGATGTGGTATGTCGACTATTCCCTTTAACTTTCGAAGGAAAAGCTGCAGCTAGGTATTTTTCCTTAATTCAAGGATCTATAACTAGTTGGGGTGATTTTAGTCAAGCATTCTTAAACAAGTTTGGTGAAGACAAAACTCCTGCTGTGTTAGCACTATAATTGGCTAGAATCAAGATGGAAAACAAAGAAAGGATAAAAGATTTCAATCAGCGTTTCCTTACTCTCTTGAATAAGATACCAGTAGCCTCCCAACCTCCAGAAGATATCATAATTGAAATTATGCTTCAGCATTACCTAAATCCCTTGGTATGTTTGTAAAACAAGCTGGTAAAATCACATTAGTTGAAACCTTCGAAGAAGCAATCAAGGTCGAAAAGAATTCGTTGACATTTGAACCAGAAAATAATGGCAAAACCGATGGCTCTTTTCGTAAACGTAATGAAGCCCCTGCAAGAACTAACACGGATAAAAAGGATGCTCCTACTTTCGATGTAGAAAAATTACAACAAGCAATTAGGTCTCTCACGAATAAAGTGGTGATATTGAAACAGAATAATGGGGAAGGTACTTCAAATAGAGGGAATTTTAAAACCCCATACCGGCCATATACACCACCAAATGCTAGGCAAAACACCCCGCCTGACATATCAACCAATGAGGAAGTTTTTAATACTATAAGAGTTGTCTATGCCTTACCTGAAAATTCAACCGACAAGGAGTCAGAAGAAGATCGTGAACCTAAGCACCCTGAGACCGAAGAGGAAGCTCCTGAAGATCCTCTCTCGTTTAATTGTCATTTCTGGGATAGTTCAGCCAAAGAGGGGGAGTCTAATGATCATTCTGTATTTTCCAACCAGCACACCCACAATACAAGAAGTAAAGGGGCCTGTAGATTCACAACCATCACCTGCACCTAGAAACAGTCCCCAACCTTCAAATCAACATCCTATGACTCAAGGGATGGATCTCCAGTATGACATCATAGAGGATCTCACGAAACAGAGGGCAAATATCAGTATGTTCGATTTATTGAAAATTTACCCTATGCCTGGAGGTTCAATAATCTCTAACTTAACAACTTCATCAAACACCAAAACAAAAAATCAGCCCTCTGTACCTTTAGTCAATAACCTTGATCCTTCAACCAACAAAACAGAAATTGGTTTTAATAGTAATATCAAAACAACCGCTGATAAAGATGCGCTAATAGGTAAGAACTCCAAATCTGCAACTCCCCCCTTCCTACTGACGTTTGAAATCTTCAATTGGAATGTCCATAATTGTATGATCGATTCTGGAGCTTCGTCAAATGTTATTCCCTATTCGATCTATAAGAAGTTGAATGCCAAGCCCACTTCTTGTGAAATCCAAATCAGTCAACTGGATCGATCTAAGGTGAAAATTGTAGGAGAATTAAAAGGAGTAATGATCAGAATGGCCACTAATCCATAGCTCTTCCAGGTTATTGATGTAGTGGTAGCAGACATACCGAATGTCTATGGGTTGTTCTTAAGTCATGACTGGTCTCAAGCTTTAAAAGGATATTTTTCAACCGATTGGTCACACTTGTGGTTACCTAAATATGGGTGACCAAATCATATCAGGATTGACAGAGAGAGATACATGAAACACACGGTGACCGAGATAAACTCTCCCAACGGGCCAGTTTTGTTTAGTGATTCCATTTTAGGGAACTATGGATACGATTCCGATTTGGGAAGTTTCCCTGCACTTGAATCTGCATTTACTGATTCTGTAAATAAATCAGAAATTTTACATTGTGATTTTCAGGAAGTTGCTCCCAGTTTGATTAACACTGTGAATAATGTAAATGATTTAATTAGTCTTGTTGATAAGCCTTGGCATTTGTATTTTGACGGTTCTCGATCCAAGGAAGGTGCAGGAGTAGGTTGCATGCTCCTAGATCCGCGAGGGAACAAATTTATGCTATCTTGTAGGCTGGAATTTCTTTGCACAAATAACATAGCCGAATATGAGGCTCTCATCCAGGGACTCAATAAAGCGTTGGACTTAAATGTTAAGGTTCTGATTGCATTTGGCGATTCTGAAATTATTGTTTGACAAGTCCGCAATTCCATTCATTGCTTATCTAATCATTTGTAGAGTTACCAAAAAGAGGTATGGAATCTAATTTCAGCATTTGATGCCTTTAATATCGAGTCTATCCCTCGTTTTCAGAATCAAGAAGCTGACCTTTTGGTGAATGTGGCCTTGCGGCTAATTCCCGCAAAAAAAAATGCTCCCAATGTTTTTTCTATTGAATTATTGTTTAGATCGTCGATCCCCGATAAAATCACTAATTGGCGTGTTTTTAATGATGATTCGCAGATCATTGCCTTCTCAACAGGAGAAGATGCTTTCAAGGACTCAGCGATTGACGAGATCACACATGATGAAGATCTACACAATTTCTCAATAATCCATCCACCTCTACCGGTCGACCAATATTTTGAGCTGGTAAATTTGATCCCTACGTCGATTCTCAGGCTCGAAAATTTTTATGACCTACATGATAAGTTTAAAGTAGTGCCTAATTGCAAAACTAACAGTTCCAACATGCATTATGAAATCATAAATTTAGGCATGGAAGCAAATCCTCAAAATATCAATTTAGGATCAAACTGTACCAAGCACGGAAAATCAGCCTTCCTGAAACTGTTTAGTGAATTCAAGGATGCATTTGCATGGTCATACAATGATCTGAAGACCTTTGATACCCAGATCATACAACACGTAATCCCTATGAAATCTTAGTCAAAACCTTTCCAGCAGAAACTAAGGATTACTGAATCTATATCCCAGGATATCTTCAAATTGAACTAAGCAGATATGTCACCTTTGAAAAAGATGTAACTTTCAAAAAACAAAAGAAAGACAAGGAAAATGAAGAGAAGCATGAAACTCCTAGAGCTACAGAAGGTCCTAAACCAATTAGGAACAAAGAAGAAGAACATATGCCTGAGGATCATTACATAATAGAACCTCAAAGACCTGAATAATTTCCCATTGAAATGATCTCATGTAAGAAAAAGCCTTCCTGGGCTCATGAAGTAATTGAATAAGCAAAAATACATGGTGTCCCAGCAGGAACCATCAGAGAAAGAAAGAAGCCAAATCCATACCCTAGTTATGTGGCTTTGATGTGTGATCTGGTTGATAAAGAACCAACATGTTTTGAAGAAGCAACAAAGAAAAATGAATGGGTTGATGACGTGGTCGAGGAATACCAATCCATTATAAATAATGATGCATGGGAAATAATACCAATACCAAAAGACAAGTCAGTGGTATCCTCGAAATGGATCTACAAGACAAAGCACTCAGCATATGCTAGTATAGAGAAGTACAAGGCAAGATTTGTAGCTCGTGGATTCTCCGAGAAGGAAGAAATCGACTATGAGGAGATCTTTGCACCAATGGCTAGGTACACCTCAATTAGAACCATCCTTGCCTTGACATCCAATATGAAGTGGAAGTTACATTAGATGGATGTGAAGACATCCTTTTTAAATGGATTGATAGAATAAGAAGTATATATTGAATAACCGCAAGGTTTTGAGACAGATAATGATGAAACTCATGTATGTAAACTTAAGAAGGCATTGTATGGGTTAAAGCAAGCACCTGGAGTATGGTATGGAAGAATTGATGGATTCCTGATGAGTATGGGCTTTACCAAGAGTAAAGTAGATAATCCCATCAACGAATGTAAGCAGAAGCTCGCTGTAGAATTTGAAATGAAAGACCTTGGAATGAAACACTACTTTCTAGTTCTTGAAGTATGGCAGTATCCATATGAGATTTTCCTAAACCAAGGAAAATATAAAGTAGAAATCCTAAAGAGATTTGGGATGATAGATTGCAAGGCCATGACTACTCCGATGACAACAAATTTGAAGTTATTGAATTGACACTTCAGAAGCAGTAGATGCCACCTGATACAAACAAATTATTGGTTCTCTGGTGTACTTAACCAATACAAGACCAGATATATGTTTTGTTGAAACACTATGAGTCAATATATGGTGAATCACAAGCATACTCACCTAGTAGGAGCAAAACATGTGATGAGGTATCTAAATGGGACTTTATACTATGGTCTCAGATATGCATCAAATGGCGAGATCACATTGCATGGATTTACATATACAGATTGGGTAGGAAGTGTCGAAGATAGAAACAACACTTCGGGATGTTGTTTTAGTTGGGATCAGGCATGATCTCATGGTTCAATAGAAAGCAGTCTAGTATTGCACTTAGCATGGCAGAGGTTGAATACATTGCAACATGTTCAGCCTGTAGTGAAGCAGCATGGCTTTGCAATATGTTGACAGGATTATTTGATAGAGAGATAGATGTTACTGATATATTTTGTGATAATCAGAGTTGTATTAAGATGACAGAAGACCTGGCATATCATGAAAAGTCGAAACATATCGAAGTTAGATATCATTACATTCAGGATATGGTACATAAGGGAGATGTAAAGCTCAAGTATGTGCCTACATAGAAACAAGTGGAAGATATGTTGACTAAGCCTCTGTATTGTATTAAGATGACAGAAGACCTGGTGTTTCATGAAAAGTTGAAACATATCGAAGTTAGATATCATTACATTTAGGATATGGTACATAAGGGAGATGTAAAGCTCAAGTATGTGCCTACATAGAAACAAGTGGAAGATGTGTTGACTAAGACTTTGTATCATGTAAAGTTTGAATACTTTTGAGACAATCTTGGCATAGTCTGAAAGGACCTCCCTCGAAAGAGGGAGTGAAGGAAGATGGTAGAAGGATGCAATGGTGGTAGTTCAGCCTAGAGTAGGGTAAGTATGGCTAGGCTTGTTGGCCTGAAAGGGTTAGTAAGTCAAACAAATCCTGCTGATCCTAGGGGGATTAGTATGTCTGGTTAGGCTTATTTAGCCCAAGAGGGTTAGTAAGCCAGAACAAGGCTTATTGGTCCCCAAGAAGATCCATCTGTCTAACTAGGCTTGTTGACTCAAAAGGGTTAGTAAGTTAGACAAAATGCCTAGATGGATCTACTAGAGAACTCGCCAAGATACTGCTCCAAGATGGTTAGAGGGAAAGATGTAGTTTCAGTATTCCTATACTGATGTAGCAAGTTTAGTATTTTCATACGGATGTTGTTGAGATAGTTTCAGTATTCCTATACTAATGCAGCAGGTTCAATATTTTCATATTGATGTTGTTGAGATGATTGTTGAGATAGTTTCTATATTCCTATACTAATATGGTAGGTTCAATATTTTCATATCGATGATTGTTGGGATGATTAATGAGATAGTTTCAATATTTCTATACTGATGATGATGACGTTGTTTCAACATTTTTATGTTGATGATGATGACGTTCCAATATCTCTATGTTGGTGATGCAGATGATGATCTAGCATTTATTGATGATGTTGTTTTAGCACTAACATGCTAATGATGTTGTTGTTGTTTTAGTATTTACATACCATTGTTGCAGATGATGTTTTAGTATTTATATACTGATGTTGCAGATGATGTTCTAGTATTCACATACTGATGTGGTAGAACAAGATTCAATATTCACATACTGATACGACATAAGATGATTCAGTATCCACATACTGATATTGCAAAAGATGGTCCAATACACACAAAATATGATTCAATATCCACATATTGATGTTATAGAAGATGACTTAGTATCCACATACTGATGTTGCAAAAGATGATCAAGTACACATAGAAGATGATTCAGTATTTACATACTGAGGCTGCAGAAGATTATTCAATATTCTCATACTGAGATCAATGATGAAGATGTATGATGGTGTTCCAAAACTTCCCATGACATATAGAGACTCACTAGTCAAATGTACAGTTATGGTAGTAGTTGCTACCTTGGTTGAATACCTTCCTAGTTAAGAGGGAGTGTTAAACTATTGTAACTTCATAAGATATTGCAGATGTATTGATTGTATTCATCCACCAGGAGATGATTTTGGTCATGTAAGAGCCATTGGAAGAATCAATGTAAACCTCCGGATATAAGTAGGGTCAATAGTACCCAAGTGTTATTATAATGAATATTATTTTTGGTGTCTTGCTAGACAATTCGACCTTGTCAGTTAGACATGTAACACCCCGGTTTTGACCCCATGGTATTGAATTGCACATGATGTAAATATTTTTATTTGATCATGGTGTGGAGCTCAAGGCAAAGGCCCCACCATGGATTTAGTGTCTTATGTATCGATGATTAAAATCGATGACGATGGTTTGTGTGCTAGCCGAGCACAATATGTTTTGAGACATCATGTAAAATGCAAATTAATAAAAATACCACAACTAGCTATGCGCCACAACGTTAAAGAGATGGGGGCATGATTTCACAAGGAATAGGTAGGGAAAACATTCAAACCTTTGAGCCAACGAGGAAAATCCAAATGTCTAAGGGAGAACCCATAAAGTTGTCAACTACCCATTATGTCTTTGGTGCCCAGTTATCTAGAAATTGGTTGGGGAAGTTAATGCATGGGGATGGGAAGAATATGGGAGTCAAATTCGAATTTGGGAAGCCACCCATTTTTGGAAAACATGTTTTTGACTTCTTGTGCAAGTAAATGCTTGGAAATGCATGCCCAAGCCATTATTCACCATGTCTTTCATTCCACACCCATTCTCATTCACGTTGGAGCTCTGGAGATCTTCCCTTCACATTTTTGTGATTGTTTCCTCATTCCACAACTGGGAAATTTTGTTTTGTGTATTGTTGGGAAAATGGGGAGGGAACCACGATCTTGGGGTTTGAAGAGGCCATTTTTGCCCCTGTGAGCAAGCTGGGATTTTTCCTCACGATCTTCTGTCGTTTTCCCATTTTCCCACATGGTTGGGAAGTCATTTTGGTGATGCTCAATGGTTGGGTTGCCTCCCTCATGAATTGTTGTCGTTTCCTCATTCTTCCATGCCCAGAAAATCCGTTTTTGTGCTACTGTGTGAATGGCCAACAGAGATTCTTGTTTTGGGTTTTTGTTGAGACCGGATTTGCTCCTGAAATGCCCATAGTCGTTGTTTGAATTCGGATCCACGGCTTGGGTGTTCAGGGAGGTCGTTTTTACCTTTGTAATGCTCATTAACATTTGCTTAAATCGTTTTTGGTTTCCAGTACGTTTTTGGTCCATACCCAGAACTTGTATTTGGTTGTGAAGTTCATCCTATTGTTGGATTGGCTGAGTAAGTTCAAGGAACCCATCTGTTAGATGGTTGACTATGTTTGGGGTGATTGTTGGCTGGGATGAGTAAGTCCAAGGAACCCGTATGTTATTGGCTTGTTGCCTTAGCAGTATGTGAAACCCAACTGTGTGTTGGCTTGACTATGGATGTATGGTCTTGTTGTGTGTGAGCCTACTATTGTTCCCTTATTGCTTGTGGGAATCGTGCCCAGCTCGGGGGTGGCAGTGGTGCTGAGAGATTAAGGAGCCCACTGGCCTATGGTTGGGTGGAACGTTGCAGCGACATAGCTGGTTGTGGGACAACTCTTTTTCAAGATAAGTATTCTTGTGTATTTAACCTTTGCAACTGTATTGTTTTAATGAATTACATGAACATGTTGAATGCTTGAATGGATGAATTGCTTCCATTGTATAATTGAATTTGTTATGCATCTGTGTATGTTTTGTTTCAGTGCATTTTCTACTTATGTTCATGGGGCTACTTTCCCCGCTTAAATGGTAGCAGCATTGCCATAGTCGCATCCTCCCGGACGTAAGGGGACGTGACAAGACAAATCGGCCCTGTTAGGTCCTAAGTCAATTCAAGTAACAAATTGTCACATACCCCAATTTTGTAAAATTATGTAAATTT